>JAPDRK010000006.1:1430881-1832128 GCA_030247875.1 Cladophialophora chaetospira | reverse complement strand
GTAATAAAAAATAAAAATAAAAATATATTTTACTAAATGTTATTATAATATAATAAAGAAATAAGTCTTTTCTATCTTAAGAATTTATCTATATCGTCGAAAAGATTACACTAAGTGGACCGGAGTAGGATGCCAGTTCAACCATGGCTGATGGCCAGCAGTAGCAGTGTAGATCTGTGCAAGGAGCTCGGCTGCCGCGTGGACTCCGTGCTTCTGCCAGGTCTGGGGAGATGGAGCTTGGGTCAATTGATACCAGATCTGCCTCCGTCAGGCGTTGTCGAGGGTTCTCCACTGATCTTGAGCCAGGAAAACAGGATACCCAGATGCTCGGCAACGGAGAATTTTTATCAGTTAAGCTAGGAGCATATCTGGCGAGATAGAGGATGCAGGCATAAGCTGGTGTGGGCGGATATCTTGGTGACAGAACCTTGTTAGTGGGCAGAGTGCCTGGGTGCCATGCATCGTGGCGTGTGCTTTGGCCGCTGAGTGGTCCATTCTTGCCTTTTTAGCACCAACAGCTGCCAATGTCCGGCCACTCGCTAGGCCAGCCAGCGGGAGGATCCAGGCGCAGGCTCTTGTTGCCCGCAGACCTCCAGATCCCATCTGACTGCGACAATCGCAGCTGCTTTGAACACCTCTCAGCGTGCAGGTCTGCCGCCCTTCTTGTGTTCAGTAGTAAAGCGAGTGCAGCACCTTCTTCAGCAACAAGACGAAATCGTAACCACTATTTGCAACGTAGCTTTCCGGTTGAATCGGACGATTGGGTGGGCTGCCGTCCGCCTCCACTGCCTCTAGCGACTATCCCAGCCTCACAATTCTTCACCACGACATCACCACACACCACTCTCCTTTCCCCTGTGCGCACTCTCGTCTATTCCCAAACAGTCACCAAACCTGTCACGAATTTGCTCATTGACACGAGTTAGGGGAAAGCGAGAACGTCTCAGCACCCTTCACCTAGCTCAGTCCAAAGCCTACCGTCAGCCGTCGTCCGCCCTCCGCCATGTCTAAATTGGATTGATTCTCCCAAAATCCAGGTATCGCGCTCCGTCGATAACAGCGCATCTTGAGCCGCCGCTGCGCTCAATGACTCAACCAACTTGAGGCCGTATCAGAATGGGCTTTACCAGTCGTCGCCCAATTCTGCCTGCGCCGACTGAATCTCTGGTTGACGGATCTGCCGACGAAGCTGGCCCTACCACAGACCTTGATCTAGAAACCGACCTGTCACGTCGGAGTGAGAAAACTTCTGAGACCATTCCCGACGACGGCCGACCGATCACGATTTCCACCGCTCCGAAACACAAGTCTGGGAAACTATCAAAGTCCAGTCACCAATCTCAAACCTCATTGCTCATTGAATATTTCGAAGCAGGCAAAGGGCCGGAAGGCGGACAGAGAAGACCCAGCCTCCGGGTCAGATACACCCCATCACACTCACGGAAGAATAAAGAGAAGGGAGACGGCCACATCCTAGTGACTGAGGAGAAAACTGCGCGGCGGCCTTCCCTAAGTCACCACATCCCTCTGGGAGGAAACGAGACACTTGCCACAAACGTCATCGAAGGCAGCATCAGCTCCTTAGATACAGCCGACGACTTCAGACCCTCCGTCCCCGTTGAGATCGAAGTCCTACACCACGACGACAGTGATCGATCTGTACTGAGCCCTCCTCCAGAGATCAGGTCATTAATCCCAGAGTCTGACATCTCGTCTATGCCGGCGGAAAGTTCGCTAGGGCCCACTACATCTCTCAACATGGCTCCATCAAGCGTCAGCATCGGCCGAGGCATCAACGCTGAAAGCTCCTCCTTGAAGCCCCCCATGATACCAGCCGAGCGCAACCTAAGCAATGAACGGATCACACAAAAGGTCATTGAGAAGCTAAGCAATAAGCCACGAGCGTCGAGCAGTGGAAAGCGCCATCACAGCAGCCATAGTGGAAGTCGAAGCAGTGTAAGCAGAGAAACCGAAACATTAAATACCGAGCCACGCATTCGAGTGACCAAGACGGTAGACGACGATTCTATCCCCAGCGCCACTGGTTCAAGCTTGGTCAGTGGATCACACTTGTCAGCCGATCCTCGAGGCATCGACCAACGATCAGTCCAGTCAGGAAAGTCATCTGGGTCAATAACCAACAATCCGAAACTACTTCAGACCGTCGAGGATGCCATACGACGCCTGATTCTGCCCGAGCTCAATGAACTTCGTCGCGACCAGAAGCACTCGCACCGTTCTCGAAACGACAAATACAGCAACCCTTCAGACATCTCGTCGAGTTCGGTGTCACGTGAGGAGAGGACACGTCGAAAGTCGTCCGGTAGCAAATCAAAACGTCGAGTGAGCCACGAGTCCGAGTCTGGTTTGCCTTCAGAGTCTCGTCGGCATAGACGTCACAAAACAGCCGAATACGATTCACCTTCTGAGCAAAGTTATGAACAGTCAGAATCGCACGACAGCGTTCGTGACGAGAAGAGATCGCACAAGCATAAGAGTCATCGCAATCGAGATGTCGCGGCTGGCGCACTTGGGGCGGCAGCATTGACAGCTGCAGCTTTGAAGTCACACGACTCCGGCTCCAGCCTGGAGTATTCAGAGCATCGGAGGAGACGCAGGAGTAAGAGTCGCAGCAGCCGCAGTGCAAGTCTTGCGGAGAAGGACGATGCTTTTCAGAAGCACCAAGTTCCTCCAATGCCTTTTGTCAGCGAAGTTGACACGGATCTTACACGAAGTTCGTTGAAGTCTTCTAACAACGGCCGTGAAACACCGACTCGAGAAGAGGTGCGCGACGTGATACGTGGTTCGCCTTTGGAGTTGTCTTCACCGAGATCGCAGACGACACCGACTGGAAATGGCTTTGATCTCAAACGAGGACTAGGTACCCACCATGGCAATTTCTCTGAGCACGATCTGTCCTCTCATGACCTGTCTTCAAGGAGAGAAACAATGGACGAAGAGACTTTGACCAAGCCGCGCGCCTCAGATGAGCTGGATTTCGCGACTCATGGCTTTGCTGCACTGACCGATCCAGAACGTGCCCGCCGTTATGAGGAAAACTTGCACTCGCAGCACCCAATTAGGAGGGGTCTCAGTCCAATCCAGAGCGTTGCTAGTTATGCAACGACCGAGGCCAATCGCAATTCCATGATGCACCAACGCAGCTCGGATTCTCTACATTCGCCTGGAAAACATCCCCGGTTGCACGATCAGATCTCTATCTCTTCCCTGTCGTCGGCACCATCCACCGATTTGGCGCGGTCTCGGAGACCCAAAGGCATGAGTTTGGAGAGCAGGAGTGAGGTCATGGTGCCTATCATGGCCCAACGTGCTACTGAATCCCTTGAAAGCACTCCTCGACAGACGGATCCGCAAGCAGTATTCGACGAGCAACATCTGGAGAACGAGAGCTATCGTGAGTCACCATATATAGACAAAGTCACCGCTGGCCGACAAGTTGTCGCCAAACCTCTTGGAGCGACTGCTGAGTATTTCGAACCGCCGATGGGCGTGGAATCAGCTGTGGCATCCCTGGTTGAGCCTTCTCTCCTTTCCGTTGATCAGACCTATTCCCCACGACACAGCCAGGCAGATTCACTGGATGCTCGTGGTATTGCCAGTCCTCAATCATCACATCACGACTATGTGTCGAGGCACAGCGCTAGCCCGCTCAAAGAACAACTATCGCACCATAGCGGGAGCGTGTATGGCGACACCTTGGCGGATGTGAACATGGTGTCATCGCCGCTGCAGAGCCCTGCGCGCTCTCTACAGCATTTCGAAGAGGCACCGATCAAATTCGTCCAGCCAGCAACGCTTGCTACGAAGAACGTGCCTAGTGGGCAAGTCGAACGGTCACCCGAGTCCGACATAACCACGAACCCATCCATTATTCGAGGTCCCATCGGTGGCCTTGCGCAAGGCAACACTGAGCATTGGCCGTACGATCCGACACCTCCGCATTCACGAGCGAATCTTGTGTTACCTCCTGTCAGCCGCGATATCGGCTCTGCTGGGGCAGATCTCATTCCTGAGCCTTTGTCCACTAATCGTGACCCCGACTCGGATTTGAAGCGGGATTTATACATGCAATCTCGACGTTTGTCTACACCCGCCGCGACTGGAGATGAAGGCTACGAAACTGGCGCGAACGTGGCAACGCCCGGTCTGTACCCACAGGATCGAGAACTCCATGAGGATACCATTACACCAGGGCCGCAATTTGACAGCGCATCTCTTGGAGATGATCCCTTCACGACACAGCGAGGCCAATATGTTAGTGGTCTTGATCATGGATTGTCGCCGCTGTACGATAATGCCACTGGTCATGGCCGCGAAAATATCCATTCGAAAGATATCGTGGCTTTGATGGATCATTTGACCATGCGCGATGCACAACGAAACGCGAGAGATACAGAGATCTTAGTGACCTTGGTCCGAAGTGCCGCAGAAGTGCGCAACTCTTTTGAAGACATGAAGAAGTTCATTTCTGAACAAGGTGATAACATCATTGACAGTGCAGAGAAGCAACATGAGAAGACGCAGAGAACTATTGGAGGGCCCCGACCACAGCCAGTCACTCGCCCGACAATGTCAGCGACCTCGGAAGATGAAACGTCCTCGAAGCGTCGTAATGTATTCCAACGTGCTCTTCGAGGACTTGGGGCGAAGAATTCTACAGAGTTGCAAAATATCGAATCTATGCTGATGCGCCTTCTGGACGAGGTTGAGGCTCTGCGCGCCACGCAGCCAGCGGCTGTTGCCAGAGAGCCGGTCAGATCCACTAGCTACACTTCCGCTGAGAATGCACGAGCACCTACCGACACTGGATATGAGCCAGAGGGACAAGCAGGCACATCGTCGACAGGAGATCGATCCGGATTCTTCTCAAATAACTCTTCACGGCAGGCAGACTACCGCAATCACGGAACCCATCGAGACTCTGGCAATCGAGTCAGCACAGTTATGGAAGGCGACGAAGAGTATGACGAGTACGGAAACGACTTGGGAAATGGTACTGCTGAAAATATCCAGGCTGTCAACCATACACCTCTTGCCACACCGCCCAGAAATACTACCGCGGTACAAAACAGAGGGAGCTCTGTCCCTTTGCACACCCCGCCTCGACTGCACAACTCGAACATGGCATCGCTGAGCAATGAAAATACACCTCATTTGTCGGCAGGCGATGGATCGGGTAAGAAGCACAAGTCTTTCGCATCCTCTTTCTTACCAAAGATGGTGTCTCGCTGGTCCAAAACTACAACCTCTTCTGAGAACTACAGGGCCAGTCAGCAACGAGTTCGTCCTTACTCAGAGCATTCTCGATCCGGCTCCAATCTTGGAGAATATGACTACGAGCATGATCCTCAGGGCGATGATCGTATCCGATCGAATACATCGCTCCAGCGAGACCAGTATGAGGATGAAAATCGACCTCCGTCTCCTCTGATTCCAAGTCAGGTATCAGATAACCCGAAATACCAGGCACACAGGAACAGCATCAATCTCCAACACCCTCAACCCAGACAGGGGCCATCAGGTCGCTTCCAGACCCGTCTGGAAAATGAAGCTCAGAATTACGGTGGTGAACAGATCTCACCCACTTCTCAAACTTCATCTCAATGGGAAGCTCATTCAGGTCTGCAGCCGCAACAAACCAATGCGTCTTACGGAGGACACCTAAGTCCAATATCAGATAATGCCTACTCTGCGGAACAGAGCCTACACGGTGACAACAGAAGCATCCGGACGGCGAGTTCTCACGGGCCGCCACGACCCCCTAAGATTCCCAATGACGGGCCACTGGTACCTCAGCGCCCACCGAAAGTTATGATGAGCCCTCCATCCTCGAACAGGCAGCCAACCTACGTTGATCATGTCGCTGCGGCACGAGCTGGCAGTCCAGGTTTTGATAAGGTATGTCCATATAGGTCCCTTTGGTCGATAACAATCTGACGTTGGATTCAGTCACCCGTCTCAGCACTGAGATCACCACAAAGCCAAGGGAGGAAACCATCAGGTCCCAGACCACTTGCGGGCGCCGGTGGTCCGAAGATGGATTCGAACTCGACCAAAAGAACTCGTTTCAGGGGCAGCCCGAACCAAATCGATAGTGAAGATGAAGCCACTACAGTCTATTGATCCGCAAGGCTCAGAAGCTTCGGAAAAGTCATCGTTTGAGCGAGGAGTTATGGCGCAGCGTTGAGAATTGCACGGCGAAGATGCAGAAGGATTGACAAATACATGTCTACTGCTGGATAGTGGCATGTTGTCAGGTCGCAGCCTCAGGTTTTCACGATCAAAGTCTTGTGGCTGGAGTTGCCCCGTGAAGGGCAGAGAGGGGCGCTTTCGGGAACACAATGTCCATCATCACATGGCAATGTGCTGTAGATGCTGTCACATCAGCTGAGCTGTTTCTGACAGACGCGGCATGTTGGATAACCGCTGCACAAAATGCGTAATGTCAATACGAGACTTGAGGTTCGTTTGAACAATTTCCTGGCTTCAAAGTGATGCTCGCTCCCAGCGCTGCTCCTTCAAGCCCTGTTTTAAGGGTGAAAATAGCCATCATGACCTTTTCACTAACCAGCTTTCGAAACGAGGGGATTTTTACCGAGCCGTCTTCACAATTTGCACCGAGTCTACTGTCTCACTCAAAATGGGCAAACATTCACTTTAGCTTCAGATCGACCCCCGGAGGCCAATGGGCTAAGATATTTGTGCTGAAGTACAGTAGAATGCGCTCCGCCAAGACAGGTTTCACTGGATTTCGTCGACACTTCCACAGCCGGGCATTTCTCCCGATATCATTTTCCACATGTTCATACTATCTTCAAGAGAGCAAATGAGCCTAGCATTGTTTGATATCCTTCCCAGTTCTCGGTTGCGGGAGTGGTGATCTTCGCGCCTAACAAGGAGCAGGGATATTTCCCTTTGCGGCTAAGTCAGTTCGCGATAGCGACCTCGCGTACAACTCACCTTTCTCTCACGCGTCAGTCACCTATTCAGTCACACGTTTGCTCAGACGTTCGTTGCACAAGCGCATGTCCCTCGATATCAGCAGAATTCGTTCCTCTGGCAAAGATTGAAATCAAGCTCATTGCCTGCCGCCGGCCTCGACAATCGCGCGACGATGGCTTCAGCAATCAGTCTTGGCGGCACGGGTGATGCGAACAACAGTACCAGCCTCTACAGCTCGCCCATATTCAAACTCATCGTCGGTCCAGACCGCGAAGTGTTCACTGCCCACAGGGCGGTTCTCGAAAAGTCATACTTCTTCGCGAGTTGCGCGCAATTCAAGGAAGGCGAGACCTTGGAAATCCTTTTGCCAGAAGACAAACCAGAGCACATGGAAAGGATCGTAGCGTGGCTATACACCAGTCAGCTCGAGTATCACCGTCCTAGGGTGACGTCGGATGACTCAAGACCTGCACTGATCGACCTGGTTTCGCTTTACATCGTCGCGGACAAGTACTTCGTCAGCGGCCTTCAGATGAAAATCAAGGAAATGTTCGAGAAACACTTCAACCTCCAGGGCATCGACACAGCCTTCGCACACCACTCTTTCTTCAGCCTACTACGAGCCGCCGGGCTTAGTGATCCCGACCTCTGTCCGCTAACAAACTTGCTCCTCGAAAAGCTGGCCACGGATTTGCGTCGCCATGGCTGGAACCAGTACATCAACGAGGTGGATTCAGGGCTGGCGGAGGAGCTGGTGGAGGATCCCAACTTGATGGTGAAGCTTGTGCAGCGCTTGGCTGACTCCAATGCCTACGTGGATCATGCGCTTAGGAGCCGCAAGAAGTTGAAGCGGGAGCACTCGAACCTCGGCATGGGAGCGTATGACGATAAGTATGCGGCGCACTCTATAGTCACGATCGACTGATGGTGGGAGAGGCATCGAGAAATAGATGTCACCGAGCTTCGACACTCATCTGGCCAAACCTATCTGGGCTTCACCTGGCTGCTCTTTTCTCCAAGACGACAATTCCGCGACTGGGGTCTAGGTGGGCTGGCCCACACGAGCACTTTTGTCTGCCTGTCTGTCGCCTTCGGTCCTCGACACCTTCCGCCACCATCCTAGGACGAAAAGGTCATCCCGGCAAGAACAGCCCGAGTCAAATGTAGCAGGTTGGTCAGCTTCTCGGTACCCAGGATCGAACTGCAAACCGCCATCGAGAAACGCTTTCGACCGCAAGATCATAAGCTAAAACACTAGTGCCGGAATCTTTGAGTGAGAGGAGACCATCGTGGACAGGGCAGACTGCTTGCAGAAGGGTACCACATATGGCAGTGAAGTGGCACACCGATTCAAAGCTACGCACGATACTGGGGGGTAAGACTATCATCATGGGCGCTCGGCGAGATATGGAGTTCATTCAATTTGAGCGAGGTTCTGGAGCAATGATATTGGGCATTGTCTTTTCATTTCATTCCGTTCCGACCAGCGACCTTCCTTTCAAAACGCTTCGATGATCATTCTAGCAGAAGGACCCTTGAGATTGCCGACGCTGGACCACCAGTCCCTCTACTTATGCATGCCCTTACCCGTGTGTTGGATAGGAGCCTGACTATACCAGATTACCGAACTCGAGGCAAGAACGGTACTAAAAGCGAACAGCCAGCAGAAGCGGCGGTTGACCTCAGGGTACTAACCAGAGCTAGCTGAGACTGCTGCTCTACGTTTACATGTGTTCGACATGTTCAAGGACTCGGTAATCTCGAAGCCATCCTAGCGTTTTTCCAAATCGGCAAAACTTCACGAATCAGCCCACTCTCCGCTAATGTTATGTCATGGTGGATCCTGCCTCTCTCTTTTCCCGATCTATGGTTCTGGCGTTGCCTGGAGCTCCAAGTCCTCCCGAGTCTCATAATTTCCGAGCCTGTTTCTGAGTCGACCACGAGTAGGGCTTGATGTCCTGATTTCCTTTGCCTTTGCCCCAGATCTATTGGTAAGGAGGATGCCCAGGCCGTTCTATATCAAGAGCAAGCGCCGCCAGTGGGATCCGATACAAGGTTGGTTGTTGAAGAACCCGCAGGTATTTGTGTCCTCGGGCTTTTTAGTTGTGGTTGTCTTTGACGGTTTCGGGGTCACTTTGCCTTTGGGGTCTAAAGTCGCAGAGGTTGTTGTTTTTGGCGGGGCGGCCGTGGTGGTTGCCTTGGGTGGTGAAGGGGGGGTGCTTGTTGTTTTTGGTGGCGGAGGGGGAGTGGTTGCTGTTTTTGCTGGCGCGGCTGGTGGAGAGGGAGATGGGCTTACATATAAACTGTCGCATCTTGGATCGCCCAAGCCAAGATATTGGATTTGACCAGTCAGAGAGTCATCGCAGATTGCGAATGAGGTGGTCGTTATGCACAAGAACTGGCCTGGGGTTTTGCATTGACCGGGTGCCATGCGTAGAGAGTCCGGAGAAGGCAACGCAAGGACGAGGGAGAGGAGGGCAAGCAAGATAGCTGTGGAGGGCATTGTGGCAGAAGGAATAGCGTGCGGCCGGATGACTTTTGATTTTTTTCCTCCTCTTGGAGGTTTAATGGATGATGGGCTGGAAATGGAATTAGTGTATATAAGATGTGCTTTTAGACTGGTAATGAGACATGCTAACGAGTTGACTCTATACCTTTCAGTGGAAACTGAACTCCAAGAGTCCCAAGCCTATATCGGACAAAGCGAGACTCGGGGGACCTGGCTGCTATTCCTGTCGCCTACTTCTTTTAGCTGGCTTTGTACGCGAATAGGCGGATGCTGGCTTTGTTCCATTTTGATAGTCAAGATGTGAGGTTAAAGGACAAAGACTTGAAGCTGAGAAACCAGTACTACGATGCTCTGAAGGCTAAGAGTTCTTTTCAGTGGGAAATATGCGCTACTTGGTACAGGACAGTGTGAGGCTTTCGATAGCGAACGGAAAAAATCCTGGCTGCGCCTTAGCTACGTTGGTTGATGCAAGGCTCTACCAGATCAGGGTTGGCCCTGAGCACGAAGCTGGCAAATGAATATGATAGTAGGCATGGGTACTCTGCGAACAGATTGGTTATAGATAGACTTCAAGTGATAACGTTCGTTTTCCCATTGTGGTTTAAATCTAGACTTGTTTAACAATCAGGTACACTTGTTGTTTAGATAAAGGCTCAGTAAAAGATTCGCGAGGTATAGCGTCCCAAGACAACAATTATTAAATCCTGTCACCGACGCTTCGAGTTCAGCCGTCGGTGGGAATTGTTGGCGGATCACTGACGCAAGCTGGATTCACACTGGCAACACCAAAATGACAATCAGGATTCTTCGACGGCGGCACGCTCAAGGTCTCGGGCGGTGGTGGGACACTAGCTTTAGACTTATGATAAGTCTTGGCCGGGGGAGGCGGCGTCGTGACACTTGCCGGGGGAGGGGGCGGCGGAGCACTGTTTGTAGTTGCGCTGCAGCGCATGTCGCCTGAGGCGAGCTCTTGGACGGAGCCGACAAGAAAGTCATCGCAAATGGCGAAGCTGGTCTTGCTCACGCAGACGAATTGTCCGGCGGTGGCGCATAGGCCGGGCGGTGCAAAGGAGAGATCTGGAGAAGGGTTGGGGAGGGCTAGCGCCAGCGAAAAGAGGGAGATGAGGATTGAGGTAGGATGCATCGTGACGCGTTGTTGTAGGTACTCGTACTCCTGCACCCTGATTGAGTTGAGAACGGCAAGAGATGGTATTCTATGCAGATATGTCTCGGGACCATTTGGAGGTCTTGTACCCGCCTGCAGCATCGCTCGAGCCGCCACAGTGAAGGGTGGTCAAAGCTGACAAAGGCGTCAAGAGCGCGGTTAGTGCATCTGTGCGCTGCGTCTCGAATTAGCTGGCTTTGTGTTTCTTTGTTGGCAATTTCGCTTTAGCAATCTATGTAGCGAGCTGAATGAACACAAGGATAGTTCATATCATAGGTATGTGTTGTAAGTCCGAAGGGATCCCCCGGTGCTATGTGCTGTCAGCGGATAAGACCCCTTTCCCCACAGCCTCGTAGCCTTGCGCCACAACAACCAATGGAGCAATGCCGACGCATGCTTCATACGATGTTGGCCTCTGATGTCAAGGGTTCCGAAGAACCAGACTCTGATTGCTCCTCTAAGACTCAACTTCACCCTCGACTCATGGGTGAAGGCCCTGCGCCGAGATGTTCTCGCACTCACCCGCTTGCGATGTGGCTCCCCGTCACACACCGCGACCATTTTCACCTGCACTGCTAGGAGAAATCTGATGCAGCTCGCTAAGACCGGCTTCCCCCCGTTCCTTGTTCTAAGCCCGAGTACTCGAGATTCTCCGAGTCTGTCGCCAGCATGTCCTGAGGTCGCGTTGTCTGGATATCATTACTCTGACGACACTTTTTTTCCAACTTTCGCGTTCTCTGCCACTAATGATGCTCCCACCGAGTCTTCCGCCTCCTTTTCCTTCCTGGATTCAGTGGTCACTTCAACGGCTGCTTCCTCCACCGCTGTGAACTCTGTTGCTGCAAGCACCACCGCCGGTGCTCCTCCCTCTGTGCATTTCAAATCATCCGATGCCACTGCGTGACCAGGCAACTCTGGCGTAGCGACGCTTGATGTCTCTTCCCCCTTATCTGCAGCCATAGCAACTTGTCCTCCAACCGAGACAACATCAGCTCCTTGTTGTTGCTCTTCTTGTCGACGCTGGTCAGCTGACTCTTCGCTGGCGCTAAATGGTACATCCTCTTCCTCATTCCTCGGCATGGGCTCGGTCTGGGAGACGGCTGCTGACTGTGCTTCCCTGCGGCTAGAGACTATGTTGGCGGCCGATGCATCAGATCCAAAGGGGTTGTCGATTTGGACCTCAGTGGGATCCGGTGCGGAAGCTGACTTGTCTTCCAACTCTTCCTTCGGCTTCGGGTCTTCAATTCCATCCAGTCTACGCATAATCTCGAGATATTCTTCTTCGTCCTCAGCTTCGAGCTCTTGTTGGTGACCTGGGTCCAATTGGTGTGATTCGTTCTCGTCCTTGTCTTGGAGCTGTTGAGCATTGCGAGGGACTCCCTTCGTGTAGTAGTCCCTGGGAAGACTCGACGCCCCCTCTGGAGCGAATTTCTTGGCCTCTTCCTGACGGGCATTCATGACGTCTTCCTGCAGGGCCTTCGTCATTTCCTCTTGAATAGCATTCTCCAAGTTAAGCTGAAGGGCCTTTCTTGCTTCGTCCCGCCGAAAGCTGCTACCATGCATCAGAGATTTTCTCCTCGCTTTCTCCGCGGCCAGCCTATTTCTGGCAGCCAACTCTCTCTGCCATGTAAGCAGCATCGGCTCTTTTTTCTGAGAGGCTTTCGCCAGATCATTTTGAGGGCCAGCAGACAGGTTATCCAAATTTGTCTGCATCACATGTCTCAAAGCATCGGCAGGGTTCCCGACTGCTTTGTCAAGTCAGTCCATGTGTGCTTCACATTCGATCTCTGAAGGCTGAAGAGCCCGGTACAGGCTGATAAGCGGAGATTGGAGTTCAACCAGAGATATCTCGTCTGCAAGGATGTACGCAGATAAGATCTCGTCGCCGACGGCCTCAGCCTCCTTACCTTTCAAGGCGACAATACTCGAATTCCAAGGTAGTGTGCGATAGTAGAGAAAATCGCGGAGGATTTTGCCGGTTGACCTTGAGTGCTGAGGAAACAAGAGGTAGATCTGCCCGTCAGAGCTGGGCCGAGTACGGCGTATCCTGCTTCCGAAATAGTATGAGTCGTGATATGAGCTGAGAACACTCGTATGAATAGCGTATCCGTATTTGTCGGTAGTGTTTTCAAGAGGAGGATTACGGTAGGTCCATAAGGGTCGGCTGCAGCGGATGGAACCAGAGGCTTCTTGTCTGAAGTGTATGCGGTGTTCTTTGCTGAAGCGCCCGCGATGCGCTCTGCTGAAGATATCGGATCACCTTTAGTAGCAGTAATCTTGGCTTTCTTCGGTCCTTCTGGTTTGTTCCCCGTGTCAGCTTCATTTTGAGCGACCTGACCGAAGATCCGCTTCTCACCCGGAGCAGCTGTCTTTTCTTTTGCCGAGGGCTGGGTACCAACGGGGTTTAGGGCCGCCGCAAGGTCTGAACTGCTGCAGCTTGCATCTGGTCTTGTTTCCCCAACCTCCCATTTGACCGTCTTTGGAGCCTCATCTTCAGACTTCTTTGGCCCGGTATTCGCGGTCATCTTTCCGTCTGCAGTCTTTTTCAGCCCTCGTCCGAGTCGCCTACTCTGGGAATCAATTGTGATTAGCCGCGCTGGTGATTAGCGGGTAGAGTAATCAGAGTCCGGGATTGGTATGCAAGGGTATGAAGGAAGGTCAAGAGAGGTTGCAGAGAAGTGCAAACCTTATGGCCAGGCCAGGCAGCAGAAGCTAAGGTGGTGAATGACTGTGACTGCATTGAGTTACTGCAGGTAAGTGCCTCTGGTGAATGTTCGTTTGCTTCGCTTTAGTGTTTGTCTGATTATCGAAGGCGCTCCTTGTGAATTGGAATTGAATTTCCTTGATCCACGACGCAGTCTCAGCGTCTGATGCACTGCTGGCATATGTTCGATATGCATCTCGCCCACTGAATGACTGTGGTGGGGCGCTCCTTGTGTCCAGTGTTGGACATTAAGATGTGTATGCTGGGTCGATCTCTTATGGGACCCACTGCTCTAGCAAGGCTGTTCTCATACGAGAGAGTGGCGCCCTGTTCTTCTTGCTCACTAGGTTCTATTCGTAACAAAGCTGATGATCTTGTGAAGTCGAAGAAAGGGGTCTCAAGTGAAATGTTTCGACTTAAAGTTGATATCACAACGCCTTGTGATGGGACAGCTGTGAATCGAAAACAGGCTTAGAAGTGACCGCACCTAGGCTTGCGCTGTTAGCACTCTGTCACTTCCCACAGTGACACTTCATTCACCGCGGCTGTCTCTACAACAATGATAAGTCCGTGTGATCAATATCCGTGACGGACTCCCTGGAAAGTCTTCTTCGCTATCAGATCTTCGAGAGGTCTGACACCCTCGCACCTCGGTTTCTTCCCACGTCTGATTTTGGCAACATGGATAGTCCAAGATTTCCAGAACCACTGCAGGTTGCTACTGCCACCTCTGCCAGGCACAAGGATCCACCCTCTCGTGATGACAAGGCAATACGGTAAGTGACCATAACGCAAGGACCACATGCCGGTGCTGGCACTGACGGGATGATTAAAGTGAGGCAGGCGATACAATCGGCCTTCAAATCCTTACGTCCCCTGTCGTCACCCTTCGCGTCGGACCAAACAATGTCACCCTCACTGCTCATAAGGCGGTCCTCACGACCACTGCTCATTTCGCCAAGTGCTTGGAAGAAGGCCGATTTGAAGAAGGAGATAACAAAATCATCACGCTGCCAGAGGATGATCCAGCATATATGGCTGCTGTGATTCGATTCCTCTACTGTGGCTATATCTTCGTGCCGAAAAGTCGGGCTTCAGAGACCTACCTGACGTACCTCATCAAATTGTACGCTATTGCGGACAAGTACTGCATCGAAAAGATGTGTGAATATGCTGTCACACTGGTCGAAGGGAAACACCAGCCGCTTCTGATCTGGGATCATGTGGAACAGCTCAAGTCAATGGGACTTCGAGGCTCCTCACTGTGGAAGTCTTTCACAATCCGTATCCAACATCGTCTCCGCGGTGGCGCAGACGTAGGGATCGATCTCGAGAAACTCTGGCGGGACGGGCTCCGCGCTGATGACGAGACATCAATAGAGCTTGTGGGACGACTGATCGGAAGGGTGACCTCGGAGGAGAAAGAGGCATCGGAGAAGCAGCGACAGGAGTCGACGATGTATGGGTTGTTCGATTTCGGGTCCGATACTACGGCTTAATCCGACAGGAGAAGCGACTGGGATCATCATGAGCCGGCGCCTTGGAATGAAATGAGAGTCAGAAAGCGTCAGTTGGACAGGTGGACAGATGGCGCAAGTTTGTGGCTGTTTGCACACGCTCCAGGATCATACTTATTTTTTCTGACGGCAACGATTGAGAACGCCAATTAGGATGACCCAAAATGGCTGCAGCCAACAGGGATGGTTATATTCACTTTCGATCCAGTAAACGGCGACAATCTCAAGACGCAATTGCACACCCCTATTTGATATGAGCCTTCTTTCGGTTTCTGTTGATGCTCAAGATCTTCCGGCATAAGTATGGTGTTAACTGAGAACGCCATTTAGACGAGCGGCGGACTCATCTCCCGTGAGTCTTTGCAGCCGATCGTTCTTTCAATGCGCCGATGTCATTCGACATTGATCCGTACCCGGACATCTCGAACTCGACTGAGCCGGCAGCGGTATCCTCCTCTAAAGGGCAATCTTCACTCAAAGTAAGTCGTTGGTGACTAGTATCCGGCAAGACCTGTCGGACATTGAAGTCAAAGTGAAGAGAAGTGAAGTGCTGATCAACTTCACTGGGTCTGACACCGCTAACCCCATACCGAATTCTCCTCTAGATCTCTGGAGGCAGCAGAGGTCTCCGTCAGGTAAATCGGATGTGATTGCTCCCGAACCTTCTGACTCTGACTACTATGTACTCAGGTGCGCAAGCCACAACCAGTAAGTCAATCCAATCAGGAGCCATGGCTGCCCAAACCACTACAGGTGGCTTGTCGCCATCCGCAACAGATGTGACGTCGAACACGTAAGTCTGGTTAATCCAAGGTGTTGCGAGCATGCACTGATGTTTGTAGCCCGCCAGACCCGACCTTCAACGCTGAGAAGTTTTCGTCCCCAATCATCACTCTCCGCATTGGACCTGAGCGAACAATTGTCACAGCACACAAGGCAATCTTGACGGAGGCTGATTATTTCGCGAAATGTTTGGCGGAAGGGCGGTTCGACGAGGGAGCCAAGAACGAGATCGAGTGTCCGGAAGATGTTGCAAGAGACATGCTGGCAGTTGCGCGGTATCTCTATACAGGTGGATTGCATCAGCCGGGCCATCAATTTGCGCACCCATCCAGCTACGACATGCCACAACTGATACAATTATATGCCATTGCCGACAAATACTGCATCGATGGCATGTGCCAGCAGGTATTGAACATCATTCGAACCCACTACCCTGCCCTGCGTATGACCTGGCGCCACCTGGACCAGTTGAAGGAAGCAGGACTTCACGGATCTCGGATCTGGAAGCTCTTCATCGAACGCATTGCCCAGAACCTCGATGAATACCGCACTCACGTGAATGTGACCGAAATGTTACAAGACGGTCTCGGTTCAGATGCGGAAACTGCGATGGAGCTTCTGAGACAGGTGGCCGCAAACCAATCTACCCAAGACGAGTTGGAACGCAGCCGCAATCTGGATTCGTGGAACAACAACTGGACGAGTGGTGGCAACAACATCAGCAATAGTGGCGCAAATTGAGTTTGGGCTGACATGTATAGCTGCGAGAGCCTAATTGAATTCCAGGCGTGAACAATGGCCGAGAGTCAGGCACTGGAAGGGTAGTCGGCAGTCACTGCTCGACAAGACGAAGATCAAGGGTGGTTTGAGAGCACAGCTCCGCGGCGATCGTGGTCGCTGGAGAAACCATCGAATGGCCATAGGAAGTGCGTATCACAACGAACGGGTGACAAGTCTGAGGATTTACAAGGCCACGACCGAGATACGCTTTACACTCATGTCGCGTGCGCGATTCAGAAATTGTACCCAGTGACCTTGAAATGAAGTCTGAGAACAGCACATTCCAGTCGATCGCCCAGCTGTGAGTATCCGCTCGGACGCACCATCGTAACGAGCTCAACGTACGCTGATCGTGCCGGTCGCACCTGCCAGCACTCATGTTCCAAGTCTAGGCCACGCTGAGGAAGGAGGGATGCGCGCAGAATATCTGATCACCTGCTCTGTTGAGCGGGACAGTCATTCTCGGCTTTGAAAGCAGCTTCAATTTCGGCTCAAGTGAGTCTCGGAATCAGTTCACTTGACCGTCTTACAGGTATTTCAACGCATGCCCAATGAAAAAACCCACTGTTATTGAACACCTTCGGCTCCACCTTCATCCTGCTCGTTTCTTGGTCCGAGATGCTCTGTAGAACATTGCTAACGAGACGTCGTGTCAGGCCTGGAAGCCAGTCGCTTGACACAGGCGATCGGCCTCCAAATAGCGGCTCGAGCGCTACTGTCGAAGATATGGAAGCTCGTTCAGCTGATGGAAGGCGAGCCCATTCCACACGCCGTTTTTCTTTGGGCCCAAGCTGATATGGCTATCAGGGCGCCTCAGCTGCCATCACGACCAAAGGCAGATCAGTACAGCATCGAGACTCTGACTTCTCCCATCGTCACACTCCGAGTCGGTCCCGACGGCACAACCTTCACCGCACACAAGAGCATCCTGGTCAGAACCGAATATTTCGCCAAATGTCTGAGTGGAGGGCAGATTCGAGGAGGGCATGAAAAACCACATCAACTTTCCAGATGAAAGTCCTGAAGATATGGTGCCGGTCTTGCGATTCCTCCATACTGGAAACGTCTTGTCTGCGATTGGACCAGACTTAGAGACGTTGTTGATGTGTTGGCCTGAAGAATCGAAACTAGAGGAGACTCGCAATCTGCGCTGTTCACTTGCCGGAACGGATCTCGACAAAATGATCGGGTTGTACGTCGTCGCTGACAGATACTGCATTCAAGGCATGTGCGATAGGGTCCTTGACCTGGCCGAGAAATGCGTGGACCTTTCAGGAGTTGAGTGGCGGCATCTGAACGCCGTGAAGGCTGCAGGGCTTATGGGATCTAAGATGTGGCAGATGTTGACACACAGATCCGCGCACGAATGTGCATCGAACGGTGACAAGCTGAAGAAGATAATGGACGATGGTTTGAAAGTGGATCCAGAGGCGGCAGTTGACTTGCTGGACGAGCTTGCGAACATGATTCCACATCCTTGGACCTGTGAACAATGCCTGGAAGCCGAGAGAGAACGCTCTGGATGGAGCGAGAAAGGCTGGTCGGGGCGTCTCGCCTACCAAGACAGGATTGACGTCCAGTGAGAAGTCGTCCAAAGGTTGCCAAAGCAAGGAGGTAGGCGAGGTTGCGAAGACGACCTTGCGCTGGCACGAGCATTGTGGTCGGTGAGGGACCTGATCTGCCCTTGGACACTCATAGAAAAGATAGCTGTTGGTACAGCAAGGCCCCAGAATCAAGGTAAATTCGCGGTCGGGAGAAAGCACATAAGCTGGCGCTTCGGGCCCGAGGCATCTGTGACAGCAACCAGGTGGCGGAGACCAATGATGCCGAGACTAGGCTCCACCACTTTCGGCATGCCAACAGGCATCTTCCGGTCAGATACACTTGTTAATGGTTTGCAAACAAGACGGTGGCTGGAGAGGGGTATGACCTGGTACCCTCTGTAATTAATAGAACAATGACAGCGTTATCAGTTAAGCCCTGAGTCGGCATGTCTATTGGTGCAGCCTTTTTCACCGCGGCAAGCGTTGCAGCACCGCAGGGGCCAGCGTTGACATTGTGAGCCTGCAGGTGTTGTACTGAATGATGACACTCCAAGTCTGACACAGTGATGCTTCTATCGACACCTTTATAAAGTACAGGCCAGGATATTGGCGAGACGGTTCCACAATTCATGCCATTCATGATGGTAGCCGAGGTTTCGATTGTGCTCCATTCTGCGGCTTTAAGGTTGTGGTGCAAACATGCAGCAGTTTCGGGCTCCACGGTCAATACCTCAATGTGTCTGCCACCAGACTTGCAATAGGCGACAACAGCATGGCCAAGAGATCCAACACCGATAGGTGTGACAATCATGGTTGCCTGCAGGCCATGTTCCTCAAGTTGCTGCTCTACCTCAAACAGGAGCGTTGAATAGCCTTCGACGATCCAGGCTGGTATCTGCTCATATCCATCAAATGCGTTGTCTTGAATGAGCAGCCCACCAGACGCCTTCCGAGATTCTGCAAAAGCTGTGGCTACCGCATTATCGTAGTTGCCGGGAATGATGGTAACCTGAGCACCCTCACTTTCGATCTTATGAACAGTTTCTTGATCGGAGAATCTTGACATGAAGATACGCGCTTGAACGCCCAAGATCTTCGCCATTCGCGCTACAGCCCGACCATGATTTCCTTCTGTGGCTGCGAAGAGAGTTGTTCCGGCCTCTTGTGCTGCTTTGGATGCTTCTTCCAGGCTTGCGTCAAGGGGCAGGCCATTTTGCTGAGCTATCGCGCGGAAAGTGCCCCATGAAGCTCCAAGGATTTTGAATGCTGGTAAGCCGAGTCTGCTGCTTTCATCTTTCACAAAGACAGCTTTGACGCCCAACTCCTGGGCAAAGTCGTCCAAGGGCACAAGAGGTGTTGCCTTATATCCTGGGAGACGACTGTGGAAGGCTTGAGCTAGGCTGATGTCGGTCTCGTAGGTGTAAGTCCATGACTTTGCCTCGGGATTGGTGTAAATTGCGGAAGCCGCCATTACAACCCGGCTGGAATTTGTGATCGCAACAAGGAGGCAGACAGCGACTGACTGTACCCCTGAGTTAGTTAGATCGATGCTGGTCGGGGAAACGAGTGTTGAAAGAGCGACTTCCTCGTTTGATATGGAGAAGAAACATTAAACGAAAACCCCGTTGTAGAAGGGCGTGGCCCCTGATAGTCCTTGATTGGGCCGCATCATAGTGGTGAAAACATTCTCAACATCGACTGGAGACTCAGGTGGTGCCACAGCACCGTTCCGGAGGCCGACTTCGGTGCAAATGGACCTTGTCGCACTTTTACAGATACTGAGACGAGTTGAGGTCAAATTCATGCAACAAGAGAGACGGATACGGAACAACTTTGATACAGTGAGCCAATCACAAAGACGGGAACTGGCCTCGAGGCTGCAGAAACACGGATTTATAAGAGCAAGCTATTTCATGCAAAGAGGACGATGGCCACCTGGCTTGCCTCTATTGGTCGCCTTGCTTGAGAGGCAGGTATCTTCCGCCACGAATCCAGAAGATGTCGCCCCCTGCAGCACATGGCTCCGAGTGTTTGCCAACCTTCTCGTCACTCCAGTAGAATGGCCGCTGGTTGCGCCCCCAAGTGATTGGCTCTTTGCCATAGATCGCGGCCCAAAACACTCACACCATTGTGATAGTCGTTCAGCCCGGGTTTGCTGACATATTGAAAGAGCCCGTCATGGCTGGGGACGAAGTGAGGAGGAAGAGAACACATCGTCGCAAACATGGTGACACTGAAATCTCCAAGTCGCGCAAACGGTCCGAGGATGACACTATTTCCACGAAATCCCCCGCCACCAACCGTCCAGCCGATGTCGATGCGCTTCGCAAAGCCAGACTCGCATATCTAGCCAAAGACCCCGAAGAGCGAAGAAAAGATATGAAATACGAATACGTGAAGCGCACGAAGACGGTGTCGCAGGTGGGCGAGGACAAGGAAGCGCGGCCCAAAACTGTTCGAGCGCATACCTACGAGCAGGACAATCGGAAAGTGGAGCGCGGCCACACCAAGCGAACAGAGACAGGACGAAGGCACACCCAAAGAGACGAGGACGAAGATGGATACGTTTATAGCACACCTCAAAGGACAGCTGCCCGAAGCACGGTGGAGACGGAAACGCCACAGCGGAGGACGAAGGTTGAGGATGCGAGTCCCAGGAAAGTGGAGGAGAAGCGCAAAACACCGGATCGACGTAATACGGACCCTGCCAGGCACAAAATAGTATATACATTCGAGGAGGACTGCGCGGATGATTCGAAGCCAGCACAACGTCGCAGCTCGGTCGTGGCGGAGAAGCCCCAACGACCCGAAATCAAGAGAAGTGCTACAACTACAAGGGCAAAATCCGAGGTCACCGTCACGAAACCGTCAGATTCCGCACCGACACCGAAGAGGACATCTACCTTGTTTGGCGGACTCCTTCCTCCCAGGCCTGGTCCCATTCCGAAGAAAGTCTCCTGTCTAACGTGCGGCGACGACGAGATCCCTAATGCTCGATCTGCCCTCCTCCCCTGCAAACACCGCATGTGCCACTCTTGCCTCAAGCGCGTTTTCAACATGTCCGTCACCGATCCAGCGCACATGCCACCTCGATGCTGTACGGATCAGCACATCGACCTCAAGCACGTTGAGAAGCTCTACGATGATAAGTTCAAGGTGTTGTGGAACCGGAAGTTCCAAGAATACAAGACAAAGAATCGGATCTATTGTCCAGGCAGAAAATGCGGAGCTTGGATCAAGCCGCACTACATCAAAATGGAGAACGGTCGGAAAGTCGGACATTGCAAGCAGTGCAAGATGAAGGTGTGCGCCATTTGCTCCCAGAAAATGCACACTACTCGAGAGTGTCCCAAGGACCCGGAGACGAAGGCGTTCATCGAGACGGCCAAGGAGAAGGGCTGGCAGAGATGCTACAGCTGCCATGTCATGGTTGAGCTCAAAGAAGGCTGCAATCACATGACGTGTCGCTGCACTGCCGAGTTCTGTATGGTGTGTGGCTCGAAGTGGAAGTCTTGTGATTGTCCTTGGTTCAACTACGCAGCCGTCGATGCCCATCTAGGAGACCCTGTCAGGTATCAGCAGGAGGTCGACAGACGGAGAGACCAGGTCAATCGAGATGAAGAGCTCGCACGGCGCATGCAACAATTAGGTGGTGACGTCGGCCAGAACTTCATTCAACAGGCGAGAGAGGCACTGACGGCAAACTATGCCCAAGCAAACCGAGCTGCTCGGGACCTGCTGAATGGCTGGGCCATGGGACGAGAGAACCAACCAATGCCTTTGCAAGTGGATCAGATGCTTGATATGCTTGGTCAAGGCCGGGGGCGAGATCCAGCCGAAGGGCCAGTCGAGGCGCAGAGACCTCGTCGGAGAGGCACAGGCCGGAGGAGAGCCGGTACTCGTGACCAAGCTGAAGAAGTTGGGACCGGGATGGCAAGGGACGAGGAGCGGCGTATTCAAGACTGGGCGAACGACATAGGTTAGTGGCCATGGAGTGGAAGTATCAGTCGGAATTACGTTTGGACGCCGTGACCTTTGAGGGTTTGTTTTTTCATTCTGGATTTCACATACATATGACGACGACAGGACTCATGACCGTATTTGTTTTTGATACGCAGTCTGGCTTACCGATTTTGAAGGTTTTAGGATACCCGGGTTTTGAGCTCAGCGAGGTGTTGGGCCGTTGAGAGAAGGGGACCACTATGTATGTTGACAAGGACAAGTCTTATAACGTCTGTAAAGCAAAGTATAGCGACAATGGTATTTTGTTTAATTGTGGCAAGATTATGCATTTAATCTACCTGCACGGAGTACCCAGGGAAACTTTTTACTCCTTCAAGTCACCTTGTGCTTTTCTAGATGCCGAGCAAATGCATTTCAGATTCCATATCGGAGAGAGCCTCGAGTAGTCGTGGCGAGGTGGCTCCGGATGGTTGTTGGTCCTCATCAGCACTCCTGCGCCAATTCGAAAGCCGCCGGAATGCCTCCCCAAAGCGAGGGGGAAGACTGCTCAACGCTCCAGACGTGCTGTTTTGCAGAGTGTATCATGCCCAGGTCCTTTCACTGCGCGTTGAACAACCTCTCTAACTCCTCCGCCGTGGCATCTCCAACCTCAACGGTCGAATTTGTTCCTCCGATATCCTTGGTGGTAATGCCCTTCTCAATGACAATCCTGACGGCCTGCTCGACCAGCACACTCTCCCTGGGCATGTTCAAACTGTACAGCAGTAGCATGGCCACGCTCAAAATCGCCGCCACGGGATTTACGATTCCCTTGCCTGCAATGTCTGGAGCAGAGCCGTGGATAGGTTCGTAGATGCCATTGCACAGCCCCTTGCCGTCGGGTACGCCGCTCAGACTTGCGCTGGGGAGCAAGCCTAGACTGCCAGGGATGACGGATGCCTCGTCGGAGATGATGTCGCCGAACAGGTTGGATGTGACGATCACGCCGTTCAGAGCCCTGGGGTTCTTCACCATGATCATGGCGGCCGAGTCGATCAATTGGTGTTCGAATTCCAGCTGGGGGAATTCCTTCTGCATCGTCTCGGCGAACACTCTTCTCCACAGCCTGCTTGTTGCAAGCACGTTCGCTTTGTCTAAACTCCATACTTTGCTCGGTGGACTTTTTGCTAACGCCAGATATGCGGCGAGTCTCGTAATCCGCTCGATCTCCTTCCTTGAATATGGCTCTCTGTCCTCTGCCCATTCGTTCTCGCCGTCTTCTGGATTACCTTCAACTCTGTCCCCGAAGTATATTCCTCCGGTCAGTTCTCTGACGATCATAAAATCGGTGCCTTGGCAGACTTCTTCTTTCAAAGGTGATCGGGCTGCAAGTGTCGGAGAGGCGAAGAAACACGGCCGTAAGTTGCCGAAGGTGTCCATTTCTTTGCGGAGTTTCAGGATGCCTTGTTCGGGGCGCACTTTGCCGACGCCGTATTTTGGACCCCCTATTGCGCCGAGGAGGACGGCGTGGGCGGATTTGGCAGCGGAGAGGGCGGTGTCGGTCAGGGGCTCGCCGTGAGCATCGATCGAGCACTGGTAGGAAAGGTCAATGGTGGGGAAATGAACTTTTCATGGAACAGAGACGATGATCGAGTTCAGCGTGTCTGAGAGGAGCATGATGTGAATGGATTGGTCAGACTCACCCCTCCGAGTAGATGTTCCTGGAAATTGAATGTGACATCTTTCGAGAACTTTTCCACGACTTTCATAATCTGCTCGTCGGAATGTCTTGGTTAGCCCTCATCCGTCGATAAGCACCGAACACAGTGGAGTGATATTCGTGACAACATATCCAACATCTCCAAGAAGTCCCCCGGATATACCCTGACATTCCGAGTACATTGAATCAACAGTGCTTCGACGGCGAGTCAAAGATGGAATGCTTCCCAGAGGTAGGGAGAGTGAGTTCACCAACCTTGACAGCCTCATTGGTCACCTGAAGATGGTCAGCAACATTGTCTCAATGGGAAATGATGGGAACTTGGCTCGCGTCACTCACCTCAGGACCAGCATAGTCTCCGCCGAACACAACGATGTTGTATGTTGGCATTTTGGTCAAGGTTCGGTTTCACTTTTCTGATAGTCTTTGGTTCTTATACATGCAGTTATTCCTTTGAGGTTGGTTGTATGATCTGAATATTGTGCTTACCACGATGGCCGGGGGTGAGCGACAGGGACGACCCACCCACAGAAAAGTGACAATTGATAGCCGATACCGGCGTAACCTGGCAAATTGACTACGGTGGAGTATGGGAGCCCGGCGTGATCGCTTGGCCAGTCAAAGCGGCACCTTTCGGCAGCTCTGTCTTCCTGCTTCACATGCCCATTTCGAGAAGCATTTCGCGCTCCACCTTCAAGGGGAAAGATAGGCACCCTTCATGCTGTACGATCTGAGAGGCAAGATGGACTACCCCGCCATGTACGTGCTGTATGCAAAAGTACGCTCCGACATGCTATTCGCGCGACTGATTGCGATATGGTTTGCATGCAACCTTGCCACGTCCGGAAATCGACATGATCCGCACCTGCCGTGACAAGCAATGACGAGCCGCTTCTCAGGCAGAATCTTTCTGCCACATCTATATCACCGGGACTACATGTCAGCAAAACCAAGATGAGGGTATTGTTGAGGTAGACTTCTGAAGAAACATGGCTCACCTTGCGTCCAACAGCTCAGATGCTGTGTTCGGTCCTGCGTATCGGGGTCCGTTCAGGAAATTTGATTTCACCTTACTTTTTGAGGATACTATCCTCACCATCGTTCCTGCCACCCTTTTCGTGATCGCGGCCAGCGCGAGGGCGATATGGTTGACCAGCAAGCCGAACAAGGTCACCACTTCCTTTAGCCGATTGACCAAGCTGGTAAGCTCGACCCAAAGGCAATGGGAAGCCGCACTAACGCATTCACAGGTATTGCTTTCTGCATTTGTGACAATCCAGTTGACAGTCTTGCTTGCTCGGGCAACGAACCAGGAAGCCGGAACCAAGGCTTCTGTCGCTGCAGGAGCCCTCGACTTTGCTGCTTCTTCGGTGCTTTTTGTTCTCTCCTGTTTCGAGCATACTCGTTCCGTTACGCCTTCCACCGTCATTGGGCTCTACTTGATCATCTCACTCCCCTTCGATGCCGCCCGACTTCGCACTTTCTATCTGTTGCAGGGCTTTGCCGCCAGAAGCATTGCGAATCTCCTGTCGCTCAGCTTTGCCATCAAACTCGGGGTCCTCCTCACCGAGGCTGTCGAGAAGCGCCAGATCCTCCTACAACCATATCGCGATCTTCCTCCCGAGGCAACCAGCGGTATCTACAATAAGTCGGTCTTCTGGTGGCTGAATCCGTTGCTGAGAGTTGGATTCGGCAAGACTCTCAAAGTCGACGACCTGTATAACCTGGACAATGACCTAGCGTCGGCCAATGTCGAAATTCGATTCAGGCAGGCCTGGGCTGCTGTCAAAGAGCCTCATCGACTCAGCCTTCTCCTGACCGTCGCCTCTGTATTGAAATGGCAACTCTTGGTCTCAGCAGTTCCACGCCTACTTCTGATAGGGGCTCGATATTCTCAACCATTTTTGGTTCAAGACACCATTCAATATATCAGTATGCGCGGCGACCAAGCTGCGTCCACTGGGTGGGGCCTCGCTGGGGCTTTCTTCCTCGTCTACCTCACGACGGCGATTTTGACTGCAGCGTACAGACATCTCCTCAATCGGTGTCTTATTCAAGTTCGTGGGGGATTGGTTTCACTCCTTTACCATAAGACATTGGAATTGAGCATTGTCAGTGCTGACCCATCAGCGTCACTGACCTTGATGTCGTCCGATGTCCAAAGGATCGTTGACCCTCTCGTCCTCCTCCACGACACTTGGGGAGGTATTATCGAACTGGGAATCGCCATGTTCCTCCTGTACCGAAATCTCGGAGGTGGTGCGGTTGTTGCGCCAGCCATGGTGTACATCGTGTCAATACTAGCGACGAGCTGGGTCATCAGTGTCATTGCTGGGTTTCAAAAGCGGTGGTTCACTGCAATTCAGACCCGCGTGTCCTTCACTTCAGCCCTGTTACATTCCATGAGAAACGTCAAGCTGCTCGGAATGTCCTCAATCGTCAAAGACCGCACTCAAGCGCTTCGAGAGAAAGAGATCAACGAGTGTAAGAGATATCGTATCGTCAATAATGTTCAGATTGTCGCTCAGAACACACATGTGGTGTTCGCACCGTTTGCGACGTTTTTGTTCTACTACATCAAATCTCGAGACTCGGGGAAAGTCCTTGAACTGGCCTCTGCATTCAGCATTTTGACCATTTTTCGGCTGGTCCAGGATCCCTTCAATACCTTGCTGTGGAGCTGTCCCCAACTGGCGAGCTCTCTGTCATGCTTCGAGCGGATTCAGCAGTATCTGTTGTCTGGCTCACGACGTGACAACCGGCTTTCATTGCATGATGTGTACGATTCAGACGAATATTGGGGGATGGGGTCGTCTAGAGGAGATTCAATTGCAATGAGACCACTTGGTAGCATCAGCAAGAGTCCCCACGAGGAGGCATTGACTCTCAAAAACTGCTCTTTTGGATGGGAGGATGGCAGCATGCCGGTTGTCCAAGATGTTGACCTGTCTGTGCGTGTGGGCTGGCTGACTATGATAATTGGGCCTGTGGGCTGCGGGAAGTCCACCCTTCTCAAAGGAGTTCTCAGCGAAACACCGGTTTCTCGTGGCTTTGTCTACCTTCGAACCCAGTCTATGGCTTTTGCTGACCAGGAAGCCTGGATTCAAAACGGCACGATCCGAGACGCTATCCGTGGACCGAGCTCTAGAGAAGTTCCATATGACAGCGACATATGGTACGACGAAGTCATTGAATGCTGTGGCATGATGCAGGACATCGCCACGTTCCCAAAGGGTGATGCAACGTTGATCGGCTCTAAAGGCATTTCATTGAGTGGTGGGCAGAAACAGAGGTTGGCTTTAGCAAGAGCTGTCTACGCGAAAGCTGACGTCCTCATCCTTGACGACGTGTTCTCAGGCCTCGACAATGATACAGAGGAGTTAATCTTCAGAAAGCTTTTCAGTCGGGCTTCCCCCCTCAGACGGCAGAAGACAACGGTTATCTTGGTAACCCATGCTGTACATCGACTCCCGTATGCCGACCTGATTGTCAGTCTGGGTGCGAACGGACAGGTCATTGAGCAAGGCACCTACGGAAACTTGATCAACCAGGGTGGATACGTCCAGAGTCTCGACGTCCGCTTCAAGCAGGAGACCGAACGACCAGCGGAAGAAGCCGATGATGTGTCTGAAAATTCAGGGGCTGCTAAGGGTATATCAACTACCCACACAACTGAAGACGACGATAGCGCTGTCCAAGACGGCCTTCGAAGAACGGGGGAATGGACAACATACAAGCACTGGCTTCGATCTTGTGGCTACGTCTCCAGCGCACTGTCCCTACTTTGGGCCATTTGCTGGGTAATTGCGGCCCAAGCACCTGGTGTGTTAATTAAGTTCTTCGGCAACTCTTCCTCTCAAGCGACAACGTTTATCATCATCTTCGGAGTGGCTGCCTTTGCTTCTGCAGCGTCTATTATTCTTGTGGCAGTGCAGATATTCCTTGACATGGTGCCAAAGTCTTCGAGTCACCTACATCTGAATCTTCTCGAGGCAGTGGTCAACGCACCACTCTCGTTTTTCACGCGCACCGACATTGGAAGTATTACCAATCGCTTTAGCCAGGACATGGCGTTGGTGGATTCAGAGTTACCCTTTTCATACGCAGATTTCGTTCTAGCATTTGTCGACTGTGGGTTCGGCCTTGCGCTCATAGGGGCTTCTGGGACTGGATACTTTGCTGCCTCCATTCCCGTCGTGCTTGCAGCCTTATACGGAATACAGAAGTACTATCTACGAACAAGTCGACAAATGCGGCTCCTCGAATTGGAGGCAAAAGCACCCCTCTACACCTTGTTCGGCGAGACAGCGGCAGGCCTGGCCAGCGTCCGCGCCTTCGGTTGGAGCAACAAGTTCGCAGAGCGAAACCTTGAACTATTGGATCGGTCGCAGCGGCCCTTTTATTTGCTGTGGTGCATCCAAAGATGGCTGGATATTGTCCTGAGTCTTTTGATCACATTCCTCATCACAATACTGATGATCGTCATTGTGGCAAAACGCCAATCAATTGAACCGGGACTTGTTGGGCTGGGTCTACTGAGTGTTGTCAACTTGAGCAGTAGCTTGACAAACGTGGTGAGAATGTGGACCATGCTCGAGACTTCAATTGGAGCGATCAGTCGTCTGAGAGACTTCGCAAACAACACAGAGTCGGAGCACAAACCGTGGGAAACCGACAATGTAGGTAACGAATGGCCGGAGAAAGGACACGTGGACTTCACTCGCTTCGAGGCCAGCTATTCCGCTGACTCGGTAATGGTCTTGAAGGACGTTGACCTGGACATCCATCCGGGAGAAAAAGTGGGCGTCTGTGGCAGATCCGGAGCAGGAAAGAGCTCCGTGCTTGCGAGTCTATTTCATCTTCTGGAGTTCCGAGCCGGCCAGATTCAGGTCGACGGCATAGACATCGCTCGGATTCCTCGAGAACTACTGCGTGGGAAACTCAATGTTATCCCACAAGAACCGTGGTGGATCACAACAGAATCAGTCCGTTTCAACATGGACCCTTGGACCGCGGCAGACACAGAGAAGACCGCTTCTGCCGATCCTCACAGCCGTGACGAGCTGTTCGTTTCCGCTCTAAGGCAATGTCAAATCTGGCCGGTGATTGAGGAAAAAGGAGGTCTCGACGCCACCATGACTGCCGACTTCCTGTCCCACGGCCAGCGGCAATTATTCTGCCTCGCTCGTGCCCTCATCCGGAAATCAAAAATTGTGGTTCTGGACGAAGTCAGCGCTAACGTCGATGTCAAGACCGACGAATTGATGCAAAAGATTATCCGTAAGGAGTTCAGAGACTGTACGGTCATCGCGGTAGCACATCGATTGAACACGATTGTTGATTTCGAGAGGATTGTTGTGCTTGGGAAAGGAGAGGTCGTCGAGGTTGGCGAGCCTGGGCGGCTTCTAAGGCAGGAGGGCGGCGCTTTCAAAGGGCTCTATGAGTCTTGAAATGAGGATGTGAAGGATAAAAGGGGGAAAGGCCATAGTGACACTTGTCGAGAACAGCACACGCCGCCAGATGAGAGCAACGTTACGTGTTGACAAAAGTTCGGCATAAAACAGCATCTAGATAGAGTAGATACATCAACAAAATCGATAGAACTCTCCGGCCGCCAGCCTTCAACGACCTTACCCAAACAATAAATAAGGGGAACGTTGTCTGTAGACTGGTACTGAGCTCTCCAAGTAGACGAGACGCAAAATCAAGGACATGGGACCCGCTAGAGCTAAGCAAGCCGGAACAGGCCCTTCTCCATCATCTAGCCCGCAACGCTGTTTCGAACTCGACTGGCACCGGCATGGCGTCGGCGTCGTTGCTGTCAAACCGGCTTAGAGAATAAAGGGCATACAGTCTAACCAGACCCCTACACAATTGCAAGGGAGTTGATGGACACTGCGGGCGCCCCAGTGCCATTCACCGTGCCGCGGGCTCTCCGAAATGGCCTCTCTTTTGAACCGATTGCCACTTAACATTGCGACGGGCTCGCCGTGGAACACCTACTCTCTCGCACGCGTCTCGACTCGTACGCCACTACAAAAAAAGTAGAGCTGAAGACGTAGTTGCCTGGGTCACTGGAGATCGATGGACGGACTCCTGCCGAGCGCTCTCGGAAACACTCATTTCATGCCGGATGTGGTTAGCTGGGGAGAAGTCATTTTGAGGTTTTGGGCGACGCGATAGTGCCGTGAATGAACACAGAGGGGTGGAAGCTGTGAAGGTAAGTGTGGGCCAGGAATAGGAGCGAGGAGCCAGCAGGATCGACAAGGGCAATCGACAAGTCATAGCCATTTCGCCGGCATGCAGACTGTACACCGGCAGAACACGCGCCGCTGGGACTTGATGCACAACCAGGCCGCTCAAACAAGATGCACGCAGAACAGGCGAACAACTTATTGCATCAATCCCGAACCTGGAATTGGCTATAACTCGTCTAAGACGGCCGGTGGAAGAGTGGCAGCCCGCGAGCCAATGTCACCAACAATAACATGGCTCGCAGTTGTAGACGTCCGCGAGCATCGAGCCAGCCACGTTCCTGCAGCCTCAAAGCGCTAGAGAGCTGTGGTTGGCTTGGATGCGAGCCCTTTGCGCTGGGCGGCATTGAGATCGGCGGTGAAGAGGTAAGGTGGTGCAATTGTAGTTCCGGGAAAGCTCATTCGACGGTACAGATGGTTTTCGCGCTTGGACCTCCTGCAGCCTCACAGGCATCTTCCCTGTCTGGATCTGGAGTCGAAGTGTTGAAGTATGCAACGATGGTTTGGATGCTCAAGAGCACATCCGTCGTGCTCGGCGTGCCACTCCACCACCGGTTGTTGTCAGCCCAAATCTTGAACTGCAGGCTGCCGCCCATCCCTTCGCTTGGAACGTTACGGGTGTTGGTGTGGACAAGCTCACCGTCCACAAAGTATCGCACACCCAGGTCGGGATGGCTGTCGAAGCGATATTCGCAGAAAGTGTCCGGGCCGAACTGGGATTCGTTCAAGGATCTAAGTACGGTCGCTCCTGGGATTGGTCGTCCGTCTGCGTCCAGAGATGGATGGGATGTAAAGCTTATCGTATTTTCCACAAGCGATGTGCCGGGTGTGACAAGTTCAATGTCAATTTCAGATCTGTCGTCCTGTAATATTGAGTCAGCCTTACGGTTCTGGAACGGTCTGCTGCAGAGTCTGCTTACATGGTACCAAAAGAATCCTGCACAGGCACCGCCATTGAAACCATTGAGCGAGAAGGTGGTGCGGTAGGATCCATGTAGCATGTCAAGTCTCCGGCTCTGAATTCCGGCGATCTATATTGCCTTTGTTAGTCTAATCGGTACTCATAGGAAAAAAGGACGACGGGCTAGTTGGATCTAGCAGACTCTGTAGAGAAGGACTCACGCTGACCGTTCCGTACGTACTGAGTTCCTCTTGGCTGAACCCTCGTTGCTTCATGATCAGGTGCTGGTCCTTGATCTCGACATTCGACCAGTCGTATTTGGCGTTCAAGCGGACGTCTGGATTATCGGAGGGCTGCTAGTAATCGTAGATCATCCAATGCTCGTTGAAATTGGCGGCTAACGGGTTGTCAAGCAAAGCATCGACATCAATTGGGTAGGTACTGAAGTCTTCGTAGATGCGATGGGTATAGACAGCATCATGATCTGCTAATAGCCAGCCACATGGACATGTGGCACTAACGCTGTGCTGGACAAGGAGACTAATCGTAGTAAAGGTGCAAATGCTGAGTAGAAGATGCATCGTTACGAATGTGCAGAGGATGTGAACGAATTGGTTGGTTGCAGGGGAAAATAGGTGCCCGAGTGGCGCAGAACTGAAACTGAGAGCGGGTGTTGGCAGGAAGGTGCATACGAGCAGGTCGCATGATGCTCGAACGAATTGGGAAGGCGAAAGCTTCGGATTCAAGGGAACTGCAGTTCGTACCTGCCATTTCAATAAGGCTTGAATCTCGTCTCCGAAACCCTTTTGGACTTTGCAGGTTTGGAAGGAGGAGTTGTAGTGCCTTGTAGACGGAAGGCAGCGATCCTACCATCTTCACCAGCAGTGAATATCGTGCCATTCTGTTGGCGTTAGGTGAGCCGCCGAAATCAAATTGGGCATTGACCTACCTCTTCGTCCACATAAACTGAACGAACGATTTCCTCACCGTGGGCACCTTGAAGCACGATGCGCTGATCGAGGCTAATGCCTGTCCCTCGTTCAACTTTGACTAGGTCTACACGAGATTGACTTCCACAATGTTAGACATGTGAGGTGCGATAAAGCTTTTGTTGACCCACCTATGTGAGCCACATGCCACAACATGCTCCGGGCCGCTCTGGAGAACGTCGATGACATATTCGCAAGGAACAGTTGGTCTTAAATCCCCTAGATCGTCCGCCGCAGGGGTCTGGTCTACCTCCGTATCTGCATCGTCTACGGTGATAGAGTGCAGGGCAAGATTCTGGTCCGAGCTCAGGGCGTAAAGGTCGGTCAATCCCAAGAAGCCTGCTTTGTGGATCGGACCATGGTTGACGGCCTGCAACAGGCTATCTTGCTCTTCCTGAATTTGGATGTCGAAGATGCAGGCCACCCCGTCATCACCCCCGGTCAGGAGCAGACTATCCCTGGAAGGATGAAAGTCCAATGCTGTTATTTCATCGTTGACCTCAGTGTTCTGCCACCGTAGTTTTGTTTGTCTACGATCCCTAATATTGCCAATCGATCAGCATGCCGTAGATGCTCTGGGGGCACCTTGAAAATTGTACAGGGTTGTGGACTTACCAAACAGACACGATAGACTCACTGCCGAGAGCCAGATCATGGAGTCTGCATGCTAGAGCGTTCACGGCTTTGCCTACAATCAGAGATTTGTCAAAACCATTTGACCCTGTTAGATGTACCAACAACACCTACCTGAGTTGAAGTGCGTAGTTTTGGATCCAGTCCTCAGATCAAAGAAAGCCACATTTCCGTCACCACCAGCACAAATTGCTGTTGTCCCTTGATCGGCCACAACCAAGGAGGTGACTCCCTGAGGCACACCCTGAAGCGTTGCGAGATCATGTGAATTTAGCCTGTCTCGGTTGAGAAGTAGCAATTCGTCTGCTGAAGTGATAGCGGCCAGCCCGTGGTTTGCAGTAGGTGCAATCGCGAAAACGTATACATCATCGTTGCGAGATGGTGCACAGCCAGAAAGCTGCTGATAGGTGCGAAGCATGTCGAAGGACGGCGCTTGACAGAAAAGACTGCTGCACCCTTGCCGCCCAACAACAAGCGGTGTGCAATGAGGAATTGGCAAGGCCTGGAAAGCGTTCGAAGTCAACTGGTGCCGCGGTGAGTGGTCATTTGAATTTTCCTTGATGTAAAAGTGACAGCGGCGGCAAGGTTAAACCGCTATTGGTAGATAGGCGCCGATTGGCGTGAAGCGCTACTTGTGCAGTTTCCTAGGCGCACTGGCGCGCACACAAGTTCCAAATTGGCGTGCTGAGTTGGCAGCTTTCATGCCCGGCATGTGTCAAGTCGTGATTGCCTCAAGTGAGACTGCCCCTCACAAAGTAAAGGTTGTAATCTGACCTCGGAACAAAAAGCCGGCATTCGATCTTAGCAACACATCTCCAGGCTTGGGGGTGAGGAATCTTGCAATCGGTGCTCGCCAGAAGATCAGGCATCAACGACTGATTACACATTCGTGCATTTTGGCCAAACCACTTGGAGACAAGCTCGTGGCTAACATGAATGTGTCGCTGAGGGCTGTTGGCAAGATAGATGCCGAATGCTCATGTGGCGAAGAAAAAGCTTCACTCGCTCCAGCATGCATTTACGCAGCAGGGTAAGAGGCACAAGACGCATCTGGTCTCCTCGCATTTGCAGCGCGCAAAGGGCGGGAAGAATTAGGCATCGCAAGAATGCGAACACGAACGAACAGAGGAAAGTGGACTGTCTTCCCGGACCCAAGGGGATGGCACGGGGTTCTTTGTGCCTGCACCCAGCCTAGCGCTCAACCTGCTTATGACGCCTTACCAGCCCCAGGTTTGCCCCTGTTACGGGCCGCCAAGTGCCCAACCTGATTTGTGGTTGGCAGCCGGTGAACCGCTTTGCCGGAGCAGAAACGCTTCGGCTCGGGCGTGGGAATGCAATGATGCCCATCAACCAGCCACCCGCGAGTCCCAGGGTATCGGAGTTCGCCCCTCCACCCGGTACTTTGAATCAACACCATGCAGCACGCTCGAGGTGGAAGATAATCACTATTGCTGTTCAAATCGTTAGACGAAGTGATGCAAAACAACGTGTGCACAGAATCATCTCTACGGGCGCTAGTTGGCACTCGCATTAGATGGAGCTCTTCCAGAATGTTGCCTCACGTTAAGTTTCACTTCTGCACACCTTCGCAATCTGTGCGAGGAATCGCAGGGGTGACATGCACGATTCGTGAGCCTGACATTCGCTCCAAGCTGACGGCCATAGGTATCGGCCTCTATTTGCAACAATGGGTGTCTGTAATGTCCAGAAAAGGCGCCAGCTGGGGAACGACAACCATTCACTAAGGATGGTCGAAAGGGAGAAGCACATGATCTCTATCCATTGTCCTCTACCTCTATCTTTGTCGCGCCTCTTCTTTCCTTTCGAGCATCTAGCAATGCTACGACTTCCACGCCTCAAACTTTAGCTGTTGCATTTGTGGTGTCCTCAGGAGATGCTGCGCAACAACAATGGTGTGCAGTCATGGAACTATGAAGCTAGTCAGCATTCTGACAGCAGCTTCTGCACTCGCCCACATTGGTCGAAATCCTTAGGCTAGGATCCCTGCCATAAGCTTCCACAAGCCAGACTGTCGTTACACCTCTGCATTAGCATGAAATCTCTTTTGCCGTTATGGCAGCCTAGGCTACTTACAGACTGTTCGTGACCGCCGCTGTGAAAAGTTCTCTTTGGCAGCCTCAGCCATTCCGATCTGAACAAGAAGCTCGATACTTGGAACGTCTTTCTGCAGATCGTTCCTCGGCCAGAGTCTTAAACACAAGCTCACCAACGATTACGCAGAGAAGGACAAAATACTACAGCTTTCAGAAGCACCAACTAGGGAACCTTCAGTGCTCCACAACCCCGATATCTACGTCCAATTGACCTCGCACTCGGTATTGCCGGTGTTCGCCCAGGCGGGTCATCGAAGTCTTCGAGGTTCCGCCCATCACCTACTGTTCATCTCACCGAAATTGGTTTGTTTGCGGGTGAATTGGTGGGCATTTTGCAGGCCGCCAAACTGGCCTCCGGACCTAATAAAGTTTGCTTCCTCACGCAAGGTCACACCGGGTGGTTCGTCTCCTAACTCGGCCACTGCCAGCTGGCAAAATCGAGCACGGCAAATCGAGAACGTTGAGTACACACACAAGTTACCCACCTTCACGCCTGGCACTTATTACGCCATTGAAATCACGGTCGAAGCCCGCCTACGAAATAATCGTAGCGCCTGGAGCATTTTTCGCTATTCAGTCACCTTCTCCATTCATCTATCAGAACAACAACACATTCTTTCAAATCCTTTTCAGTATGGCAGAGGCAGCCCAGCAAGAACCCACACGGCCAATGCTTGCTGCATGGTAACACCAATACCCTTTAGCTGGGCTGGTACAGGGTCGGGGCCTGGGGATTTATTGTGTGACCGCCTTTCTTACCTTAACCTGGCCACTTTTGTGTCCTACAGCCTGACTCAAAGGATAAGATACCGAACTATCTGCCTGACATATTGCTTGCCCTGGGGAGCGCCGTCGAGCGTGTGCCACTCGTCCTAGCCATATTTGCTGTCAAACAGGTTGATGCAGGGACAGATGAAAATTAAATCCGGACGACACGCTGAGCCTTCCTGACTACGAAAATCACCTCTTTCTCCATACTCTCAATGGCTGGGAACCTTCCTCCAGATAGACAAACTACCCACATGTATGGTAGGGAATATGGTTCGTTCAGATTGTCAGTATCTTGACTGTTTCCGTGGCGTGGATGGCTAACATAAGTGTTGCCCTCTAGTGGACAATATCTGATGCCCCACGATGAAAAAGAACGCGACAGGCTCGACATTATGCATACTATGTTCATGGTCGTCCGAGAGCCTGGAAAGCGGCTTACAAACTGCCCGACTGATCGTCTGACTGTCAAACCAAGCGGATTCCAGCAACCGTCAAGAGTGCTAGACTTGGGCTGCGGGACAGGAATTTGGATGCTGGAGATGGCGCAGAAGTATCCACATGCTGAATTTGTAGGAGTTGATCTGCACCGCATGGGCCCCCCGAACCTCGAACTGAACGTCGTCTATACGGCCCCTTGGGACTACGAAAGCCCATGGGCTATGGGAGAAAAATCATGGGATCTCATCCACCTTCAGATGGCGTTGGGTAGTGTATGGCGATGGGACATACTCTACGAGAGAATTCTCAAACACCTCGTCCCTGGGACCGGCTACTTTGAGCAAGTCGAACTTGATTACGAACCTCGCACTGCGGACGCCACACCACTGCAGGGACCACTAGCCAACTGGTGGGAGACCTATGTCAAAAGCCAATACCAGGCCTGTTCTCGTCCCCTAGACTACAACCCGGCCACACCAGAGAGACTGGCACACATGGGTTTCAGGGACGTCGAACATAGGCAGTACATGATCCCTCTGAATGAATGGCCACAGGACGACCAGACGCCAGACTATCAGGTCAAGAGGCGGGCAGCGATGTGGTGGCAGGTTGCAATGACTCCTGGAGAAGATGGCAATGGAGGACATGGCTACGAAGCCGTCAGTATGATGCCCCTTTGCAAAATATCTGGCTGGAATCCCGACCACGTTAAGCGGCTTTGCAGGGAAGCTCTCGAACAAGCCGCAGATCCGAACCTCCATGCCTACAACATCCTACATGTCATCACAGCAAGAGCCCCCGGCCCAGACGAACCCTGACCACGAACACTCTAGGCAACTTTTTGGGGGAGGATATTTGGATTGTCTGCCCTGAGATATGGCAACGTCACAGCTGTCAAGGTGCGCGAGCAAGACCAAGCATCACACAACAGTGGCTACGAGAACAAATAAGAGATGGAGCATACAAACTTTCACAATGCTGAATTGAACTGCCGTCCCGCCTTGCATGCGGTTTTGGCGGACACTGGCTCCATCTCACATGGATTTGGTCAAGAAATGGCGGTGTGGGCAACACGCAGCACGCAAGCACCCCGAAGCGGTAGGAGCGACCATCCCATGGCAAGGACTACCAGTTCGCGCCTTTCAGACTTTGCGGGAACCTGCCATTCACTACTGCTGGTACCAAGTCAGTCTCAGACATCCTTGCACCAGCAGAGATCTTTGATAACCATGGGCAAAGAAACTTTCGAGAAGACCATGCCTTGTGAGGAATGACTTCTCTAGGAGAACTGCTGAATCTGTGATTTACAAACAGATGCTTGCTCCTCCTCGAGGTCTCCCATCCAACCTTACCAATTCTGATGGCCCTGTTGGGGCAAGCAACCGCAAGCCACCATACTACATATCACTGACAGAGACATCCTCTTCCTCCACGATGCACACCTCATACAGTATGTCTGCAGTCCTATAGCGCTTCATACGATGGAAATCAAGACATTCGAGCGCTAGGAAGATCGGCAAATGGTAGAAATGCGGAGATGTTCGAGTGAGAAAGGACTACCGACTTTCCACTAGCAACGTCCCCCGCCCTGGCTCAACAGCGCCCCCGTGAGAGTCGAGCCAACTTTCTCTTCGAGAGTCTTGCATACACTTGGAAGGTTATCTGGCAAGCTACAGCGGTATCAACAAGCTTCAAGGATGAATAAGCCTTGGAGGAACAATCGGCCCAATGTCCTTGCACGAGCGACAAGCTTGACAGAAGTATATTTTTTGGAGACGAGAACCGCCGCATCGAGCTATGCGCCGTTATCGTCCGAGAATCTTCACATCACCATTTCACAAAGTATCAGCACTTTGAATCGATCTTGGCTATCACCGCCAGCAGGCCGTGAGCAGAATAGGTACAATATGGAAAACTGAGACTCTTGGAGAAGCTGCTCGAGCAACAGGGCGCGCAATCTTGGCGATGCCAGTTACAAGTGAGCTCAGCTTGCCAATGACCCGAAGGACAGAAAGCTGAAGCCCCTTTGTCGAGGCATCTCACGAAATATATGGACGACTTGACATAAGTTGTGGAAGAGTATATACCCATAAAGTAATCAATGATCTTCTTTCGAAAGTTCACTTAGTAACATCTCTCAACTATTCAGAAAGTACCATCACTCTTACGAAGTTTCTTTTTCTTCACCAGTTGCAAGTGTCTGTTGCCCACGAATCCGTGAACCTCGGGGCAGGTTGGGATGAGTCAGGCACGATTTTCGCCGACCATGGATGGTCATTCGAATATCCACAGGTGGCTGCAGAAGTCATTCGCTGGTCACAGCTCGCAAGCCAGCCTCGTTAGAAGTCGGGCCGAATGTTTCTTAACCGCAGACGTGGAATGACGAGACACACTCGAGACGTGAAGGCATCAAAACAACAATGATCGGAAATCGCTTAGGAATCGCACAAGCAGCGAGTAAGTTTGACGTGAAATTTGTGGCATTCGGGGATGTGTCCGATTTTCTCATCTAAGGGGACCACTTGCAAGATGTCTTCTGATGTACCCATGTCGCAGCCACGGGTAACCTAGACTGTAGCCGCGAAGGAAATATCTTCGTCTCCTGCAGACTGCTGCTTGCAGATTGACAGGACCATGGGTTGTTGTGCTATGAGCACATCTGCCTCCGAGATCCACCTCAATAATGCATCTCCCCACTATGCCATGATCTGTGGCCAGCGCACATCTTTAGACCACCTATCGCAATGATTTTCGCCGCGCAACAAAGCAGGCTAGCCACATCATCCTTTCTGATTCCATGATCACACAAATCGATCCATCTATGCGAAAGTGGAAGGCCGCTTGGGTGTGAAGAGCTTCTTCGAGTGGGCGCTGCGGTGAGGAAGGGGGAATTTCAAGTTGCGGGAGATCAATTGCTTGATGTATGGTCGCTTGACGTCGCTGGGGTTCTGGAGCTCGACGACTTTGAGGATCTGCCAACTAGTCAGAAAATGTCTCCTCCACACAAAACCCAAATTCAAGGGTTAATGAAGGGAACATACGTGAATGCTCCTAAATCTCGCACGATGTCTAGCCGCCAAATCCTGGTACAGAGCGTGCACGGCATCGGTTCGGCTCATCTCGCGGTACTCCTTGTACATGTTGTGGGTGCCTGATCTCGAATCATATCGGATCCAGATGCCGAAGTTCTTGACCTTCAAGGGACGCTTCTCGTGGATTTGGTTCAGGGAGACGATCTCGCCATTGGATTTCTTCAGCTTGCGGATCTTGGACAGGAAGTACCAGAAGCGGGACTTGGCGACGACGGTGTTGGGAGCGAAGATTCTCATGCGATAGAGCTTTGGGGTTGGGTTCGCGTCGGTGGGTAGGCTGCGGCCGATGACTTGGTATTCTTGGAGGCGACCTGGAGGAACGGGAGGTGTTAGTGTTGTGCGGTAGATGTGCACGAGATCGTGTAAGGGCATGAAAGTCCGGCAATCAAAATCATTTGACTCCCTCTCCTTCTATAGCACTGAGTTCGACCTGGTCGTTCCTCCGCTTCCGCCGCAGTACTGTGCGTTTGTTCGTTTACAAGGCTCTTTTCCGGTACGCTGCGCGCTCCACCAGGTGTCCAAATTCTTTCTCGATGCGGGACGGAATTCGCAGGTAGGAAGGGAATGGATTGACACTTACCCATCTGCAACATGTCAGTATATGCAAATGGGGCTGATGAGTCTTTACATACCTTGATTGATTAATCGGCCTCACAGTTCCTGGTCGTCAGTGTGGTTGTCGCTGAAGTCGCAGTCGGTGAGGCTTAATTGAAACGAGCCCGCGATAATTTCGCCCACAGATGCCAAGAGTGCGCCTTGGCAGACCTTTCCGATCAGAAGCCGCTCTCATTGGTCAGTCGGACTTTCTTCCCGCTTGCCAGCCACAACTCATCCCCAGACAAACCACGGTCTCCAACTTCGCCCTTACGTTTGCTCTCCTCTGACTTCGACTTGTCTGATGGGTTCCATATTCGCGGACTTCCACGAAGCCCAGCGCGTAGGCGACGGCCGGCTGCTAGCATCATGCCTGGCACCCATTGACCCTCAGCGTGATCCCTACCGGCTCCAATCATTGGCTCAACTGTCGAACTTTCAGACCGTTTCGGCGGATATACGGTACCACCTCGTCCAGGACCGGAATGCTACGAAGCTACCAAAAGCAGAAGCCAATGCCTGGGTCGACATCTTCGTGGCTTTGTGGAAATGCGTCAAGGAACTTGTCGGGATACGCTCAGGTCATGGCACAAGCGACTGGTTCAAAGCTTTTGACGCCTACAAGGAACTATGCAACCATCTGGTTCGAGGCTACACCAACTTTGGCTTCCAGTCATGGACAGTGCCGTGTCTCTATACTGCAGGCAAGTATCTCCGTATGATCGCCATGAAAGCCGACAGTGAAGGCAAAGCCAAAGAAGGAAACGGAGATGTCTTCGTCGGCGGCTTCTCGGACGACATTATGGGTGACACGAACAAGAACGAGAAGCTCGAGCAGGCATCCTGGATCATCAACCGGATGTTCACACTGTGCCTAAGCGATCGAGCAGAGTTGGCCGAGTCACGGAAATGGGGCATCTACAGCACCACCAACCTCCTGTTCAAGACCTACTTCAAACTCAACTCCATCTCACTCACCAAGAATGTCATTCGTGCTCTGGAAGCCGCGTCAGATGACCTCCCACCACTAGAACTCTTCCCAAAATCTCACCGCTGCACCTTCAAGTACTACCGGGGTGTCATTGAATTCCTACAGGAGAACTACACTGAAGCGGAGCAGAATCTAACCGAGGCATTAAACCTCTGCCACAAAGATTCACTCAAGAACCGAGAAGAGATCCTCACGTACCTGATCCCAGCACACGTCGTGAATAAGCATCAATTGCCCAGCAACGCCTTATTGGCACCTCACCCGCACATCTCCAAGATCTTCACACCCTTGTTCAGCGCTATACGGAGCGGCTCCCTCGCCGCCTTCGACGAAGCCTTATCCACAGCCGAACCCGAACTCGTGCGTCGGCGCATCTACCTTACTCTCGAACGCACCCGCGACATCTGCATGCGCAATCTCTTCCGCAAGGTCTTCCTCGCTGCAGGCTGGGAAGAGACCAAAGACGCCACGACCGGGGAAGTCACAGGCAAAATTCGAAAGACCAGGATCCGAATCGAGGATTTCGAGGCCGGGATGCGTGTGGGGTATAAAGGCGCGAGTGATGTGCTGATTGATCGCGACGAGGTGGAGTGCTTTTTGGCCAATATGATTTACAAGGTGCGTTTTCTGTTTGCCTTTTCGTTCGAGCATGTGCTTTGGACGAGCCTGGTTGCGCTTCCGTTGTGCATTCATGAATGGTTCGTTGGATGAGGAGACCTTGTGCAAGACGGCTGTTGCCTGGGTGGACGGCCTGATGCCTGGCCTGATGTGACACCTCACCACTCAATCACTACACCCTTACCTTAGCGATCTGAGGAAAGAGGAAAATGCTGACAAGACGTTTTGGCGTTGCTATAGAACATGATGAAAGGCTATATCGCCCGAGACAGAGGGATTGTCGTGCTCAGCAAGGCTGGTGCCTTTCCAGGGACGGGTGTCTGAGCCAGCAAAAGCACATGCGGCGAAAGTCAGCGCTGCGGTAACCACTCTGCCTGTGCTTCGAAGCAGCTGAGTCGATGGTACAACCACTAAACGGACGGCTGCTGCTTCGTTGGATGGTATCTCTGCCAGTGAAGGCAGGCTCCGGAGTCACCCATGTGTATCGTTCAACAGGTACTGCAGCATATCGCAATGCTCAGCCTCCATCTATTTACAGACGACAACCAGCACAAGATATCTCAATGCACTATCGGCAGCTCGGAATGACTCAGCTCCTATGTCGAATAATATACCTTATGACAGTCCAGCTTCAAAAACGACTGGTTCTCAATGCACCTCAGACATCAAAGCCTATCTCCTTTCACGACAGGAGAACCAATGATCATGCCGAGAACAGCCAAAAGAGCTTGCATGAATTCTCAGCTCCTTTCGGGTAGGACGGGCGCAGAGCTTGACAAGGGTCTCCACACCTCCAAGGTCAAATAGATATGGATACCCGGGCGTGAGGCACGTTCCGGACAAAATCGTGGCCAAGCCGCGAGTGGACCGTCACAGGTGAAGGGAGGAATGACATTCGGCATGGATGATTGTTCCTCTACCACACTACATGCCAGTCAACAGCACTTCCTAAGTACCAATTGCTGACTGAGACGAGAGTGTGACCAAAAGTTCCAGCATCGGAGAAGTCGACCTCCTCATTCTGATTCTGCCACACCCTCACTCACTACTCTGTATGACTCACGGGCTCAAGCATGTGAACCCTATCATTTATCCCTCGAGTGTGCCTCGACGTTTTCAGGGTCCAACTTCTGCCTTTCTCCCTAGGTTCCGAGCCAGGCACACCAGCGCTAGCGAGACAGGGATCTGCATGTGGAGGAAAGAGGCATTTTACGAGCGGGAGAAAAACCGACTGCATGGTTGCCTTTCGCAACGGTGCTACTACGGAAATAAGGGACCAATGAATGGCACTGGAAATGGCACTGGATGCAGGAGGATGCACCGTGCGCGGATTCATGTGCCGGCACGCTCTCACTTGCTTCTGCCAGAGAGCGAGAGATGCCGGAGAAAAGGGGGAGGCGCCTGAAAATGATAGAGCAGCATAGTCTCTACGCGTGGTGAAAATGATGATTATCATTTCCGTCGCTTCTCTGAGGAAGGACTGGATTGTAGGTGGACAGCTAGACTGCTGCCCAGGTATGAGAAAGCAGAAACGTGCAGCCAACAGCTCTAGCATTCTTCCCGGTCGTTAATTGTTGCTTCAGATAGTCCCGAAATATAGTCGTACAATCTCAGCTCGTGAAGAGCGATACCAGTCTCGGTGGCGGTTATCCTCGTTTCTTTGAGGGACGCCATGATGGTTTTTGGGTCATAATGATACAAGCAGGGGACATCACAAATCGCAACCCAAGTCCTGTAACTCCAGCTTGCCAATCCAGCGGTAAGGGGTTACAGGTGAGGATGAATCTAGTTCTCACCTGTTGGCAGTCTGGTTGAAAAGAGAACATTCGTAGTACAGGCTCATGGCATCGTTCACTCGAGTCTAGCGAGTGAAGGGTGATGCAAATGGTGAGCGGATGGTCTTGAGATCATCCTGGATGATTCATGTCAGCATTGATAATGGCGATGACAGGGAGGATACATGGACTCACCATATGGTTACACATAGCAACAAAAAGGTCGAAGAACAAGGTGCCACCTTGCTCCATTTCGAGCTTCATCGTGCCGCTCTTCTTGAAATTGTTGCGGCTGCGGATAATGAGAGTTAGGTATTGAGCCCGAAGCTTCGAGTCCGAGTCGGGTGTATGGCTATAGGCGAAGCGTGCTGAGGCAAGGATCGTTGATATCTGCATGCCTTGTCTCAAGCCCTGCTTGCGGAGAGCAAGACGCTTGAGCTCTTCGAGACCATAGCGGTCGGCCGAACAGCTGTAGAGATGTCAGCGTGAGCAACGGCTTACTTGTTGGTACAGTGTGGACTTACTAGATGATGGTATCTTTCATCAGCATCTGTTTTGTAGCTTGATGGTAGATTGTGACATTGGATGCATTTCCCTCATCTTCTAGCTCCCAGGTATCCTTTCTCTTATTGTGCAATAGTTTGGGATAGTAGTCTCCCTTGTAGAGGTACTCGAGCACGGTAGAGAGAATCTCTGGCTGCTCATCGGGGAGATTGATTCTTCGAGAGTTCGACTCGAAGAATTGGCCTTTGCAGGCAGCTGAGAAGTAGGGTGAGCGAGAGAGGATTTCTTCGTGGCCGGCGAAGAGTCTCTGCTCAGGACCAACACAGATGGTGATGATGGCAGAAGTGAGGGTGCTGTGGAAGAAATGGAGTCAGTACTGATCATCAACACTGAGAAAAGGTTACATACTTGCCAGCCGTCGGGCTGGTGTGGGTGCTGTCTCCTCTTCTATGGGACTTCACAGACTCATGACGCTGAAGGCCTCGGGTGAGGGAGTCTTCACGGAACGATGATTTGACAGGTTTCGTCGATTTGGTGGTGCCGTATCTTGTTGTGAAACTGGTGGATGGTTGCTGTCTTCTGCTGCTACTGAACATGGCGTTGGAAGTCGCTGCGCAGGCTCTTTCTGTATGGGGCGAGGGCGTTGATGAAAGAGCGTGGAAAACGGCGACGAGGTACCTAGGTTAGTTCGAAGAGAGAGCGACACAGGAATCACATTGACGAATTCGAAAAGAGAGATGAAGGCAGATACAAAAGCAGAGCTGCCTGATGGCGATGGTATCAACCGGGTTGAAGGACGGAAAGTCGAGAAGAACCTTCTGGGAGCAGCAGGAGCTCCTTTTGATGCGAGGACATGGAGGCCTGGCAGGTTCTCCTACTAACGCAGGCTGCTGGGTAGCTCAGCAATGGCACTGCAGTTCTGGGCCGGATTGAGCGTAGGTTGAAGCTGCGGAAGGCACGCGTGGGCATCCGCGTCGAGTGGGCCTAACTCAAACACGAACAGCCCGCGCTCGCATGTGACCCTATGCAACCACTTTAACTGGGCACTGATACGCCTCCTCCAGGCATGAATGGTCACTGCAGATGTCAAGCAAGGTGACTCGGCCGCTTGCCCCATGTCTGGCTCAGTTCCGGAATCCTGGGGCTCTAACCTAGAGCTCTAGCCGAAGCAACTGGGTGCCTCTTTTTGCCACCTGAATCAGACTCCTTGCATGGCTAGGTGCGTGGGGTCAATGCGACCAGTCGAATTGAAGAGATCTGAAGCAGCGATGGTGAGGAGTCATAAATGTGATGCCATCACACAGTGTGACACACTGCCATCGCTGCAACATATAGAAGAAAAAGAATCGGGTTGGAAAGGCAGCCAGAAGGCGACGACTCATTCAAAGATGGAATCAACGGCCTCTGCCCGGGGAAGCTAAAATTTAACACCCAAAGGGTGTGAAGGCCATGCTCATCAGTGGAGTCAAAAAAAAGATGAAACACTGAGCCTTCGGGGCTAAGAAAGAGCAAAGCCTTCTGTACCTGCACAAGTCCGGACTGAGACTGAGATGTTTTCATTTGCCGGCTACTTTGTGCCTGGCATAAGCTTGCCACAAGGCCTGACCTCACCACTCCCGCCCAAAGATATATCCGAGATGATCATCCACCGCCACGTGGGATCATACCGTCTCTTCTTTCACACGGCGCACAGCCCATTCAGCCATGTATACCCTTGACTATCTTGAAGTACTCAGATCAGCTCTCACTTCAGTCGGACTCGATCTCATCTGTTGGATTTCGACGCAGTCCTGCTCCTCGCACTGAATTTATCACCGTACTTAGCTGCCACTGGATGGTAGCTCCAAGCCATTACGGGCTCTGATATACTCATGACGCAGAAGTGAAAAAGGCTTCTGTGTGGCCCAGGATGGTTCCCCGGCGCAAGCCTGATCCATGGGCTCTGATTGTCCGTTGATGTACCTAAGTTGTGGTGGATGAAAGCGTAGAGTCTTCAGTTCTCATAGGAAAACCCTCATCGCTTCTTTCGGGTGGCTTTCCACGGGACAGTATGGACATTTGAACTTCGAACCTTTGCTGAGCTTCTGTAACGACTCTTGTGCGATGACGTGACAACATGGAAGCATCATCGGAGGATTCTGATCTGTAGTCTGCTCTTTGGAGACTGGACAGACGAAGATGGAGTGAAATTGGTAGGATGGGGGAAGAGGGGTTTCGACGGGCAACTCGTTCTGTGAAGTCCACTCGGTTCGTTTCTGTTTCTGAATGGTTTGCAGCTTGAGTAGTGTTGGGAGGGCAATAGCTCCAGCAGTAGCTGCCACATAGAGTGGAGAATCTGCCGACAATTCAAGCAGCGAGCAGAACTCGCGTGTGAAAAGAGTGGCGACTTCATCCCACGTGGTCGGGTTGCTGAATCTGATGCTGTAAGGAGACTCTTCCAGGTTAGAGCAGAATGGGATGGCGCCTAGCAGCTGCTGTATCTCGATCAAATACCTTCCACGAAACGACTGGAACTCGACCTGTGCATATTGGAGAGCACGCATCGGCGCATCGAACTCGTATCGGTCTTCATCCCGATGATCGAGGAAGAGGTTGACGAACTGTAGCCTGCACAGCTCGAATTCCAAGTTACTGCCACGAGCTTCCAGTGCGGCAGCATTCTCCCTTGCCCATTCGATGGCTGGTTGTAAGTTGTGGTTGTCTTTGAGCTCGCTCAAAATGTGATACATGTTCGAGAACTGTTCTTGCATGCTCTCCTCCGCACTCTTCTCAAGTCCAAGTGGATGGTCCATAAGAACGTCCAGCCCTAACTGCGCGGCAGTCTCTTGCTGGTTTCTCTGTCGCTCCACAGCCTCGGAGTGAAGCGTTGATGCAACATCGAACAGACCCTCCCGCAACAAATGCAGGTATATGGCTCTGTTGATCAATCTGGGATGTGCGGAGAGTGCATCGATCTCATTACTCGGCACCTTGTCCTTAAAGATCTTGTCCAGTGCCTTCGAGTACTTGTTGTGCTGCCCATGCGTCTCCTTCAAGCCTGCGAAGATGCCATCAAACGATGTCTTGACCGGATTCTGCAGTTTCGCCAGCGTAATCTGCCGGGAGTTGGGGTCTTCGGCGATAGCGTCCCGGGCTCTCTGTAAAGACCTGATGATGTCGTCGACATGACCCGGTGTCCTCGACAGCTTCGCGCTGTTCCATACCTTTTCGTGCTCCTTTTGTATGGCGTCCATGGTGATGCGCTGGTGAGAGCGGACGCTCCAGTGGACCAAGGTGCAGTTCCGGTGCTCAGTGTCACCGTGCCATTTTCATTAGAGTGTTATCAGCACCGATGTAGACGTGAAGCGACCGCAGACGTGTGTGAAGAGGGGTGAGGAGGCAATCGAGTGTTCGGAGCGTGAAGGCGGCCGTGCAATGGAGTATTGAGAGCAGCCATGAGGTGGGTTGAGGTGAAGTCACTGAAGTGTGAACTGCTGATAAGCGGATAGGTGGGCGGGTGACCTCGTTTGGTGGCAACCGCCAGCTCCAAACCGAACACCTCCAACCGACCAGCCAACCACAGACAACGGGCCCTCGCCATCCTCAGGCACCTCAATCCTGGCTTCATTTCGCAGATACCCAGGCAGCTCGCGGTCTCATAAAGATATACGAAACACTACAATGCAAACGCCGGTGTCCGAGGCTCGCGTTCAACATCACCCAGATACACCATGTCGGGAGGGTTCCTGACCCCGTATCATCATCCGCCCTCTTTTCTGGGCACGCCGAAGGACAAATCTAGCAGAACTAGCCCCAAGGAAGAAAACAAGAGCCAGAAGCAGAACGATGCGGATGTCTCCAGCCCCGTGTCCAACGGGAGTCACTCAGGTCGACAAGGTCGAAAACGACTTGTCTTTGCGGATCCTGTCGCATTTCGCTACCTGGAAGAAGATCAGGCGACCGATGCCATAGAGCGGTGGAGGCGCCTCGAGGGCTATGAGATGTACTTGGTTGAGCAATGGGCTTGCTCAAGAACTCATCCTACTTTCGTCATTTGCACTTACACTGGCGACCCTTCGCATTCAATCTTGGTCAACGTCCTCTCTGTTCCCAGCGATGAAAGCACATGGTCACCCCGGCTCCAAATCTATTTCCAAGCTGTCTCACAGTACCACGCGAAGGAGAAGGACACTCCCCTGGGCTCGCTCATGGTCACGAACCTAAGTGGATTTCCCTCGGCCTTGACAGTCATTCCTGTACCTGATGGCGACGTCAGGAAACACAGGGAGGACTTTATCGTCAATGAGGATCTCAAACGAATGGGCTGTTCTGGAAGAGGGGCTATCAATCTACAGCCGCCTCAATCTAGCACTATCGCTAAATTTCACCATCTGTACCGAACCAGTGAATCGGTTTCACTCTATCAATCTGTCATGGAGCTCGTGCGGACATGTCAAATTGCTTTGGTCATGTACGACAAGATCCAACCGACCTATGCCGACGGACTGCTTTGCGATGTTACCGAGCGAGCAGTGAATGACTGGTGGACCGATATTGGCACATACTTCTACAATGTGGAGCCGAACGACGGGATACTTGGGCCGACAACGGTGGCAGCTCTTCTTGGGCTACTCATAGGAGCTCACAATCGATTGAAAGCATTTGGCTGTCCTGTTGGAAAGGATGCATTAGACACTGTCTCAATGAAAAGAGCCATTGGCCATTTTCAGAAAGGCCAGAAGACGGAAAGATCGCGTCGGCTAGATCGAGAGACACTGGATCGCCTTCATCGGGCTACTGCTAAGAATGCAGCCGGCGAAGGTTGGACTGTGCCAAAGGCAGTCAAGTCCACTGTCGCCGAACTGAGTGGCAAAGGCGGTGAGATGGTGATGGGTATCGTCGGTGGCCGTGACAAGGCTGGCATATCAGAAGCCGAAACAATGGACATTGAACGGTTTGCGCAACTTGTCACGGGGCCAAAGATGAAATGGCTTTGGCAAGGCAAGCCCATCAAGTCGGGCGATCCCTTTGCGTGGCCTACAGAGGATGCTGACCTCAAAGGACGAGTGTTCAGCACTGACGACCAGGGCAATTTTATGTGGACGGGCAACCAGCACGACTCTATCTCTGACGGTAATCCTCTAGAGCGGACTGACACGACGTTAACGAACCAGACAGACCCAAAATCAGGTCGCCATCGACTTCGAGGGGCGGTTGGAGGATTGAAAAGCTATAACATAAAGTACCAGGAAAGCAATGACTGGATCGACAGCGCGACGACGGGTGGTTCTATCAAATCACCAAGAGAGCAAGTGTCAAGGACCACGACAGGGCTGCCGCGCTCGACTGGTCCTCCCGCATTTGACATGGCTCTGGCCAACGCCGAACCGAGTCCACCTAAGACTGGACGACGATCGCCCCAGCTACGCCGGACCCAAACCACAACCGAAAAGAAGATCCCCTCTCACCGGGAACAGCTTCGCCAGCCTCTACCGGGAGACTCGCCCAGGAGAAAGAAGGCAGAGGCACAATTAGCTGAGCTGCGCAATGAGTTCAAAGCAGATATTTACCGGAAGTTCTCTGCGTCGATACCGTACAAGGGCCCATCAAGTCGTGCGCTGCGCCGTTCGCAGAGTAATATTCAGCTCATCGGTCATACTCTTGATAGTCCTCGACAATTCCGTATCCCGCGGCGGCTTTCGTTCAGCATGGTAGAGAGTGCGGTCCTCGATACTGGTGACACTGTCGTGGAGGAGGGCATCACAAAGGGCAACGTTGATGGCGATCTGACCAATGCTCTTGTGGAACGAGATGCTCTTGCTGCCGCGGCACAGAAGAAAGCAAAGCGAGTCCAGCAGATTCAGCAGGGTCTCATCCCGTACACCGAAAACAGAGTCATGCACGTGGAAAGTCTGGATGATGTGGCACATCAGCATCTCCAACAGCTGAACGAACTATACTACCAGAGACTCGAAGAGTACCAAACGTTGCAAGCTACCTCTTCAGATCTTGTGTCGCATGAGAAATCTGCACTTTTGGACAGCTTCCGGCGCATGGAGATGCTTGGAGCTAAGATGGACTATGAGCTGGACAGTCTGCAATCCCGATTGCAGGAAGTCGAGGACGGTGTGGATGATTTTGAGCGCAATGTGGTGGCTATTGAGGCAAGGGTGAAGGAATTGAATGGTGAGAATGAAGTTCGGCACCAGCCCTGGATTGCGAGGGTGTTGAATTTCGTAAGCTCAAGGAAGTGATCCTGGTTCAGATGTGAGAGTGTTTGATCTTCAGCGAGGCGTCTATAGGTTGACAGCCGTCTCGTGCTATATCGATCGCGTGACTTGGTATTACAGCTTCGGATGCCCCAATGGGTAGGCTACCCACCGTTTGAGGATCAAGCTTCTTCTATCCCAACCCTGAGAGGCGCAATCCTCCTAGCTCTTATTCGTACACAGTTTCGCCGTGCCAACGATGCAAATCCTTTGAGACGAAGCAGTCGTCGATCCAGTCCACGCAACTCCAAGGACCTCCATTCCGATAGATGAATCCCAGATGCTGAACTTTACATCCCGAACATACCTCCACCGCCTCCGCCTGCTCCCTGTCTTGCCGTGGCCTCTCCCTGCATCTTCTCCGAGACCTTCATGTTCACCTCAAAAAACTTGGCCACGCATCGATCCAAGCAGACCGATTCGGCCTTGTTTAGGTCGGCTTCGCGGTAGTCGGCCGGTATGCATTTCTTTAGGCAGGATTGTGTTAATCTGGCGACCAACATGTTAGTGAGAAAGAAATTTGAACGCTGCGCCAGATAGCACTCGGATAGCTTAGCGAGACAGGGAAGAGCAGAGTCACGACGTACCTCGCAAACATATCTGAAACCATCTCGACTTCATTTTCTGCTGCGGCGATCTTTTGTTCACTCGTTGGTTGCGGCCGTCCGCCTCCGAAAAGAAACGACATATTGGTTGAAGATCACGAATGCAAGGAAGTTTGTGTGTAAGGTTGGGAAGTGAAATGTGGTATTGCAAACACGATGAATGTCTGATCAATTCGTCGCTGTTGAGAAAGTTCAAGTTGCGCAGCTCGCGTCCCGAAGCCAAATCCCCGACATTTAGGCGGACGAACGTTCTCCGCAGCATGACTTTCTTCTACACAGCGCAATCACCAGCTGGTGTCGTCCAGCTCACTCGAAGCTGCCTTTGATGTAGGTTTTCTACCTTATGTACGGAAGGTCGACATGGCAAGCATGGCGACTGCTCCGTACTCGGTCCGATTTTGCAGGAAGGTACGTTCAGCGAGCCACATTCACGTCCCTCCCAAGCCCAAATGAAGAGAAAACCAGAAGAACCGCTGCGAGTGATGCTGGCCACAAGCCAGCTGATGATCACAGTACTCCAACGAGTGTCTGATGGGAACCGTTGTGCTCACATTTTCCAATTTGTTCGTCGCGTGCAGGGCTAACGCGTAAATACAGATCTCCGCACCTTCACCTTCGTCCAACGGGACCCTTCTCGAGACTTTCCACCCACCAGTCTAAACCATGGAATTCCCGAGCGAGCTTCGCGACTACGACCTCGAAGAAAGATGAACACCGCGAAGTCAACGAGATTCAGAGGCCAAACCTTCTTATAACAAAAGAGGCTCAAGAACGAATTCAAGAACTGCAGACTTCGAAGATACCACTCTATCCATGCTATCAGCCCACACCTCAAAAAACGAGTTTAAGATGGCTTCAAGATTGTGCGGAAGGGAATACGGTGGCGCATGCCCTATCATGGGGAGACGGAGTTGTAGAAGGTAAGCGCATCACTCGATGTTCTGGAAAAGGAAGTTGCTTGACGAAAGCCGCCAGTCTCAGGGAGGATATCTAGCATACGCCTCAGTGGTGCAAGACTGGCATTCGTTGATATAGTCGAAGATCAAGTGAAGCTCCAGGTCAAATTGGACCTGTCAGCGCTGGGAAGTGCTGGCGTCAGCGAGCAAGACTTCAAAGAGTCCTGTCGAGTTCTTCGACGTGGCGACCATATCTGTAAGGTCCAGGGCCTTTCTATGCTTCGGGAGGCATACTAATCGACTCCAGCTGTGAAAGGCGGTGAGATGTATCGCGCCAGAAATGGACAGCTCTCCATCCCAGCCGTGACCCTGCCAGCGATTCAATCACCTTGTCTCCAACGACTCCCAGTTGAGCAACGAGGGTCTGCCACCACTGAAGCCGCCGCATCCAATTACCAACCTCGACATGTCGAAATGCTGGCAGATCCTGAGATCATCGAAACTCTCAAAGTCCGAGCCACGCTCATCAAAGCCATGCGCCAATTCTTCGACAATCTCTCCTTCGTCGAAGTCTCTACCCCTATACTTTCCGGCCTTGCTGGTGGCGCAACCGCGAAACCGTTCGAGACCGCGGCAACAGAATTTTCTGACCGAGTACTCAGTCTGCGCATCGCGCCAGAGCTTTGGCTAAAGAGACTCATTATTGGCGGTATGGACAAAGTCTTTGAGATCGGACCTTCTTTTCGAAATGAAGGGCTCGACAAGACACACAATCCAGAATTCACCACATGTGAATTTTATGCTGTCGGGCATGACTTGCAGCAACTGGTCAATCTGACTGAACAGCTACTAACCAGCATTACCGAGATGCTCGATCATACTTACCCAAGCATGCCACTGGCAGCTTCGTTCCAGAGGCCTTTCCAAGTCCTGGATTTCATACCAGCCCTCAACACCGCCCTTGGAGTAGACTTGCCGAACCTTTCATCATCCAATGCTCACTCCGCACTGCTTTCCATCTTCCATTCCAAAGACATCCACCTGCCATCAAATCCTACTCTTCCTCGCCTCATTGACGAGCTGTCCTCCATCTATCTCGAACCCCAATCCGTCGATAAGCCACTCTGGATCACAAACATCCCCGAATGTCTCTCCCCACTGGCAAAGTCCTTCACCCATCCCACGGCACCGAATCAGCAACCCGTCGCCGCAAGAGCAGAACTATTTATCCAAGGCAAGGAAGTGGTGAATTGCTACGAAGAGGAGAACAGTCCGTTCGAGCAGCGGCGAAAGTTCGTCGAGCAGCAGCATTTCGCTCGGCCGGCATCGACCGACGACAGTCATGCGGTGAGAGTCGTTGAAGACCAAGAAGCAATGAAAGTCGACGAGGATTACCTTCAGGCTCTTGAATGGGGCTTACCACCGACGGGTGGATGGGGGTGCGGTATCGATCGATTGGTCATGCTATTCGCTGGCAAGGAGAAGATTGGCGATGTGCTGAGTTTTGGGAATTTGAGGGCTGTTACGAGAGGAGCTGAAAAGGTCCAAGATCCGAAGGTGTGAGCATCGGGCGCGCGGGTTGTCCTGTTACGGGGCCAGCTCGCTCCTCCGCCCCTTGTGTGTCATTGCTCCTGAGCTAGATACGGATAGCTACAGCCGTGCTGTTGTACAAATACATAGCCTCGGGAAACGAAGCCAAAGCAATTCGAAACACCAGCACTTTCCGCGTGATCTCGCATGTGAAGATCGCCTTTGTCCGGCAGAAGCAAAAGACATTTGTCTGAACTGAATGGCGGAGCTCCAGACATGCACCTCCTCCCCATTTGCCAGCCTCGTCTCATTCACTCCAGAAACTTGAAGCCCCTAACCAACCAGCCTCGCGGCCTACTCAGCTCAACTCATCTCCCTTCCAGAACGAAACCGGCAGAGTTCCTTTCGTCCATAATGTCGTAACCCGTAAACACGGCTCATATTTTTGGTGAATTTTGTTTTTTGTTGCTGGTATTCTGGTAAAGTCGATACTCGAAGATTTAGGGAAAATAGAAAAGTGAGCTGAGGAGAAATCGTTCGTTATTGAAAGTGAGGGTGGAGGAATCGCGTTGTGTTGTAGTTTGTGTTGCAGTTTGTGTTGAGTTTCTTTTGTGATTGTCGAATTGAAGGTGAAGATCATGGATTCTCGCTTCCAATCTGCCCAGCGAAAGCGAAAGTTGTGTGCTCAGGACTCTGCCTCGTCTCGCTTTCGCTTCTTGTTCTTCTTCTTGTCGTCGTCTGAATCTTGAGTCGGCACCCACACGTTTCTGATTGGGCCTTGTCCTTCCTTCCTCTCCAGGAAGAACTTGTAGATTTGCCTCTTCTCGTTTACGAGCTCGTAGTTGGTGACCGTGTAGAGTGCGTCGTAACGAAATCCCTTCTTTGGCCTGTCCCGAACGATCTTCCTAAGGCGAAAACCCCGAAAGACCCGTACAGGCTTGCCTGTCCGATACGAGGTGATGAGCTTCTCCGTGTTGTCGGTGGGTCCATCCCCTTTTGCGTTTTCGGTAACACGATCAGCGCGGTGGACTGCCAGATCTTTGAGGTTTGTGGGGTCCATGTCATTCTCTTCTCGTCCGAGGGCTGTGCTGAAGTACGCAATTTTATCGCCTTCGTCGACGTCGGCGTATTCGTTCCCCTTTGATTTCACTGGATTGAGCACAATGCTGGTTGCGCCGTGTTTTTTGGAGCCTCCGATGCCGGCTCTCGTTGCGCCGTGGGCGCCATCACGCACCATAGCTATGCGACTTGGCCAGACTTGACCGTTGACAAGGTGTCCGTGTCCGTAAAAGTCGGCTTTCCGTCGATAGGAGCAGTTTGGGTCTATTGACCATTGTCTAGTTTGCTTGCTGTAGACGCAGCCTCGGTGAGCACGGACACTGAAGTCTCCTGCCTGCCACTTCGTCAGGAGAATAGTGAGATCCTCGACGAGCTGGATCGGGAAGTCCAGTCTCGACAATCGAAGTCTGTTACTTGCGCTGAGAAAGGTGTTCAGCTTGTCCAGCAGGCGAGACTCCCCAAGCTTCTCCTTTGTGACGGAGTTGTACTGGAAGCACCGAACCGAAGCTGCAATATTCAAGAAGTCATCGTGCAGAAGATCTGACTGGCTTTGTCGCTGCATCACACTACGCAGTCGAGTGCCCATCGTCCTCATTTCTCCGAGCTCTGCAAAAGTCTCAAGCTGCGGGTCGTCGTTTGTAGAGAGTCTGTTGTCGTTGTTCGTGGTCAGTAATAAGAAAAGTATCAAGGGATGAAGGTGAAACATACTCTGAATTGTAGTTCTCTTCAAAGTCCTTCTTTCGTTTTTGCCATCGAGCATTCTCTTGTACCAGCGTGCGACAGTCTGAGAGTTTGTCGTGTTTGTGTGGACACGTGTGCTCGATTGCGCATGTACAACCCTTGGGTACATCCCGAAAGATTGGCACCTTTGGTTGTCTTGGATTGAGACTCGGCGTAGGAGTGTCAGGACTCACAGTTGCGTGGCTTTCTGGATCCGGATGAGGGTTACCAGACTGATCTTGCGGAACGAATAGGCTGCTTTCCCTGTAGGGCGACCTGATCTCCCCCTCCTCCAGCTCTTCAGGATACTCACGTTTGATCTGAGGACCTGGACTGGAAGATGCTCTAAGAGATGGGACATCATGTGTTCGAGATCTGTGAGGTAGCCTGCCTCCCACGGTGGTCGTGTGCTGGCTGGAATATCGATGTACCACTGTTGTTCTTGCTGCCGTCTCTGCAAGTTGCCTTTGCCTAATTGCAAAAGCTTCTGCCAGATATTGCGTCGGGTTATCAAAGCTTGGACGGGACCTCTGAATTCCATGGCTCACGGTGCGGTCCTCCTCCCGATATGCTGCTGTGCTCCTTCTTGTTCTGTTGGTGTCGACCGTCGAGTATGCTGGTGATCTTCGAGCATTATGATATCCGTCGCGTTCATAATTGGGCCTATAGCTGTCGAGGAGCTGCGCACCACGATGGGTTTGGCGATGAGCATAAGGGCTACTAGGCACCCTGGCATTGAACCCCGGTATGGAGGCGAAATGCTCGTCATCATGGGGCTGGCGGCACTGGCCAAAGTAGGAAGCTGACATGTTGGACTTCGCAATGCTGCACAACGGTATGAGGTCACTTGAATGCTGGGTTGCTTGGCCGTCGACGTCGTGACGCGTTGATCGAAGGACTCAATAGACCAAAGTGCCCGCTTCGACCCTGGAGTCAAGGAAATGCAAACTCAGTAACGAGGGTTGAAATGGTGTGTCCAACGATTGAGTTCAGACGACAGTGCTAGTTGTGATGAAGGATGAAATGGAAATAATGAAGAAGTGATATGAAGAGAGCTGGATGATAAGGTAGAGAACAATTCGCGGACTTCCACCTCGAAGTAGGGTAAGAGAAAGCTCACCACGTAGCTCAATGAAATAAAGAAGCACAAGAATATGATGAGATATTCGTCAGGTGGATAGCTAGATGGTAGAGTGGAATATGTGAGATAGCCAGGATGCGGCGATGAAGGTGAGGTAGGTGATAGAAGGTATCGGGTGTATTAGGGAAGGACGGTGAAGAGTTGTTTGTGTTGAGTGAAGTTGTTGAACAAATTGAAGTGTGAAGAGAAGACGAGAGGTGTTGACGAGACGGGTGGCACATTGGCCGAGCGCAAACGGCACGACTGCTCTTCCCTGGCAAGTAAACTTGAGCGTCCTTGAGGGTAAGGTGGAAGTGAAATAAAGGATAATAAGAAATGAAAGAGGACTGAGATGGAGGAGAGTAGACAAGTAATGTTGAGGGAAAAGAGACGCACATGGCAACGGTCCTCGTTTGGCGCAACCGATCTTTTGTCGATATAGTATTTGGGACGACTTCGTCGGATGTCGACGAACGAGTCTGACCGTGTGGACTCAGTTGGTCGCCATTGCCTGCAGTATTCTCGGTCGAACCACCACTTGGCAGGAGGTGAAGACACAATATCGAGGAGCACTTGCCTCCGGCCAGTTGTCGTAGTGACAGCAACAGCTGGGTGATAGCTTGTCCCAGCTCACTGGAGTCAACCGCTACACCAGAAACTGATAAAGTGTGGTGAGTCGGTGAAGGTCAACAATCACAGGCATTGCTCGCCGCCCGAAGCTGAGTGGCAACTTGGCAAGTAGGGTATGGTTGCAGTTCTTAAAGCGAGAAAATCTCAACACCTTGGGCGAACCTAGCGACGTGCAGAAAAACGGTTGCGAGTTGTGAGATCGCCCATGACAGTGGGCCAGGGATGGGACTCGCGAGTCCTTTGCATCGGAACAAACCAGGCAGCATTGTGAACGCGGCGAGTAATCGACCTGACGGTCACAACGCAAAAGATAGGAATGGTCGCAGTCGAGATAATTTTTGGCGTCCTGAAGGACAAGGCTGGACGTCAACAGGCAATCTCTAGGCGCATGCCCGTTTGAGTTTAGCGGTCCGGGCCAACGCCCAACGTCAGTGTCGCAGCTTCTCGAGTTGTTGATCTTTGCTACCACGACAGCAAATCTGCATCAATGCGATATGCTCGAGTATGGCGGCCGCTACTTTCACCAAGGTCGGGTCCTACTGTGAATGCCTGCGTCTGGTCAAAAAGATGGCACAATCAGGGACAACGTAATGGACTGCTCTCATTCCACAAACGTCATTTTGGTCTGGAATCAATCCCTGCCGTTCTGGTACCACCAACAGTCTTTGGGGGACTCCTCATCACATTATGGGCATACAAATGTTTGATGACGGTCGTTTTCCAGAACAAGATCATCTATATGCCCTCTGTTCCACCATTCTCAAGATCTGAAAAGGTTGGCGATTATGCCAATCAATGCAAGCCTGTGGAATGGATCGAACGAGACCTCCGGGCGCGAGATGGTACTGCCTTGAAGCTCTTGGAAGGGTCGATTGCTGCCTCTGGTGGCGCTAATGCGCTCGAGCATATCGTTGTGGTGTATTTTCAGGGGTAAGTGGACTATACCATGGGTTTGATCCGACACTGAGGTTGGCCAGGAATGCATCCTCGCTACCACCTCGGCTTCCGTACTTGTCAAACATACTGAAGGGATTAGCAAGCGACGCTGCAGACAGCCGCAAGTATACAATTGTCGCTTTGTCGTATCGCGGATACTGGAAATCTAGAGGCAGCGCCTCGCAACCAGGGATAGAGCTTGATGCTGAAGCAACATTAAAATGGGTACAAGATCGTTACGACTCGACCCAGACCAAGATTAGTGTGTGGGGACAGTCCATCGGGGCAGGAGTTGCGTCTGTAAGCTTGGCGAATCTATTGAGACACTCCCAAGGCAATTTGCAGCGCTTTTCCGGTCTTATCCTCGAGACACCTTTTGTGGACATGAAGACGATGCTTGTTGCGCTTTACCCGCAAAGATTTCTCCCTTACCGGTACTTGACGCCATTCCTTCGATCGTCTTGGGATAGCAGGATGGCACTGCAGCAAATAGGTCAGAGCAAGCCAAAATTGAAGGTCTTGATTCTGGAGGCAGGCGACGATGAGATTGTGCCAACGGGACAAGCGGGGACGTTGGAGGAAGTCTGTGCTGAAGCGCAGCTCTCAGTCGATCGGAAGACTGTGCCTGGAGCCTTGCATACCGAGGTCATGGTGAAGGGCCAGGGACGAAGGCACATTGTGAGATTCCTTCAGTCGATCTAAGCAACGCATGGTGTCGTGAATCATGTTTTGTTGCGTTTGGAAGGACCAAAGACAAAACAGAGCTGATATAAGCCGGGCCTGATCGCTTTTTGAGCACGATCCCATTCCGGTTGGTTGGCGACATCATCCTGAGCCACGAGACTATCGATCCAATCCGAGATATCTTGTAATGCATTTATTTCCTCGGTAGTAGAGCTTCGTCGGAGGTCCCACCGAGGATCCAGGAGTGCATCGTGCTGTCCACCTTCTTCGAGAACGTGAGCTTGAAACTCGGGCAGCTTTGCTCCTTTCAAGGCGTGATTGATCTCGGCCATACGTGTGAGTTCCCACGCTGATCGTGCGTCGTGCCCATATACATGAACAGTCCGTAAAAGCGAAAGTCTCGGGGCGGCAAGGCACAGTTTCGAGAGGGCAGCGGTGTTCACCTTGGCCTTCCGTAGCCTTGTCATCAACCGGTAGGACAGGTGGAATTCTCGCACAGCAGTATTGTCGACAAGCCATCGAAGGAGAGCTTCGTATGCTTCAGCATTGATCGCATCATGTTGGCCGCTGAAAACACGTGCTATTGTGATCCGTTTCAAGTGCCTCCGTGGACAAGACGCAAATGCGACGTCCAAGCCGTATGCGAGATTGAGCACTGGACCATTGCCATTCAGGGAGTCGAACAGGTATGCCGGTGGACGCAAAGGCGTGATATTGAGAATTGCGCGATCGTAGAAGCAGACCGTTGCTTCGTCAGAGACTGCTTTGCTGACGAAGAACAAGCTGGGGATGCCGGCCGGCTTTTCAGCATCTAGCCAGGCCGGGTCGCATATGTTCTGTATCTTAAGTTGTTGCACCTGCAAGTCTAGGCTATAAATCTGCTGGCGGAGCTCAGATGGAATATCGAGAAAAGTGATCATGTTACAACGGCGACGTCTTGGATGTTGAACGATGACATGGCCGTTAACTCTGGTTGGCACTCCAAGTCCAAGTTGGAGTTGGGAAAAGTAGCTATGCAGATACGGCAAAGCAAACCACACATCGCACAGAAAATCAAATCTCGATGCTCTCCGGGCGCCGGCTGTCTATATCCACCCCTGAAAAGCCTTTCAACAGACGGCCGCTGGGCACAACACACTCCCTTACATCTTCCAAAACACCAGACATCCGCCAAAAACAACCCCTCCGCTGCATGACGAGCCTGTCGTGCTCAACGACAAGCGTTCTTGGCCCTGTTCACTGCCCTAAGCACACTTGCGGTTTTTCGGCATTTTGAGGATGGCGCCGGCCTTGAGAAGCATGCATTCCACTTGTTCGAGGACCTTGAGGAAGCTCTGGACCTGCTGGAAACTGGACGAGGCGTAGACCGTCTCAAATAGGTCGATCTGCAGCTCCTCCCTGCCGAGGATGCTCATCCAGTCTTGGTAATACATAGTGAGAGGGACGATGTTGTTGTCCTTCATGTCTTTGACGTACTGGTCGTTGAATTGCCTAGCGGCGTTCTGCTTCCACTCCTCTGGCCAGTCGGCGAAGTGCCAGTATTTGTCTTCGCGCTTGACGTGGTCGTTGTCAACGGCGCCTTCCTTCCTCAAAGCCGCCAGCATCTCTCCCACCAGCTCGACAGCCTCTTGCAGCTCCGTAACCTGCGCTTGCTCCTGGGGCACGCTCTTCTCATCGACAGGCTTCAACACATTGTCCAGGAGGGAGACGAGCCTTCCAACGTCCTGCTCGTTGGCGCCAGAGCTCTTCTCCTCGGCCAAGTGAGGTACATCAGCAGTAGTAGGGGCCGCGGCGATGCACTGGATGGCCAGGGCGACCGCGACAATGATCGCAATGATCTTGCTCAGGGAAATCATCTTGAAAATGCTTGTCGATGAACAACGAAGGACGGGAGGACGCTGAGTACAAGTGGTTTGGAGTCTGTTGGAAGATGTGATGTAGATGAGGAACTCTTGCAGGACAAGCTGAATATATTTATACTTGTGAGGGGCGTCCTCTCGAGTGCCAATTTCGACGATCGTAGAACAAGGTTTTCAGCGATATTCTATGTTTCTCTCTTAGCATAATCTGGCTGTCCACAGGTCATCAGGTGCCAAGCGTGGTGTGTTGTGCTTTGAGGATGATCTGAGCATCTTACCATGGATAACACTTTATCAGACGTGGAGTGGGTCGGAGAAAAAGTCTGTGTCCATCAAAACGCGCAGTTCGTGCGTTCTACCAGACAGGCGAGTAACAGCCAAATAAGTAGAATGGTAGTCTCGCCCAACAAAGGGACGATCGCAGACAGCATTCTCGGTTGACAGAACCTTGCTGACCAGAATGCCTCCTATGATCGCTTTAACTGAGTTGTTGAAGTTCCATCCCAAGGACTCATTGCTTTTCAGCCACGGTGAGAGCAGAGGGCGAGAAGAAGGACTAAGCGTCCTACCTTGAGAGGACAAGCCTCAGAGGGTTTGGTTTGTGTGCCTACCGGGAGCGCGCTGAAAGTATGTGCGTGATGCCTCCAGATGTCGTTCATTAGCTAGATGGATAAGACAGCAAGAGAAGTCTTCATCCCCATAATAATATAGTCCGTGCTTGTGATCTCAGCCGCCATTGATGCTTGCCATTGACGGAGGCCTTAATATGGTATGGACTGTCACACTGGAGAGCTGGTGGCGAAAGCTTTCGACCTCGTTCACAAAGCGCGCACCCTGTCAATAAAGGCAAGTTACGACGCAGTGAAGACGAGGTGATAAATAGATTTAGATCCTCCAAGATTCCCAGTACAGTCAGTCAGCCATCACGGCGCAGTCAAGGATGGTTGTTCCGGAGGTCGTTCCTCCAGAGGCACAGCATAAAAGGTGGAAGAGAGACACAGACCTGCGTTACACACCGGCGTCGGGTACCTTGCTGGTGCCAGGAGGGAAGGTGGCTGTGGTATTTATCCCTTGGCATCGAAGGTTGACAATCCTCATTAGCTCTTTTGGCCCCGGATCTTTCGCACAAAGACCCGCGTTCGTGTGACAATCCCGCATTGAAAGTGAGTCAAGTGTTACAGGTCACAGCAGATGCTCAAGTAGAGACATGGATCTGGGAGCCTGAGCCTAGGCACAGGCTACAAGGGCACCCGCCAATCAAGATATCTGTCTAATCCAAAGGGCCAGAAATCGTGGGAGAATTGGGCAAGCCTGAGGAAGTAATTCGTGGGAATGGTAAGAAATCCACCAGTCAGATGATATTGACAGGTGAGTAACCGGGAAAGCACAGAACAATCACCTGCACGATGATGAATAGGAGCAAGTGTCCTCTCTGTAATTGACTAGCAGTACCAAGAGATCGGCAAGCTCGAGAGCGCCCGGCACGAGAATATCGCGGGGATGTCACCAGTGTGGCACAGTCAAGCGGTGAACAACTGGAAGCTTGCATGAATGTCTCCCATGACATCCTAGTCCAGTTGATTCACTCCTACCCATTGACTATTCCTTCTGACCATCGCCTTCCCACTGTCTAGACCTACGTCCTCTGGAGGCAATCTCATCGTACCTTGTGCCTTAAGTGTAGTCGGGATCATACCGCTACGCTCACCTGACCTTCAACGAACTTCCTTATTCTCAGCTCAAACCGCTCATTCTCACATCCTACCAGTGGTCCTGCAATCGCTTTGAGACGGGCGGCCTGACGATGAAAGCGACGAGAGGCAGCGATACATCCAACCAGACCTATGCTGTGACTGCTCCCAGCAATAGCCGCAGCTTTCTGAGAAAATGGACCCTAAGCAGCCCGCTCCAGGCTATTGGAGATATTTGATCAACCCAGACAAGAGCGCGACCTCCCAATTCGAACAGCTGTGCAAGGGAATCGCTAAAGTGATTGTAAGTTGACAAGCAGAGCATTGCGCGACCTCGAATCGCTACTGACTGGGAGCGCAGGCAACCCTGGAACCGGGCCCTAACGATGAACTCACACCTTCACGACTTGCAAGATTCTATCGAGCTGTGGGTGGCAATTACGACTCACTATTCCTCAAATCCTCCGACACCGCCCTCTCATTTATGTACCAAACCCTTGGCTGCTTCCACTCTCTCCAACCAACGATTAGCCCATTCGAAACTCCGCGCATACCCTGCTTGAACCCTACTGGATTCGCACGCTGGCAGACTATCCAACTCCTACTATGCCCAGAAGAAAATGTCGGTTTTATACAGAAAGCGGTACAGCTCTGGAACGTGCCTGCGCCGAATGGTGGCATCTACCCAAAGTACATTCCTCAAGACGTCTTCCCAAGTAGACCCGATGAAGCCATGGAGAAGTGGCACAAGATGGTGACCGGCAAGTTGAACCAGCAGAACTACAACATGCGTCGCATCCAGAACTCCCCATATCATTCTCCTCATCTCGAGCCCCACGATCGACGGGACGGCTATTTCCCAGGAGGCCAAGTTGGGCGGCCAGCAAGACCCTCGCGGAGCAGCTCCCGCGACGAAGACCAACTCGCAGCAATGTATCGAAGACGCAGTAGTGTTCCCGACTTCCCTTCTCCGGCTGGAGAAAGAGGGTCGCACTGGGACCCGAGTAACCAGCACGAGGCGAGAAAAGCGCGGAGTCATTCGGCACAGCGATCGTCACCTAAACCGTCTTCACGGCAGCGATCACGGACGACTACCGAACCGGCCAGCCACCAGAAGTCATCAAAAACCAGTCCGTCAAGTCACAGGCATGGCGCTGTCCAAACCGATCCAAATGGGCGGCGGTCGTCAGGTGGGTACAACATGGCATACCGCTCTCCCGCCCGCACTCCGTCCACTGTGAAGGAAGACTCGGGCAGCGAAGGTAGTTCAGAGGCCTCACAAAATGGTCGGCGACATCGCAAGTCCGACGAGGAGAGGAAGAGCCGACGGTCTTCCCTCTGGCCACCCTTTCTCCGGCCGTCACACAAACGGCGTCATTCCTCGGATGCAGGTTACCATGCACCAGACCCTCGAGCACAACCTTCGCAGCCGTCGCGGCCCGAGTACCACCCTCCCCGTGCGATCAAACCTGCACCACAACCACAAGCACAGCCTTATCGTGGGACTGGTGCTCCGCCTCAGTGGCGTGATCCGGCTTGGGACAACAACACGCCTTTATCGACACCTGTAACACCTACGCAAGCACAGATGGATCCCAGAGGGCCAGCGATTCGATTTCCCGACCAGCAATTTGAGCCTCTGACACGGGAAAGTAGTAGTGGAAGTGACAACAGACCACATTCCCACAGGCAACAAGTCCCTCCTGGGGCCAGGATTGCAACCGTGACAGGAGTCTCAGGGAGGAAGTACCCTACTTCTGATCCCATGAGTCCAATTGAGCGTCAACGAACTCATCCTCCCCGTGGTCACGTGCCAACCATGGTCTGAAGCAGTTGACGAATGGGAGGAGAATGCAAATAGAAGAATGATTCAACGGAATATACGAGCGAAACGACACAGAAGGCCAGGATGCACGAGCTACATGAGCCTATGAAGCAGGGACGATTTACGATATGAAGACAGGATGCTGGCGAAGTAATAGAACACCAAGTAGCAAGGTGTACGGGAGTTGTTGATATTCTCTCAATCATGATGGTTATACGTCAAGCAGCCTCGCGGCAAAAAGGGGGCTGAGTGTGGTTGGTACATTGGATTTATATGGCCAGAGGTTATGAATCTTCATTCGTCCAGCTCGGTAGCTGAAATTCTCAATTCAATTAAAATGTTCTTTTGCAGATGGACAGCCAGACTTGAGCTCGGTAACGGATGACCTTGTCCTTGTATCCTCTTGCTCCTCTCGTTCCTGCCTCTACTGCCGTTGAACTTTAGCCAACCTCACTTCACCCTCACTTTTCATTCACCTTCGAACTCGTCTCCGCTGGGCGGTTGAGCTCCCATGTCACCTCAACATGTTCTCAACTATCAGCGATCCCATGCGTAAGTAGCCCTCGTGGTCAAGTTCTTGAACATTCAAGCATTTCTTTTCGTCTATCCATATTCAAGATTGGACAAGCTGGTTGACGCCTCCAAAGCCTTACAAGAGAGTTCCCACACTCATCCGCCAGTTCCAACAAGTAGTAGCGATGTCGACCATAAGTCGTTGTCGACAAAAGCTTTTCCTTGTCATTGCTGGCGTTGGCCTCTTCGAACCTCGATTCCCTGCTCTCTTGGAAAGACTTAACACCGCCTTCTGAAAAAGCCATCCAGTGTGATGATACTTTGAGCGACTGGCAGCAGCCTCGCGCTATCTAAGGTGGAAGTGAACATGTTCTGGAAAGATGACTCGCGTCTAAGACACTTGTCTCCTGCATCTCTTGCTTTCCATCATCACACTCCTCTCGTTTCCAGGCGATGTTCTGCTGATTTTATGCCAGTGTCACTGTTACCCGCTAGGCTGCCCACCAGTTCTTCAATTGGCAGCTGTCGTCGTCGAAGAAACTCCTCATCAACCTCGATACGCTCGACATACCTTCATCTACCTTGCGGTTGTCCCTGACCAATATCAGGACCCCTCTCGAAGCCTGCTCAGATGAACTTGTATCCGACCGACTATCCACAACGAAAGCCATGCAACTTGGCTATCCCAGAAGTCAGGAACAGGTCCGACTTCCTCTGCCTGATGATCACCCCAGCCAAGGTCAGAAGGACTGGCGTTTCCAAGATAAGATGGAGATCATTCCTTCTTCAAGGTCAAATCTTTACGAGGAGAAGTTATGTCTCTGGCGAAGTCCATCAGGATTCCTGTAAAGCCTTGTCGGCTACATGGCCGAAGCCGGCCCGCATAGCTGGAGCTTGGGGAAGTCACGGTGGTGAGGTGTGCAATAACTCAGATCAGTCAGATGTTGCGGTCTTCGAGAGGGATATGGATGTATCCATCAGCAAGAGCTCGTGGACTTTCGCAAATCGGAATAACTTCGTCAGGAATCGATGGTGTTTTGAGATGAAGCGTCCGAGAACGCATCAGAGCTGATCGGGCCAGTAAACTCAGCCTTGCGCGGGGTCAGGCCAGAGCCTCATCAGCCTACTCACCGGCGTCGAGTCCGCCAATGACACCAACCGGCACGCGGAGTCCGAGATGTATGTTAGAGCTAACTACAACGCCTACAGATGCATGCGACACTGATGCCAGAGCCGGGCTGGGAAAACCTCCAACAGTTACAGGAAGTATTCAGGGAAGCAAACCTCAATTGAAAGGGTGCAATGGCACTAGCAGTCGAACTAGATCTGACTGTGAATGATACAGATAAGAAGCTCGATATATCTGCAAACCATGGCTTTGAAGTGCAGTTAACGAAATCAGTTATTAGCTATGGTAGCTTAGTAGCCATTGTGGTCGAGGTGCGGTAGCCGCGAGGCCGTGTGGATGCCATGGCACCACCTCCAAAGAATTCGAGATCATGACGTGGACACAAATACTGTGGTGAGCAAGATCCAAAGTGTGAACTCTGACAGTCCTAATGCAAGTACCGCTAAGAATATGTGTTGGGCGGGCGAGCAGAACGTCCAAAATCCGTCTCACTCTGAGAGCTGTTGCGATTAAGCAGACCTAGAGAGATGGTTGATAGTCAAGCCTACGATGAGAAGGTGCTGGTGGGTGTGGGATTATGGGCCACCAAGAGATTCAAACGACATTATCACCCAGAAGACCCAGCTCCCAGTAGTGTTGAGAGTCGTGCACACTTCTGGGGATTGTGGTGCTCCAAGGCCTAGTCTACCGCGTAGAGGATGCCTAGTGGCTAGTGCTCAGAAGGAACCCAGCCTGGGAAGGATGCAGCAATCCGGTAGATGATTCAGATGCGGAGATAGGGAGCAAGTTGCAACAACAATCAATGAGCACAGGAGCAATGCTCGCTAGCAGAAGCCTCGGTGATCAAGCTGACAAAGTCAAGAATCCTCAGGGCAGACGCCGATGCAAGAGGAGATGACCACCTGCGAAAGTCGCCGAAGCAGCCCTCTAAATTTGGGCCAAAGTGCTGCAAACAACAGGCAGGACCGGGATTACTCGGCGGTCTCGAACAGCAAGACCGGCTTGCAAGCTGGAGTGTCCTAAATCAGGCGCCTAGCATGCCCAAAGTGGTCGACCACGAAGCTTCTCTGAAGGCGCTGATTTGACGGGAAGTCCTTGACACCTGGGGGTTGAAAGTGGAAAATGTTGGTCACAGTCGTCACCACAATTTCGAGGGGGTGCCGCAAAGCTCCTAAGTCGGGGCTTTGTGCTGAATTCTAACCCTCCAGCAGCGCCAAAAGCTCAGTCTGACACAAACATTGCTGGGCGCACGCCTAGAAGCGCTTATGCAGCTGCTCGTGGGGCATGGAAGATCAAAAGTGCATCTGGAGAGCTTGCCGGTGGTCTGACTGGTCACTGTTACTGTTGCTGCCAAAGGTTTTGTGCGATCCCCAATCGTCCCCAGCCACCCAGCTGGGTTTTGGAGGCACCCGTTAATTTTCTTCGTGCGCGGACGCCCGCCGCTTGTGCTTCCAACATGCATTGTCTATATTTCCTCAGGCAGACCGCTATGTGCTCGAGGAAGCTACTATTTTTCGAGCCCAGATATTTGTTGCCCCTTCAGCGAATGCTTCAAGGGCGTTTCCACCCCAGAATGATCGGGTCAATAGAAATAAGCGACGATTTGTTTGTTGTGAGACTGTTGCGAGGATAGGCTAATTGACCAACTCAAGAAGACTCACAGCATAAGGCTTTGGGATGCGAAAATGAATCACTGAAATCGCGTGCATCTCCAAGCGTAAGCTCTCTTCTCCCACTGAGTGCGTAACAAGATCAAAGATGATGATGTCCCTATTCGGCAGCAAAGGCAGCCCGCTTGGGGACAGAAATTACGAGTAAGCCTAGGCTGTTTTTAGCTTGCATCAAGAGAGCAGGGTTTGGCTTCGACAGCCCAGGAGTTGCTGCAAGAGAAGGTGAGCTCTTGACTCAGAGGCGAATGACGCTCAGGTTCAGAAGGCTTAGGGCCGGTACCGTGCAGGAGTTTCAACTGCTCCAGGTCCAATTAGAAGGTGGGAAGGCGACCCTTAGCGCTTGAAGAGGCAGCAACAGTGGAGCTTGCAGTGCACCGAAACGAGGATGCACAGGGACTTCCGGAGGTCGAGCAAGAGCTGGGAGGAGGAAAAGAGAGGGGTACCGTGGGAGAGGTGCTGAGCGTGATCAATACTGCGGCTGGGTTTTCTGCGTCCCTGTGGGTTGATCCAGCGGCTCGCTCGCGGCTTCCCTCGTCCACTTAAACTAGCCATCCCCCCGCCCCGTGCTCTTCCACCTCTCGCTTTCTTCCCACCACCTTCGGAACGGTAGTTTTCCTTCACTTCCTCGCTGCCGCCTACCACTTAGTTAAAGCACAGCCTTGTCCGGCACCATCATCATCGCCCAGAGGCACCTACTGTCTACAACACTAGCTTCCATTGTTCGAGTATAGTTTTACGCCATGGCAAAGAAGACTCAGGCCGCGCAGGCAGACCCAGAGTCGGCAACAACACAAGTGAATATTGCTGATTTCCAGCGCACTCGTGATTCGGTACGTGAATTATATTTTGTACATTCTCACTACTGCCTCACCTCATCCCCAATCCACACCAACGCGTCCCCGATCTCAACCCCGCGACAAGGCTTCGCTTTGATTTATCCACGCCCGCACCTTCCCTTGCTGTCGCCCCTGCGGTGTTAGTCTTCCCGTCGCTGGACAACACACCAACCTCTGCACATACACATTGCATTCACCGTTCAATGTCCTTTCTATGGCTTCAAGCGAGCTTCTTCAGTGGGGCAATGCCTTAAACAAGGCTACCTCCCGATGCATCCAAATCCTCCTCGATGATCTCAACGTCCTCACTCAACAGTATCGCCACTACAAGAGACATCCAGAGACATTTGCTCATGCGTTGCCCCAGGTCATCGTTGCACTTGCAACCCTTCAGCACTCCGTCCAAGACCTTTCTCGCGCCTACATTCAACATGCCAACACAGTCCTCGCCCCAGGCAAAGCAGGGCTCACCCCCATCGACGCCAACTTGACCAACATTCTTACCGAGTCTGGTCTCCTTACTGGTGGGCGGCCGGCCGAAGCAGCCGCCGCACCTGTCGAGCCGGAGGCAGATGGCAAGAAGAAGCGCAAGAGGACACCTCATGATCCCAACGCCCCCAAGCGTGCTCTCACTCCGTACTTCCTCTACATGCAGAGTGCTCGTGCGACAATCGCCAAAGAGCTTGGTGACTCTGCCAAGCCCAAGGAAGTTGCTGATGAGGGTACCCGTCGGTGGACTGAAATGAGCCCTGGCGAGAAGAGTGTATGTATCCCAGCCCAGCTTCACCTCTCTACGCTAATCTTGTTTATAGGTATGGGACGACAAGTACCAGAAGAACCTGGCCGCCTACAGAGTCAAGATGGCAGCTTACAAGGCCGGTCAGCCAGTGCCTGACGACGAGACTGCTGCTCGCCTTGTCGAGCTAGGAAAAGCTCCTGAACATGTCGCTGGCGTCGACGCCGAAGCAGAGACTGAGGAGGAGGTTGTCGAGGAAGAAGAGGAGGAAGCTCCTCCGCCGCCAGAGCCAACACCAAAGTCCAAGCGTCGCAAGACCAAGGAGGCTGAGCCTACTCCCAAGGCAACTCCCAAGGTCGAGACCAAGTCACCAGAGAAGGACAAGAAGTCAAAGAAGAACAAGAAGGAGGCTGCTGCGCCCGCATCGTCTTCCAAGGCCGAGAAAGCCAAGAAGTCGAAGAAATGAAGGCCGAGCAGCTGTCGATGATCATGAGGTTGCTATCATGGATGCATGGGTATGATTTTCACACTTCTCGCCGCCAGGCTTGAGTACTTCGGATTTACAAGAATTCCGCCGCTGCTGTCATCGGGTGTATCATTGTTCATAACGATAAGGCGTCTTCGGGCGCAATGCAGGAATGTTCTCTCACATCGAAGCAGAGAGTATGCTCTCAATCAATTGTCAATGTCAACTTTTTTGTGATGACGCATGAAGCCAAACAAAGTTCCTGTCTCGGTGGCTTCTCCGCACCAAGCTTTGACCGTTTGAGCTCCCGGTTCTTCACGGGCGTTCGTCCGACTCCCGGTATGTCAGAAAGACCAGTCCAGAAGCTCGAACGCGACCGGGGTCACTTTATCTACCTCCCATGCCACCTCGAGCTGGTTCCTTTGCCCCGCATCAGCCCCTCGATCATGATAGGCTAAAATGACACTGATAAACAAGAGCGATTTTATTGTGCGGCGGCTTCAGACCTCCTCAGAGCCCAGGTTGGTGGTTTCAAAACATTCTGAAGGAGCGGCACTACAATGCAGCTCGTTCCAAAAGAGGTACGAATATACCATGACCCGGCGTGAGTGGTAAAGCGCTATACTGATGCCACCAACTTCTTGAATAGCTAGATAAGCTCGTTATATCCCAGCTAGGGCTCCTAGCGCAAAGGAGACTTGCTCGAGGAGTCAAGCTGAACCATTCCGAAGCTTGCGTGCGTCGAGTTCGATCGGAGTAAAGAAAACATAGGCTGATTTGTACTACAGGCTCTCATTGCAAGCAATTTACAAGAGGTACCTGCATAGAACGGGGCTTGATGGTCCGGATATTACGTACTAATATCACTTCGCGCAGCTCATCCGTGATGGCAACCATACGGTCGCCGACCTTATGTCCATTGGCAAGACCATGCTTGGTCGACGCCATGTGCTTCCCTCGGTCGTCTCGACGTTGACAGAACTTCAAGTCGAAGGTACTTTCAAGACTGGTACTTACTTGGTGACTGTCCATCACCCTATCAGCTCTGATGACGGTGATCTTGAGAAGGCTCTCTATGGAAGCTTCCTCCCTGTTCCGTCGAAAGAGGCATTCGCTCTCGCAGACCCGAGTGAGTATGAGAACAAGAAAACGCCGGGTGCCGTGATTCCCGTGCAGGAAGGCAAGATCACGTTGAATGAGGGTCGGAAGAGAATTCAACTGAAGGTCACCAGTAAAGGCGACAGACCAATACAGGTAGGGGCTTTACGTTCTGTATATGGTCTCGTTCTATTGACTTATAACCTGACAGATTGGATCTCATTACCACTTCATCGAGACAAACCCACAACTCGAATTCGATCGAGGTAGAGCATACGGTTACCGCCTAGATATTGCTGCAGGTACTTCGGTCCGCTTCGAACCTGGCGACACCAAAACCGTCACGCTCGTCGAAATCGCAGGCAACAAGGTCATCCATGGCGGCAACAACCTCGCCTCCGGCCTAGTCGACACGTCTCGCGCCGAAGAAATCGTGAAGAAACTCCAGCAAGCTGGATTCGCACACACTCCTGAACCAGCCGGTGACTTGGCTCATATTGACATTGCGGCAATGACTCGAGCAGATTATGCAGGCATGTTCGGACCCACGACTGGCGATCTCGTACGCCTGGGAAGCACGGATCTGTGGGTTAAAGTCGAGAAGGATCTGACTGTGTATGGCGACGAATGCAAATTCGGCGGCGGAAAGACAATTCGTGACGGCATGGGCCAAGCGTCTGATCGCAAAGATGAAGACATGCTCGATACCGTCATCACCAATGCTCTGATCGTCGACTGGTCCGGTATCTACAAGGCCGACATTGGGATCAAGAACGGCGTCATCGTTGGAATAGGCAAAGCAGGCAATCCGGACGTTATGGAAGGCGTCCATCCCGAGCTGGTCGTTGGTAACGGCACGGATGTAATTGCTGGCGAACATAGTATCGTCACAGCCGGTGGATTCGACTCCCACATCCACCTAATCTGTCCACAACAAGCGTACGAATCCGTCGCAGCAGGTATAACCACATATCTTGGTGGTGGCACCGGACCCAGCACAGGCACCAACGCCACGACCTGTACCCCCGGAAAATGGTGGATGAAGCATATGCTTCAAGCGACGGATTCCCTACCCATAAACTACGGCATCACAGGAAAAGGCAATGACAGCTCTCCCATCGCTCTCCGCGAGCAATGCGAAGCCGGAGCTTGTGGTCTCAAACTACATGAAGACTGGGGAACCACGCCCGCGACGATTGATACCTGCTTGTCCGTCTGTGACGAGTACGATGTCCAATGCCTCATCCACACAGACACACTCAACGAATCCGGCTTCGTGGAATCCTCCATCGCAGCATTTAAGGGCCGCTCAATCCACACGTATCACACCGAAGGTGCCGGAGGCGGCCACGCGCCCGACATCATCAGCGTCGTCGAACACGCCAACGTGTTGCCCTCGTCAACGAATCCGACCAGACCCTATACACGAAACACACTAGATGAACATCTCGACATGCTCATGGTCTGCCACCACCTCTCCAAGAACATCCCCGAAGACGTAGCCTTTGCTGAAAGCCGCATCCGCGCCGAGACCATCGCCGCCGAGGACGTGCTGCACGACCTGGGCGCCATCAGCATGATGTCCTCGGACAGCCAGGCCATGGGCCGCTGCGGCGAAGTCATCCTCCGCACGTGGAACACCGCTGACAAGAACAAGAAGCAGCGCGGCACGCTCAAGGAAGATGAGGGCACCGAGGCTGATAACTTTAGGGTTAAGCGGTATATCAGTAAGTATACGATCAACCCGGCGATCACGCAGGGTATGAGCCATGTGTTGGGCAGTGTCGAGGTCGGCAAGCTCGCCGACTTGGTGATTTGGAAGCCTAGCAATTTCGGCACGAAGCCGAGTCTGGTGGTGAAAGGGGGTATGATATCCTACGCACAGATGGTGAGTTACATATCTACCCTCCCTATCCTCTCTCCCTATCCCTCCTCCCCTAGCCACTAACCGCTCTCCAGGGCGATCCCAACGCCTCAATCCCCACCGTCCAACCCGTAATAATGCGCCCGATGTTCGGCCCCCTCGTGCCCAGCACGAGTATAACCTTCGTGTCCGCCGCGTCCATCCGCTCCGGCGTCGTCTCCTCCTACAATCTGAGTAAGCGCGTCGAAGCCGTCACGAACTGTCGCAGTATCGGTAAACGGGATATGAAGTTCAATGACAAGATGCCGAAAATGAAGGTCGATCCGGAGAGTTATCGCGTCGAGGCGGATGGGGTGCATTGTACGGCGGAGCCGGCGGAGGAGGTGCCGTTGGGGCAGATGTTTTTTGTCTATTGAGTTGGAGGTGGTGAGATAGGTGGTTGGATTTTTGAAGATGTATCGACTTGGATGGGCAGATGCTTGGAAAGGCTAGGAGGAGATTCTGGACACGTGAGGACCGACATTGTCGTAAGTGACAGGATACCACGATTGCGATGCAGATACTCATGCGGATGGAGCAATGAATAAAGCATTTGGCATGGAGGTGAACCATGTTTCGTGACTTGATCTTGCAACAACGACACCATGATGTCGACGTGGCCCTTTTGCCTGCCAACAGAATGAGTTTAGAAGACTTGATATTAGGACCCTTGTGAGAGACTCTGACCTAAGTCTGACGCGTAAAGGCGAGGAACTCCCGGCTCAGTCCTGACAGCAAAACCAGTGTAGACGAGTCAATAAAGGGCAAGAAGGATATCATCTGCGGATATGGGCACTTTTTTTGGTTGTGTATCTTCTTTTCCAGTCCGGCCCCTGGAACAACCTAGTAAGCGAACACGACTCTATTTTGTGCGTTCTATTCTGTACAAGTGGTTTGAGCTGTTATACGCTGTTGGACAGGCGGCGAGTTCGTGGTTCTGGCGAATCTCGACAGCTTCCTCTATCGCAATGCGCGCTGATAGAGATAAGCTCGATCGCAGCTTCGGGCAAGGTGCAGAGCCTAAGCGAAGGCATCTAAAACTTGTACACCTGCTCCTTGGTATACCCCAGCTCCTTCAAGATACCCGTCAAGTCGCCCTGATCCTGTGGACTGGGTTTCATCCCACTGAGGGCCTTGTACAAGCCCGGCGGCCCACATACAAAGACCTTGATGTTCTCGCTCTTCGGGTCCGGAATGACTTCCTTCAACAGGTCCTTAGTGATGAAGCCCTTCCCAAATTTCCACCCCTCGGATGGATCGTCCAAGGTGTAGAACGTCCTCAACCGTTGGGGAAATTCCTTCTCCAGCTGTGAGATCTCGTCTTTGAGTAGAATGTCTTCTTCCTTGATGTTGCCAAAAACGAGGGATACTTTAGTGTTGTCTTCGGGGTTCTTGAAGATCGCGCGGATAAGTTGGTACATGGGTGTGATGCCAGTGCCGCCGGCGATCAGGGTGATGTGGCTGTGCTTGTTTGGGCTCCAGGGATACTTGGGGATAGGGCCTTTGAAGCTGAGAGTGTCGCCTTCTTTGAGCGAGTGGATGTGTTCCGACATAGGACCTTTGGGATAGACCTTGACGAGGAGTTCCAGGTAGCCACGGGCATCTAGATAACAGTGTCAGTCTGGGACGCAAGGTTGAATTCGTGAGCGAGCTGAGCATACCTTCATCATTGATAGGTGTGTACGGTCGGATTGTAGGCTTCTCTTGGTCCTCGGCTTTGAACTTCGTGATGATCGCGGCTTGAACACATCAGCAACATTTCCCGGTTGCGATGCCTGTCAACTTACAAGCAACATTCAACCCCGATACATGCTCTGCATCGGGCAGTGAGAACTTGAATCTCTTGGTATTGTGGTTGTAGTCGATAATCTCTTTCAGCTTCAAGTCTACGAATCCCTGCTCTCCACCAGTGAAAGTCTTTCCAGGAGCTTCCTTTTTCTGCTCGTTGATATTCTTCTTATCTTCCGTACTCTGAGATGGAGGTCCATCGGTCTTGGATGCCTTGCTGGCCGGCCCTAGAAAGCTATACCCGAAGATACCACTGCCGAGAGCAACTGCGCCCACAATGTATGGCGTTGATGAGGACCTTGGAGGTTGGGCGTCGGTGGCGTAGCCGCGGACACTCTAGACAGGCCATGAGTTCGAGTCCATTGGTAAGATGGAATTGGCTTCGACGTCGAGTCGTGGGGTGAGATTTGAAGTGCCAGGAGAGATTGGAGCTATACGTACCTGGCGCATGGGCCCGCAGGCTCTAAAAACCGATCTAGCGAACATGATGGATGGAAAAGGACTGCAAATGCACGCTTTCTAATGAGGGTGCAAGCTGGAGTGAGGACGCTGCGAGATCGAGGCAAGTTGGAGATAAAATGACGATGGCGTCAACTGAGCTCCAAACGCCCGCTTGAAGGGATCTGCGTGGCCAATTGCATGCGTGCCCGGGTAAAGCTCTCCGGGTCGGCGTGTACAAAGCGAAGGTGCTCGGACGTCAATTTCGTTTCTCAACTATATTTGATATTACAAGATGGAGAACGCTGCCGTCCAAAAGAGTAGCAAGGGTGTTGCTGCGAAGCTTGTTCAATCACAACTCGAGCTCGTCCTCATCATGACCAGGGTTACCGATACTTCTTAATGATAAGCCACCCCACTCAGTGCCATCTTTTTCCAGAATTGCGACTCGCGCAGCATTGTAGGCTTCAATCCTTGCTTGCTTCCTCAGTACCCTATCTCTCTCATCGCGCTCGAGGTGTAATGAGCCTGTGTTTTCAGCTTCTTCTTGGCAAGGAGGGTGCTCTGTTTGGCTTTCGAAAGCAGAAAGGGACAGGGGTCGACCGTCGAAGACATTATACTTGTAGAAAGGTTTACCTTGAAGTCCATCGAACGCCAATTCGGTTCTGACAGGTCGCTCGTCTGGCTGGGCAGCCTTTATGGGTGAAGTAAACACGACCGGGCTGGAGGGCTCTTGATATCGGTCATTCTGCGACGCGGTCGCTTGAGATTCATCGTCGTCGTCTCTCTTTCGCTTGCTGCGACTGAAAGCCTTCCGTTCCTGTATCTCCGCAGCCAGCTCACGGGTTTCTTGATCAAAGTAGAACGTCTCCTCCGAGCACGAATCCCCGAACAATGCCTGCATGCTGAGCTCTTCTGACCACGTCTCTGGACAAACAGTGCAAGGGCAGATATCCTTTGGGCGGAATACACCCACAAAATGGCGTAACTCGTTGTAGGACGAATGTCGAGAGTATGGAAAGTGTATCGTGTCGCTAGACGTGGTCTTTTCCGGCTTCTGGTCCCCGTCCGCGCCAGGCGGCATCTTCCCTTCAGTGGTTTTTGACAACAAATCCACAATGTCCGCGAGCTTGACAGAGCCATCAGCTTCGATCTTTATATTCTCAGTGTCGCCCAGGGCCATTGATAGATCTTGTGTAAGTTTTAGCCCTTCAAAGGCTTGCAGTATCTGTAATCTTGTTGTCTCATCGTCGACAAATGATGCGAAAGCTGTTATAAGCTGCTGGAACGTATCAGACTCCTCCAATTTGAGCTGCGCCGTAGGATACAGGTCTTTAAAACCTCCACCAGCCCCGAGCTCTCTGATTTCGCTGCCGTCCCTGAGGCGTGAGATGATAGGAGTAATCCACACTACGTTCTTCATCTTCTTGATTCTGGAATGACAGTCGAGTCCAACCTCACAGCTATGGATTCTCGGGTTTTCGTCCAAAGTAAGACATCCAGGAAGCTGAGCGTTGCCGAGCGTGAAACCCGTGAGGGCAGCACTTTCATCATTTCCAGTGTCTGCGTCACGGAAGATGCGCATTTGGTATTGGTTCACGTGAATGCGCGATTGTAGAAAGTTCGACAAGGCTAGCCACACCTTTTCATAGCCTAATGTCCATGCTCGGAAGTAAAATATTGTATCAGGAGGGTATTTGCTGACCTTTTCAAGCAGTTCTTTTAGTCCTTCGGCCTTGGTCGGGAAGTGTCTGTAAGGTTCATCGTGAGTGGCGAAGGTAGTATCAAGATAGATACAATCAAGTTTCTTCAATCCACAAGTGTAGGGAAAGAGACTAGGATCTTGAACAACTGAATTCACCCACCATGGCTCGGCTCTGACATCTCCGGTGTAAACAATGGCTTTGCCGCCACCTTCGATCAGAAACATGACTGCACCGGGACAATGATTGGCATCGAGCAGGGTCACTCGAATAGTTGTTTTCGGACCGAGCTCGAGTTCCGTTGCCGTATTCATAGGGATGGCTCTGAGGACGGTCTTGAGATGTTTGTAATGCTGCTTGCGTGCTTCGAGGATACCTTTGGCAAAATTGATCCTGTGCGGATACTTTTCCATTTTCAGCAATATACGCTTCGTGGTACTCGAACAGTATACAAATGGCATCTTGACTGACTCCAGCCCCAAGAGATGATCACTGTGTACATGGCTCAGAAACAGCGCAGCAGGCGGAGGCTTTAGAGGGTGGTTTCTAAAGTAGTCGATCCTAATGGTTGGAAATTCCTTTACAAGGCCATCGAACGTCGACATCGTACCTCTTGCACAAAGAGGCGCTCAATGCGTACAGATTGCCTAGCTCCCAGAGCAACTTCTTGTTGCAGTTGCGGTGGTCCCCACAATATCGACATCGAAGTCCTGAACGGGTGTTCTTATCCACGTGGCAGCTTGAAACAGACAGCCGCTTGGAAGGACACCAGGAGCTGACCCCGGCCAACAGAAGTCGATGACCTGCAGGGGCTGTTTGACTGGGGTTTGGGGGCGAACGGGAGCAGTCGTATCGGAAGTGTTGGCAACACGAGGATTGGTAAGAAAGCGGCCACGCAGTAAAAGGCCTCAGACGCGACCGCTTATTTGTCCACTGACGACGCACAGTCATGCGCAGGGTAGGCAGACCTGGCCACCTGACAAGCAAGAAAAAGTAGGCCAGAAGTGAGTTGCGGCTGTTGTAACGGGGCTTCCAGTGCGTTTGGTGAAAAGCTAACGATACCACGTAGGGAAGGGTCGAGGTGAAGTGCAGAGCAAGGAAGCGGCAAGCGTGAACAAGGCATGCTCTTGATGGAACCGGGGAACTTGAAGTCTTTGCCAACGCACACTGTAATCCTGTCGTTGGCAAATCTCGCATTGACTTTCTCTTTGTCTGTTGCCCAGCTTCTTCTTACTTCACAATTACCTGAGGATTCGTCCAACACAAATGTCTTGCCCGTGAAGGCTTGACAGACGAAACATTCACGCTGTACCCCATTGCCGCCGTGTCAGTTGGCGCCTGGAAAGGCCACCGAATTCAGTAAGCTTCGTCAGCGGCGGGTCAGAGACTGCGAGGACGGTGGTACCTGAAGCTAAAATCACGGCGTGCATCCTGCATCCCTGCATGCCCCAGGCCAGCATCTAGCGGGCTCTGTGGAATTCCTTCCAACCTACTCGGTTACGAACCTCAACGAACTCCTCACCTTGCAACCACCGTCCTCTTCTCTCAGAAAGCTCTGACCAACAAGCTGCACCCGTTGCTTACTGTCGATAACTGCCTCGAACCCGCAATATACCTCATCTCGCACTTCTGCCACCGATACCTGCGCAGCCTGTCTCGGCTCCACTGGCTTGGACGGTCCCGACGATCAATTGAACAGAGAAGCCCGGTCGTTAGCGGAACAGATCCTATCCTGCCTGCAAAGTCACTCGTTACATAGACAGCGCTCTAAGCAGGGAAACAAGAGACACAAACTTGCAGTGTACAGCGCTGGTCACCCCGGTCAACACCACCCGTATTGGGTAGAGAGAGTCACGATGAGGAAGCCTTGCATCCCGGAGCTCATATACCAGAAGATTTTTCCTAAGCCAAAGCAAGGCGAGGCTCCGGCCTCATTCTATGCCTTCATTCAACGTCACATCGTCCCGGAGGTCCGGGTCGAAGTCCAGAACTATTACGGGGCATTAGATTCTTTAGAATCACAGTATCCGGGTTTGGAGTGAGTACCCTCCTGTCATCTCTTTCACTTCCTCTCAATACAGGTTTTCAAGACTAACAAGCACCAGCTACAACTTCGCTCCTCACCGCCGTCGACTATCGAGATACCAGTGGCACAGACGCCTCTTCCGTGCCATGAATGATCTAGGCTTAACCGATAATGAGGTGCTCAATTTGTGTCAATGGGAAGGTACGAGAGCAGCGAAGGAACGTTACGAGCGCGAGGCAAGGGTTCAGGTCCGAACGACGACTGCTGACGAGATTGGGGCTGCACCGGTCGGGAACGGTCCAAGAGCGACGTTTGAAGATATCTCCCGCCCAGCGTCTGCCGGCACAGCATCGTCGAGCAACGAGACATTGGTCGCCGTTTCACAGAGGGACGATACCAGTTCAAAGGATGCCGAACTGCTACCTGTACCAGAAGACTTCATCGGCCTGCTCAGGCACGCAATGCAGTCTCGACTGCAAGGAGATCACGCGCACATCAATCAGGCTTGGGAGGCGTGGCTCAAGGAAACGCTAGAAAATCATGACGAGATTGATATCGACTCGGTCATGACCGCCATTCAAAATCTAGAGCCAGAGACTTTCGGGATCGATCAGCAGGGTGGTGACGGAGAAGTCGAAACACCACGATCGCCTACACCTCAATCACCAGCAGCAGAGACATATCAGGAGGTGACTCCGATCGACCAAACACAAATCGATAGATTCCGTCGTGCTGGGGCACATTTACTCCCGAGATCACAAGCGGAGACTGCGAGATGAGATGACACTCTCCACGACTGATCTTCGACGACAATTGCTGTTATTTTGCGAGCTACTGTATTTGGAGCTGGTCTGCTCCTGGGAGGCTTATCATCTTGGAATCTGCATGAATACAACCAAAAGTTGCTTGAGAGCATGGCGTTTTAACAGAGCGTGAGCGAGGCAGGCTCACGTGCATACTCTTGCGGCGTTGGGATGCTTTGGAGCCGGCATCAGCTCCGTCCACGTTATGACTGTCTGAGTTTGAAACGGGGATGGTACTGGAATGAAACTAATCTGCTGTGCAAAAACGGGAGGGCGGGAAATCTTTGCTTGAAAGATAATACCACATATCTTACACCACCTCTCTTCCTACTCGAACTCAACCAGCTGTATTCTTTTTAACCACCCCCCTCGCGAACTCCCCAAACGTCAAGTTCGTCTGCAAATCCACCACCTCATCCAGATTGGGCTGCGTGAACACAGCCAACGTATTCCTCGCTATTCTGCCCTTCCCCTTTACAGCACTCGAATCGACACCCCTTACGAAATGCGGCACCGCCTTGAACCGTCCGCCCGTGATGAGTTCCAGCGCCTCGCCGGTTTGGAATGCCAGCGCGCCGCGGGGGATGGCCACCTTGTGGATCTTCTGCGAGCGAGACAGGATGTATAGCCCCGAGGCAGGGTCGGGACTAGACGGGAGTTCTTCTAGTTGTGGGGAGGCGGTTTCGTCGAGGAACATGGCGGAGGTGAGGCCTGTGAGGCAGCCGTGGTCTAAGTGCGTAGAGCACCATGAGTCGTCGATTTCGTTGTCTTTTTCCTCCAACTGGGCGCCGTTGGTGTGGCCGTTGGCAGCTGAACCGTTTGTTTCTGATGTCTTCGGCTCTGTGGGGAAGTAATGCAATAATCTTGCCTTCGTGGTCTCACTGTCCCGGACCATTCGTTCAAGGTATCCTCTTTCGTACGAATCGATTTCACTCTCGGCAAAACGATCGCAGGCCCTGGCGACCAAGACTGCCGTGTCGATGATCAACTTGATCAGGTCTTCGGTATCGTTCTTGAAACCTGGTACTCCACCTTGCTGAGCTTGCTCGTCTTCAGGAGGCCACACATTCGGCGCCGTATATTCCTCGAATCCTGGGAACTTTGACCCATCCGCGCCATTGAGGGCCGAATCCTTGTAAAACGCGCAGTTGATGTAATAGCTTCCCTTCGCTGTATCGACGACACCCGGGCGCAGAGTCTCTACGCCATGGGACCAGCCGACGAGGTATTTCGCCGAGGGTTTTGTAAGGGAGTCGAGGGTTTGTGGAGGGAGGTGGGCGATGCGCGAAGCATTGCTGAGGACGCGACTGCGGAGGGGAGGGAAGGTCGCGGGGAGGTCGGTTACTACGAGGATACCGAGACTGTCGGGGCCGAATGCTGAGAGAAGGGTTGTGAATGGGACGGAGTTGGTTTGGAGGTCGCGCAGCGAGACTGTTACGGGGATTGCTTGGGTGAACTTCATCGTGGGAGGAGAGGGAGAGGACAGTGCTGAAGATCAGTTGTAATGAACGAGGAAGTCTAGAAGCTCGATGTCAAGAAATCGCTTTGGGCGCAAGGATTCTCATGTTTATCTTCTCGTGGTCGCTACATAAGTTTGTTTTCCTGACCTGCAAGAAGCCTCGGCCGTTCCTCGTCCTGCCTGTCGCAAGATCGAGGAGATGCAACACGCTTTATCAAATTTTACCCCACAGTGGGATGGAGAGGCGTTGCGGGCGGTTATCGATGGATAAAAAGTCATCGGAGTTCGCCGGGCGATCATACCAGAGCCGAGGCGTTCGAGATGTACATTGTATGTGATAGGAAGTCTTAACGCCGTATATCTCATTGCTTTTGGCATTATTTCCGTGAAGAGTGGGACCGGAAATGCTGTTGTCTATAGATATATTCATCTTGTTTTGAACCCGCCTGCTTTAATGCTCGATCAAAAAAGCATTGGCTGTGTCCTCTCAGCCTCGTTTGCCATATGTTTCTTTCAGGTATGAGTCCAGATCAGCCTGATACCGACTTCTTCTCGACGTTGAAGAACTCATCCGTTCTCTTCCTGTAAAGGACTTGAGATCGAGATCTTCAATACGCGGCATAGAAGTGCTCTGCCCGTAGTCACTGTCTTGGTAAGATTGTCTGCTATACCTCCGTGGCTCGAGTTCGGGTTCTCCTTGTTCACGCCTTGTCGATTGGCGGTCTTGCGGTCTGGCCTGAGTTCCACTGCCTTCGCATACATCTTCAGTCCCATCTGATTCAAACACGCCGGTCGCACCCAGGAACACACAACGATTCCAATATGGATCATTCCTCGTGTTGCGATCCATGGGTCCTCCACGTCGCATAGGCCGCAACAGCTTTGCGGCTGAGGAGCACCGTCCACAGTATTTTCCGGCACATCCAAAAGTCGGCTTACTGGGACCAGGTCGAGGGTGCAGAACAGTGATGCGGCTGAAGAAACAGGGGCAAGTATGCCAATTTGTGCGTTTGTAGAGCTTCAGTGACGGTAAAGCCAGAGGCTTTGGCTGATTGTGGTTGCTACCTGGCTGGGCTCCAGGGGACTGGTAAGGTCGTTTTGAGAGGTATGAGAAGAGAATCTTTGCGTCTATTGACGAATATGCTGGAGCATGCTGGGTAGCAGAAGACTGTGAGGCTGCGATGGAGTGAAGAACAAAGGGACAGAGCGGAATGAGTAGATTGCACATGGTGCAAGGAATTAGTTTTTGTAAGGCTGATATGGTAAAGGGTCTTGATTCTTAACTGCTTCTGGAGTCAGTGAATCCGGATGTGCAGGTATGCCAACAGAGACAACGATACTTGAAGGCGACAACATTTCGAAAGCGACAGCGAGTTCTCTTACATTTGTTTCCCTTGGCCAGGCACCCAAGGCAGACAAGTCATTGATGAGCAACGAGGACTTTTGTCACAAGGATGACCAAGACCGAAGCGAACCGGTCAATGCGAAAGAGCCGCAAATCCAGAAACCTGATTGGCCAAAACCATGGGGCAAGGCAACGGATGCCTGAAGTCTTGGACGCGGTTGAGCAGCCCTCAGCCTCAAGAAGGCTCTTGCCTGCGCGAATCGTCTTGTGATAGCGGTGGTCGATGGTCTTGAGGTGGAAAGTCATGTTTCGATTCGCTCACAAATCGTTTCCTGTGTCTGTTTTGATCGGGTTCGCATACATAACTCATAACTCACTGCTTTTTCACTGCTGGCTTACTGTCAAATGTCTTGATGAGTCACTGTGGCGGCACACACGAGTTCCAACCTTGTACAAGAGTTCCGTCTAAGCGACAGAACGTAAATATATCTGTTCAGAGTAGAAGGAAGTGTTATGCTGGAGGCACCGAGAGTCGAGCCTGGAGAAGAAGAGGAAGGTCTACTGTGGAGGAAATTTGCCACGCCACTTGGCGGCTGTGGCGGCCAAGCCGGAAGGCGCCGCGGGCAAACCGAACCCTAAGCTCGAAAGTGCTGGCACCCCGCATGATCTTTGCAGCACTTGTTTCCTTCGAACTTTGAACATTATTGTGCCACTCTAAGTGATCGGTGGTCAGTTGACGCACGTGCTGGAGTTGGCGGTTCTATCTTCTTTCCAATCCTTTATGAACAACCATGCATATCTAATCTTCGATTCTGGCCCGTTAGCCGTGCAGACGCGCTGCCGGTCGGTGATCGATTGGTTGGTTGGCGGATGGTGTCTCGCATCGTGCGGCGGCAACTTCGCAGGGTTCGCTTAGATTACGAACCTCTGAGACTCCGCGCCAATAGGCAGCACTAACACCCAGTTTGTACGCCCTCCTGATGCGGCAGGTAAAAGTTTTGAGGTGGTATTTGGAGCTTCCATCAAGCTTCTCTTGCCACTCCCCCCAGCTTTACAGCTTATCTCGAAAGCTCATCCCGGAGCTTGTCTCTGTTAAACAGCCCCTCCACCAACCACTGCCCCGACGTCTAACCTCAATCTAGCAGCTGATGAGTGGCCGTCCAATCCTATCTTCGAGCGGGAAGCCTCGGTACCTCGATCATGATCTGCAGCCAACTAATGCAAGGGCTAGGGTACTCCGAGTTGTTCAATGACACCCCAGTGCTTGTTTATCTGCGCGAACTATGGCAAATATGATGTTGGACAGCAGTGCCAATGACGTTGACTTTCCTACAGGACTCGTGAAATGAAGCTCAAAGAAGGATCGATGCGCCGGATTCAAAATCATTCAAGCAGGTGTATTTAGGTTGGTAGTGACCGCTCTGTCACTGTGAAAAGAGCAGTTCCATTTTTCCCCCCACGATTTCTTGCTCGTTGTCGTGTGCTCGTCGCAAGCCGTTTCAAAGATGGCCCCTCTCCGAGCGCCCACCATGATTGCTGCGGTGTTGTCGCTCTTGAGCTGCATGCAACCGTCCTTCGTCGCCGCTGGTCCTGTCGCTCGTCGCTCAGATATTATCGTCAAGGATTACCATAAAGCTCCTCGATTCTGGTCGAATCTGGGCCCTGCTCCTAGTGAGCACTTAATCCACTTGACGGTCGGATTGTCTCAGGGTCGCTTTGACGAGCTTGAGCGCCATCTCTATGAAGGTACGCAGTATTGACACCGGTAGAAGTTGACCAAGCTGACTCTAGTCAAGTCTCGGACCCCGCCCATGCGCGTTATGGCAAACATCTATCGGCAGACGAGGTGAACGAGCTTGTAGCGCCGACAGACGAAGCTTCCGCCGCTGTTCTCGAATGGCTAGAGGAGTATGGCATCGACACTGAGGACCTCACCTACAGCCCCGCAAAGGACTGGGTCTCCATCCGTCTGCCTGTGTCCACCGTTGAAGACCTTCTGAATACTGAATACTCCGTGTGGGAGCACCGCGACGGGTCAACGGTTGTGCGTACCGAAGGCTACTCTCTACCCAACTATGTCCACAAGCATATCAGCACAATTCAGCCCACCAACTCCTGGGCTCGTTTGGAAGGGCACAAGCAGAGGAAAGAGGTCATGAAGCGCTCAGTCCTCAACAAGCGGACGTCTCATGCTCTTGAAGCGGCCGACACCTGGGGACCTCCGTCTACATTTCCTCCACCAGATAACTCGACAATCTACGCTGCCTGTAACTTCACCCACGTCACACCTTTGTGCCTGAGAACGTTGTACGGGACAATCGATTACGAGGTTAAGGCCGCAGGTGTCAACAAAATGGGGCATACGAACTACCTAGAGGAGGGCAAGTACACCCCGAAACCTGGCTCAGGATGCCCAGAATCTCCATGTTCCGGTTGTCCCGATACAGTTAATGTGGACTGACAACAATGCAGCTACCAATCGATCTGATATCAGCCAATTTCTGGGCCTGGTGAGTTTTCCTCGAAACCTATACCCAGTCACCCACCATGAATCCTTCTCTTTTCTCCGCAATATCCGCTTTCAAAACTAACAACAACAGTATCGGCCAGAAGCACAGCAGTACGCTTATGAGTTCGACGCCATATCCATCGCTGGTGGTGTGATTGACAACGGTACCAATGTTGCCTCCGAAGCGCGGGATAGGGAAGCGTAAGTTCTGCCCTTCTCGGAAAAGTCTTCTACAGTAAAGGCTTTTTCGTCTTTGCTCTTCGTACTTTAGTCCATGCTGACGGTGATTCTAGAAACTTGGGCAAGTCTTCCGTCCTTCGAAACCTGTCACTTTCTCAACAACATCCCTTTTCAGTCCTCCGTCAGTAAGGGTACAAGCTGACGGGCTATTCACAGATGCCGAGTATATGATTGGTATTGGATATCCTACACCATTGATTGCGTATCACACGGGCGGCCGCAATCCCAGTGAGTTTTCCTTAAAAGGCGGTTAACATGGTGTTTCCCATCCTCCACTCTTCCCGCCGAAAGGTTCGAGAACTAACAACGATATAGCGTACATGCCAGACATCCTCACCACAGACAACAGCGACGAGCCGTTCTTAGTCTGGGCGCAGTATATGGCTGGTTTGCCAGACTCTGAAGTACCGTAAGTTTCCAGTCTGCGAAAGACTATTCCGTTCTTACAAGAACTGTTGGTCGATCCATCGACTGTGGCACTATAGGCACAGGCTAACGGACATTCCACAGGCAAGTCATCAGTACCTCGTACGGCGATGACGAACAAACCGTTTCTCGAGCTTACGCACAAGCGGTCTGCAATCAGTTTGCTCAACTGGGAGCCCGCGGCGTGTCTCTCTTCTTCTCTAGCGGAGATTTCGGCGTGGGACAGGTAAATTCTGCTCCAGTCTTCACTTCGAAACGCCTCGAGTACTGATAATGAGATAGGATGAGACCTGCATCAGCAATATCGATAACACGACCGCGATGTTCATGCCCTCTTTCCCGGCGGATTGCCCATGTAAGTACACTTTCCTGAATCTGCTCCAAGAGAATGCACGATGCGTGCTTGCTGTCACCTTTCGTCTCTGCTCGTCAAAACCTCGTTTTCGTCCACGGGTTCAGGTCTGACAACTTTACAGATGTTACCGCAGTAGGTGCAACGACAGGATATCCTGAGTCAGCTGCATGGAGAAGATTAAGCAGTGGACTCTATTTCAACAGCGGCGCGGGCTTTGCAAACTACTTTGAGCAGCCGTCGTATCAAGCGAAGGCTGTTGACGCTTATGTTGCTGGCCTTGGCGGGCTTTACGACGGGCTATACAACAAGTCAGGTAAGCTTTTTTGACATTGTGAGGATGGATCATACATTTACTGACCAAACACAGGACGCGCCTACCCGGATATTTCAGCTAGTAAGTTGTCCCTACTTCTCAATACTTGTACCCTAAAGACCGGGATCTGCCAACACGGGGACGCCCTGTTCCTTCCTGAACCTTGAGCAGCAATTTCCGGCCATGCTCTTTGCAGGTGCTGACAATCATCTAGTTGGACAACTTTTTCCCGTCATCTGGAACGGAACCACCTTGAACCTCGTTGGAACATCTGGCTCTTCACCGATTGCCGCAGCTGTCTTTGCCCTTCTGAATGACGCCTTGATCGCTGAAGGCAGGCCTCCTGTCGGCTTCCTCAACCCGTAAGTCACTATCTCCGCCAAACACTGTTCCTGTTCACCAGAGCTGTTGTTATTGTTCCATCAAGAACGGTACAAGCTAACGGATATCTACAGATGGCTGTACAAATGGGGACACATCCTCTTTACCGACGTCACTAACGGCTCGAGCGCTGGATGCAACACAAGTGGCTTCCCTGCGACTGAGGGATGGGATGCAGTAACTGGCTGGGGCACCCCGTATCTTCCAAAGCTCCTCGAGGCATTCGGAGTGGACAAGTAAGAGAAGCCCAACGTGGAAGGGCACTGTACATAATCACTTACGAAACGGGAAGTGTTACAGAGGTGGTAATGAAGAATGAACATAATGCTCTCTCCAGCTATCTGTCATGGGGCATCTTGCTATCGGTCTCGTTGGCGGTCGTTCTTTGTTCCCACACCTATCTCAACTGGCGGCAATAACGACAGTACATGTCTGATACAGTCGTACCGGAATAACAGTCCGCAGCTGAATAGCCACCATCAGTCCGAGACATGTGATGGTGGCAGCCCGTGAAATCATCTGTTCGACGATGGAATGTAGATTGCTGACAGTTCGATGACAGTCTGTTCGAGTGACGCCTCCTTTGACCTTGTTGGTCATTGACCCGATGCCGACACCACTGAGTTCTTTGAGATCAGGATTATCGATGTTCAGCTCATCGGTGACAGACTCATCAGTGTGAATGGGAGCCAGAGCATTGCCGGGCTTTCCGATTCGCAGGACGACCGAGCCTGAGAACCGCCATGACACTTGCATAGATGAAGAAGTTTGAAGCCAGCTGTCCGGGATTGTTAAGATGCAAGGGAGCCTTTGATGATGGAGATCGACTGTGGCTTCCTGGTGGTAAAGAGAACTCCCGCTCTTGTGGATGAGGACGGGGGACATGTCAATGAAGTCAATGAAGTTGATATTGTCGTCGTCCAGCTCTTTGGAACGCACGTTGACTATTCTCTCCGATCCTCATGCTCCTGATCTGAAAGAGTGTTTCGCCAGGAGAGCAACCAATCTCAAGAAAGCCGGTATGAGGAGTTGCCAGACCCTGCTTCTCGGGCGTAACAGCGCATGGCTGAAACGATGAAACAGGGCGCATGCAGAGTAGCGAACGCGTGAAGAGTGAGTGATGAGTAAGTGAAGGGTAGGTGATGCACTTTTCTTCACTTTTACCTCACTCCGAGCGCCGTTGCGTCTCTTCTTTCTCACCAAGACAGATCTTGCCTTTTCCCTTCATATCTCTTGTTCCCCACGATGTCTAGAGTCCCGACGTGTAGATCCTGGCTCCAAGGAAGGTGCAGGAAGGGACCATTCTGTACCTTCCGCCATGAAGCCACTCGCGTGCCGAAGCCATCAAAGTCAATCTTGGCAGACACCGGACTGCTCTTGGAGACCATTCGGTCTCAGAGTCCGGCCGAACCCAGTAGGAGTGACCAGGACATCTCACTGACCGGTTACGAGTTCCTGTCATCGTACAGCTGGGTTGACGATGACCTCCCCACCATCTATGTTCCAGGTAGGCACTCTCAGCCCTACCAACTTCTCTGACCAGAGATAGGAGCACCTCCAGTCTGGAAATCCAAAGACCCTCCCTTCACGATCGCAAAAGATGAGGGCACATACCTCACTGACCAAAACGCCGCTCGTTGCGCTATGTACCCCACAGAGCCGTTATTCCGATCTCTTGCCGTCATGCAACCTGACCTGAGTATGCGAGAATTCGACATTGTCACAGACAGCAACTGCCTACGCAAGCTGCTTCGATTTGTCACCTTGGCTGTGGATCGGTCCTTCCGTATCGATGTCCAGGTACAGGGTGGTGTCATTTTTTTCGGCCGATGGGAACCAGCTATCAAACACACCATCCTTGGTCAATACCACATCGGATTCGGCCACAACTTCAGAAAGGCCATGACACTTTTTGACGATGGCCTCCAGGACAGCAGTGGTCATTACCGAGTTGTTCGTTACAGCATCGGAGGTTTACGCTGCTTGGTTCGATACGAAGCAGGCGGCTGTACAGGCGCTGGGGAGGCACCCACCAAGAGAAATATATCGGGGGACAGTGGCAACACCGATGATTTGCCTGACACGTTGAACTCAATGTCGATTGCCACACCTCGAACTGAAGCAAAGGATTCGGTACAGGTCTTGAACAAAGGTCGAGTGGTGCCGACATCCTCCATCATGGAGATCAAGACACGGACCGCACGTCGCAAGCAAAAGATGGATGAGGTGATCCCGCAGCTATGGTTTGAACAAACCCCAAAAATCTTTGTCGGATATCACGTTAGTGGCAAGTTCGAGGAGATCCAGAAGATTTTAATGAAAGAAGAGTTTCAGCGCTGGGAGGAATCGCAGCAGGCGCGCCTGAGACAGCTCGTCGATTTGCTCAAGAAACTCAAAGAAGTGGTGTTACGGACGAAGGGCCAGCGATGTGTTGTGGTGTGCGAGATGGAGACAAATTCCACTGAATTGAGAGTGTACGAATCGACCACGAAAGCAGCCGTCCTGCCTGACGACATTATCAAGATGCATGACTGGGCCGAGGAAGTTGGCGCCAAAGAGGTCACAGAAGTCGAGATAGCTCCGGGTGAGAAGAGTTGAGCACCACCGAGATGTAAACTTAGGTTATGTTCACGTGATCACGCGTTTCCGAGGTCATCGCTTTCATTTTGACAACTTGCTCGCTTCTGTTCAGGTTCCAGTAACTCGTTTCTGGCAAGTGATTCCCGTAATCTTGTCCTCGACCGTTAATGAGCCATGGCACCGCTTGAAGAAGTATTGCTTCCGCAACGGTAAGTCGTAAGATGATGTATTGACAAGCTGCAGACGCCTGCTCCCACCGGACGTTTCCTTCCTGCATCGTCGTCTTCCTCCTCGACCCAGAATCCTGCCGGTTTGCCTACTGTACGCAGAAACCCATTTCATGGCGCGCGCTCGACGCAAATACCGCCTTCCTCCTTCAATGCGACGCCACGCTTCCAACACGCAACTCCGAGAATTAGAGATGAGATTCAGACGAGCTTCGAGGATGAGATAGACACTCCTCTGCCCCCACGAGGGCACCGTGCGATCGACACCAGGGATGTTGTGGATGCTGTAGATGATGAAGAATACACCTCGCCACTGGTGGACAGAGGAGATGAGGCAGAACAACAAAGCTATCACTACACTCAGTCATCACCTCCACAGCAGCGACATCGACCATCTGCTCACTCGAGCAAGAGACGCAAGCTTTTACACACCCAAGTTAGTACAGTTGAGCCTATTACCGTGTCGTCTCCTCCGGATGATGAAAATCTTGATGACGAGGATCATCCACTTGACGTGGAGTCTCTTACATCGCAGTCTGATCTGGAGGATGACCTGGGCCTGTCCGTCCGGCGCACAATGAACTCGGACTCGAGCCGTTTTGCACACTTCAGAGCCTTGACTACAGGATTAGCTGAACCACCCCCTGCTATGAAGGCGAGTTTCAAAACACATGAAGATATCCCACCTGGCCAAGTTGCAGGCGGACCGGCCTTGCCAGAGGTCTTTACACCCTCACGTCGCAGAGGCAAAAGAGACTATATGCCCGGGGGCGGCGCAGATATGGTAAGGAGTTGGGTCTTGGCTATTCCGGCGCAAGAGTCTCACAGTCAGTCTCTTTCTGAAGAGATCCTGTGCGTGAACGAAGCAGAACAAGACAGCAGTGGGCGATTTTGGATCGTCAAGGACAAGAATGGCTCGCAGTGGCTCCTCCCAGAACAGCAAGAGAAGCCTGGTGGTGCTTCAAGGCGGTCCTTGACTAGAATCTGCCCAGGGACGCAGCTTGTCGTCAAAGGTCAAGCCACGAAATGGAATCTCGATCTCTATGGAGCTCGTAACATGACTGTCGCGGCATATTGGGAACTCGTCTCCCCTGGCTAGGTGTCGTGGATTATCAATTCATGGCAAGGCTATCGACATTACAACTGCGAACGCAATGCGAAGTCTCTATGTGGTTCCGTCAGCCGTCTTCCCCCGTCATCAATGGCCATTTTGCGTCTGGCGAATCGCTACTCGAGGAGGAAGCAGCGGGCTCACGGTAGCACTCGGTGGTTTCGCAGCTCACCTGTCAGGCGAGTCTACTGCAGATGTGACAGCGTTCTCGGGCTTGCTTCGAAGGGCGAGAATGGTACAGGTAAGTGCTCGTCCACCTTGTGATCCGGTCTTCACACCTCTGAATCAAAGCCTTGCCCAAGTCTCGTCGAGGGCGACATTCGAAGTCTGCAGCTCCATTTAGTTTCCGCTTGCGCACACTGCATCTGGACAGCCTAGAGATTGCCTCGTTGTGCCTATCTGCTGAGTGTTGACGTCACCAATGTGACTCCTGAAGCCTGAGCAACTCAACCGAAGCACAGCATGCCAGAACCCCACAGTACCGATTCTCCAATTATTGCACACGCAAGCCCTGTACCAAACTTGTAGATTTTGTTGTTAAAACCCAGAAGCTGACCGGCACAAGCAGATAATCGACTTCTGGGACGGAGGCCGAGCTGGCGGTGGAATTTTTCGGAAGCGCCGGACCGATATCTTGTCTGCATACTGTCTACATTTATGTTATCTAGGAACCTTCGCGAGCCACACCAACCCTTTGCACCAGAACGTTGTAGGGACCCTCACGAACGAAGAGCGAGCGGTGGGCATTGAAGGCAGAGCGCTCAAGGATTGTATAACTGTTCATGATGCAACGTCCCTAGGACGAATTCGCAAGATCTGCACCACGAAGATTTATCTATGCTGGTAACTATCGGCTTCGGTACTTTTGCTCAGGTTGTCAGGGTCGACCAAGGCTGAAGAGGGGGCATCACTGGCCGCTGTTTGCGATCGCGTCGCTGTGTCTTACGAAGCAGATGAGGGGCAATGGCTTCCTGGGGACGAGCGTGGCGCCAGCCGATGTTAGAAAATGGATACGGGAAGCCTCAGGGTTATCCACTCATCCATCGAGGGACGCACCGCCTTTGGATGCAGATGTAAACATTAAGAGCTGGTTTCCGCGACCGGTCTCGCTGTCTCGGGAGACGAAGGCTTTGGTCATTGCGCTGTTGATCCTCAACTGGCGTTGTCTCCTGTGGCTGCTACCTTCCTACAGAAGCAAGCCAAATATAGCTTACTTGGTGGCAGGCACTTTTGTCGCAGCCTTCTGGTGGCTTACCCACGAGAACTCCTCAAGTGCAGAGAATCCCGAGGCCGATAACGACATTACGCCGGCAGATACGAAACTCCAGCCCAGAATTTTCGAGTGCATCACCTCACATCGACGTCTTTTTCCGACCACCCATTCCTTCTCCTACTCATACCTCCTGGTCGGCGTTCCAATCGGTTGCCGTGGCTCGGATGGAAGAGTTCTGTCCTGGCTTTCACCTACGAATGCGTCAAAGGCATGGTTCTCCGTGCATGCAGAGGACTATCTCGAACGAGGCCATCATGTCGACGGACTCGCGGGCAAGCTGAAGGATTACCTTAAGACCCAGAATGTCTCGGTCGATGACTATCCCAACGCATATCTTGTCACGGCACCAAGATTCTGCGGATTCTCGTTCAACCCGGTCTCATTCTGGTATCTTTATGACCAGGACATGCGGCTGCGTGCCATGATCCTCGAAGTCAACAACACATTCGACGAACGGAGGATGTACTTCTTACAAAGGAACATGGACGATCCAAACCCATCTATCGTGAGGTTTCACAGCGCATGGAAGAAAGATTTCCACGTCTCACCCTTCAATGACCGAGATGGAAGCTACAGTCTCACGGCAATTGATCCTCTGAGCGACTCCTCCAGCCAAGTTGACAACACCATCGTTCTCAGCTCCCCAGACGGAAAGCCAAAGCTTGTGGCACGGATCTACTCAACCAAGGCCGGCATTGATACCAGACGCATGTCAGCACTCGAAATCTACTGGTTCCTGGCGCGTTGGTGGTGGGTCGGCTTCATAACGAACTCGCGTATTCTGCGTGAAGCTCGGATTCTCTGGGTCAAGAAATTGCAACTCTTCTACCGCCCGGAAGTCCTGCGAAGCAGTATCGGACGGACTGAGACGCCAGAGGAGACGACGTTGGAGCCGTATTTTCGCGCTTTCTTGCACAAGATTAACGCTCTCACTGAAAGGAATATCGATTATGTTCCAGCTGCTGGTGTTGATAGAGGGAAGAAAGTCGTCATGAAACCAAGCAACAGCGAGTCGCAAAGGGCTCATGCACCTTCAATGGAGATTAAGGTCGGGACGCCAGCATTCTACACGGAACTGGTTCGCGGAGAGGACGTTCTCAGAGCTTTCGATCGCTTTTGCTTCAGCTCGGCGAAGGGCGAGGTTATGATCTTTGTCTCGGAGGGCGATGTCCTGCGAAAAGCGGTCGAGTCAATACGGCAGTCCACGACTGCCTCCACAGATTCAGCTCCAAGCAGGCTTGAATATGTCAACCATCATCTGCGGTCAACCGCCGGTCTGTTCTCCGTTCTTCTCAAAATAGCACGGGACTTCCTTTCGCCTCGCGCAGCAATTCGCGATTCCTCAACGATGGCACCAAGATCGTCTTTTGACAATCACGTCCAGCAAGAATTCTCTGCCGTGGATGTCGCAACCTACCAGAAAACGTGCTTCACGGTCCTTCTAGCGGATCGGCTGGCACTAGGCTATACCTCTCTGCTCAGATTCTATGTCCGGGCATTATGGCTAATGATTCTTCTCGCCGCTGCGTCGCATTTGTCGGGGCTGTTGCATGGGAGCAGAGACTTTGGCACGAACGAGATAGTAGTCTTGGGCTTGAAGTTGACAGTGGCTCATTGGCTGCAGAGCTTGATTTAGTTGAAAATCATATAAACCTGACGTGTTGCTAGAGCTGAAGGGATACGCTACTTGATCATATGCAGTGCGGTGGTGCCGAAAGAATCGGGCCTCCAGGCCGAGTCATTACCAACTCTACCCCAGGATACGCGCTTCCCGCATCTCAAAAGTGCTATGTGAGCACATCAACAAACGAGCTTCCATTTTCGTTTGTCAAAAAAGGATACGAAGACGGAGACTTTTCAGAAGCTGGATTGAATCAATCGTGCGAACATTCGTCCGAGTCATTATGCTCGACATTGTCTGCGTGCGTCGCCATCCCGAGGGCCCCTGACGCCATTGGCTCACTGGGCTTGGGCTCTGGGCACGGTGGACGGTATTCATCGGCTTAAGCAAACGTTGAGCTTTAGTAAACCACGCGTCGCAGCTTGCCTTGGTCCTTTCAACTGTTGTTTGATTTGCAATGGGCGTCGTTTTGGCTTACCTATCGCGATATGAGCTTACTTCGAGTCGCGATTGTTAAGGACTTTCTGGGGTAAATATGAGCAGTGCTTCGTATATATTGCCCTTGGTTGTCCAGTGCTTTGAATCACTCTTGACGGCCTCTCTTATGAACTCGCTCAATCCATCTCAGGTCTTCTTTCCGCCTCTTCGTCACAGATTGTCCGCCTCTCACATAGTTGTTGTCAATCACTCTTACCTGCACACCTGACATTCCTCAGTCTCATCCTATCATCAGCATGTCTAAAATCCTTCTAATCCTCGGCGCCGGGCCAAATATCGGCTCTCATGTCGCAAAAGCTTTCTCCAGCGCAGGCTATAAGGTCGCCATCGCATCGCGCACCGCACCCAGACCCGCCGATGGAAGTGATTTGCATATCTCTGTGGACCTGGAGAAGCCGGACACTGTTCCTGCTGTTTTCGATAAGGTGAGGAAGGAGTTCGGCCGAGAGCCGAGCGTGGTGGTTTATAATGGTAAGTGTATTCTTATTAGCTTTCGTGGGTTTGAGAGACGGCGATGGAGAAACGAATCGATGTGAGTGGTGGGATGATGGGAAGGGGCTTGAGGGGGAAGAATGGGTTGACAGTCTTAGCTGCAGAGAGTGTTGCGACCGGTTCTCGAAAGTATGAGGCCACCAACGAGGGAGGAAGATTTCGTTCTTGCCCAAGGAAAGGCGTGATGAAGGCTTGTGGAGGAAAAGCTGCTTCACTGTCAACAATCAAACGAATCTGTCGTCCGTTGCAGATGTCTTCAAGGTAGAAGCTCCCAAACGCCGATACTGACCATCGTGCCACAGCCGCAATCTTTCCCCCGGACCCGAGCGATACTCTCTCCCTCTTCACTCCCTCGAATATCAGTCAGTACGAGAAGTCGCAAGCCGTGAATTCTATTTCCGTGCTCGTCGCCCTCCACGAGGCAACCAAATCATTCCGCAACGCCCCTGCCGACGCCTCTAAGACCTTCATCTTCACGGGAAACGCCCTCAACGTGATCACTTTGCCTGGAATGTTGAATTTTGGACTTGGCAAAACGGTTACCGCATATGCTATCCGTCATCTCGTGGAACAGAAGGTGTATGCTGGTGATGGAATCTCGTGAGCAAGGCCCTGCTTTTCCAATCTCTCCCCCTGTGTCTTTCGTTCTTCGCTGTTTCGTGGTTCAAGCTCACGTGTTCCTGATAGAATATATTATGCCGACGAAAGAACTGCGCAGGGTGCTCCGGTGGGAAAGTCTGTGTCTGGACCAGCTGCGGCAGAGGAGTATCTGAAGCTGGCGGAACAAAAGGAGCAGGGGCCGTGGCTGTATACCTTCGTCAAAGGAGATGGGTATAAGGACTTTGAGAAGGGGTCGAAGTTGTAGTTGACGAGATAGGAGACGATCGAAACAGGCAAATGGAATGAGTGAATGGAAGGTGAAACAAAGTCTAGTGGCGTATGAGGGAAGGGTGAAGCTGGAGTGAGATTAGGGAGGAAAAAAATGTGAAATGAGGGAAGACCACGAAATGGAACAAGAACATGCCAAATGCACGTAAAACAGTGCTGGAAGTCGTCCCTGCCTGTCATTAGACGCACCTGATGAAGCAAGTGCAGCCATTTCCAACGCCCCGAGAGGAGGAGCTATCGACCACATCTTGGTCGGCCCTGGCTCGGTCCTGCTCGAAGAAATCTAATAGCCTCTCACACCGTCGCAGAAGGGTCGATATCTAAGACTCGTCACAAATAATGTCCACAATGAGGAATGTGTGCAGACTTTGCGGTGGCTTCTTTCCTTGCTGAACGGTGACTGTGTTAGAAGGAAGTGCAAGAGTTGTGACAGGTAAGGAGGCAATGACAAACTAGGGACAAGTTCCAAATCAAACTCGTGTGAAGCATCGCTATCATTGCTATCAACTCTAACTCATAACATTAACTAATTCATAAGGTAATAAGCCTGATGCGGGTATCTCAAATGATCAGGCTGAAGCACTATGCAGCCTCTCCGTCTTAGAAATTCATCTCATCTTCATTCATTGTAAGATCATCATCATAGCTCGGCGGCGTACTGTCTGCCGAATTTCTCTTGTGGTGGATTGATTAGGCTTTTATGCAGCCTCTGTGTAGTATTCCCATCTCTTGTAGATTGCTGGGCTTATTCTCAGCTTCATCGTCGTCAGGAATTTCTCATCGTGAAGTCATCAGGGTGAAAACAGCTTCGTCGTTCGGGGGTCAGCGAGTGTGTGTTCGTGTCGAAATATCTTGTAAGAAAGCTAGTGAAAACAGAAAGAAGTAAATAGTTCCATCGAGTAGAAAGTTAAAGAGTGTAATCAGAGTGCCAGGAAAAGCAGGCCAGAGTTCCACGTCCGATGGGTCGTCAGTATACATCCAGCCTGACGCCAGCAGCCGAGGCAAAAGAACATGCAGCTAGTTGTGCAAAGATTGGAAATGAAAGTCGTGGGGATGGCCGTCGTGATATGGTGGTGAATCTTGCGCTGGTATGCCATGGTACGGCTGCCCAAAGGACGGGATGTAGAACGGATCCATGCCCTGATGAGTAGTATAACTAGTAGGCATCATGTGCTCAGTTGTGTATGGTTCGTCGATAGCTTGGTGGCCACGATAGACTGTCGAATGCTCCATCATGCGTGATGATTCAAACTGAGGTGAAACAGAGGCATGTGGTGATTTCTCCTGACGATTGTCTTCTGCTGAAGCTGCCCTGGCCTGACTCTTGCTTGGTCGTCTAGCGTACGGATGATGCCGTGCGACTTGCGTCTTCCCCTTGGCCTTCGGGGAGGCACGTTTCTTCACAGGGGGTTCCTCTTCAGCTGGCGAGAACTCATCTTCGAGCTCTTGTTCAGGTGAGGTATGAACTTCCTGTTTGAAGACTTGGTTGGCTGTAGCATGAAATTCAGAGGCACGAGCTCGTGAGGCAGGCATTCCAGCATCTGCTGGGGCAACGTCTTCCGCAGAAGCCACTGTCTTTTTGTTGTCATCTTTTCCTCCTCTCTTCTTCCTCTTCGGATGGTCTTCCATGTGGAAACCTCGAAGGTGCTCGGTGAGGTGATCTCGCCTGGTGAAGCCTTGATTTCCTTTCCTCTCACATCTGGCTCGAGGGCAGTCTTGGTATTTGACATCGTGCTGAGACTTGATGTGTCTGGTAACATCCGCCTTGCGGCTGAAGAACTTTCTTGGTTTTCCGTTCTCGTCCAGACACTTTTCATGTCTACAGAAGACACGATCATCTGTGATAGTGCTGCTGGCAGTGTTAGCAAGATACTGTCCAAAGTCGGATGATGAGAAGTACTGATTGGGTTGCTGGAGGTGGAATGTTTCGTCCAAACTTCAACATCTTTAACGGAGAGAAGGAGATCGAATACTCACTCTGCAGAGTCGCTGCTATTTGTTCGTTGGGCAGCAACGACTTCATGCTTGTTCTCTCGAGGTGACGCTTGTGGCTGTGAAAGGGGCGCATACGGTTCTGCTAGGATTGTGCTATTTCCGAACGATGTTTGGTACTGGCTGCCAGCTCCGTTCAATAGGTGAGGCGACGTTGGCGTTGTGTTGGGACTTTCGAGGCTGTAAGCACCGCTGACCGTGCTTGCCCCGCTGCCACTTCGACCTCTCTCACTCGTAGAAGTGCTAGAGATTGCATAAACTCCTCCCTGAGGATAATCATGTACTGTATAGGCTGGCAGGAAGCCAGGGTGAGAAGCTAGCGTTCTTGGTGTATAATAGCTGCTGTTACTGTCGTAGTCTTCGTGATGGTATGCGGCGGTCGGCAGGCTGATCGAAATACCAGATGGTGCCGACATTGCCATGGACATCGGATGCCGAGGAAGGAAAACTTCCTCCGGGAAGGACTCATGAAGCCCATAAGCAGCCATAACGCCGGAACGAGTCTCGACCATTTCGAAAAGACGTCGTCAGCACCGTAATAGATAGCAAGCAAGAGCGCTCAAGTTGAAGCAGAAGAAAGCAGAAGGCCAACACAGGTGTCGCAGATAGCTGGTCTGGGGGTTTCAGCCTTATGCGAACATCGAGACTCCTGGGAAGCTGAGCTCGAGGGGAGAAAGCTCTGTGAAGTATTCGCCCGCAAACCTCCCGCTTTCAGCAATAAGGCAAACTCAACTCGTGCTGCGTAGAGGCTGTAACAATTGGCGGCAATGAGGGTTCACAGAGCGAGCAAGTACAGGGCTGGCGAGCGAGAGTGATTGTGACCCCAATATACACTTTAGACCGACCGACACTGTGCCGGTGCCGAATCAGCGTACAAAAAGTAGTGTTCGGTTGGTCGACATGGACGTGACCAGTCGAAGAAGGACCACTGCATGTTTAGCGCAGCGGAGACACTGTCCCGTGTGAAGATCTCGAGGGTCTGGAATCATGTGCCTTTGGGACAAGGGCCAAGAACCTGAATCTCTTCTCCCCTCGTATTCGACTGCATATCGATAAAATAGGTGGCACAGTCGTCCGGAAGTGGTGGAAAGCCAATCATTCACCTCTATAAAATATGAGGCGAGCTTGGAGGGGCTCATCGTGCGAAGAGCATCATTTATTTCCCGGGGTGGACCGCCGGCGGATTACCTTCGAGTTCGAGTCAGTCGGGTGCAGCCCTTACACCCATGAAACACACACAGTTTGCTTCTTCCATGGTGAAGCAATCTGCATCGCCGAAGTGACGGCGTTCGTGGTGACACTGCCCCGATATTTGGGTTTTTTGACCGGGAACTGGTATGAACCATGACAATCAAATAGGAAAAGAACGTGGGCCACGAGGTAGACTCCGAGCCTGGGAGAGTGTTAAGCGACAATGCGCAGTGGAGTGATGATGCTAGATGATGGAAGGTTTGTAGCCCCCATCACACAAAGCGTGAATTGACGTGTGAGCCGTCGACATCGACACCGGGCATTGGAACGTTTCAAACTTGAGACTTGATGGGGGCATGGCAGTGCCTGCAAGAAGCTTCAAGGTTGCCTTCTGGCGGCCCAAGCGGCTCTTCTGGGTGGGAATGGAATGCGAACTAAGGTAGAGACCACGGCAGGAGGAGGCTGAGAGCTGTACCCCAAGCAGCTGCGATTGGTCAGTTTTGGCGCTAACTCGAACTGGATTAGAAGGGTTGCCTATTTCCACCCACAGCCTCATTGCAGCAACACCATGTTTGCTACCAAGGTACAAAGCCCTGCAAGGCAAACTTGTACCTCCCCAATGCGAGCAAAGTGAGGCGAAACGGGCGGAACACGACAGGCCGCCATATGTACGTGGAAAGCTCATCATTGAATAACAAAGTTGAAACACGAGTATCACATTGCACAGCACCGACGAAGGTGTTCAAGCCCACCCGGAATTGGGTCCGGACATGCCCTACCCTGGGTAATTGGGAGTTGCAAAATGACAGCTCTGTTGACTTCTGGAGAGGCAGTGGCCATCTCGCAGGTTCGCAATTTAAGAGAGATGCGACGGGCCGACGGGCAGCCTGTGGCTAACTCATAGTCTACAAATCATCTTCGAGAAATTTGTACACAAACTTGAAGTCAGCCTTCCGCCGATTCATCCTGCAAGGAGTTAGAATGGCAGAACATGGCTTTGGGGGCTGGGTCGCTGCTTACCAGGTACTCTCATAGTCGAAGAACCGATACGTCCCCTGTTCATACTCCTCGGTGATCTGCTTGGGCTCTTCATGTCGCTGGAACCAGGTCTGGTATTGCTTGTGAAATCGCCAACTCTGGTTCTTAAGAGCTCGCGCCGCCAGCCATTGCTGGTAGGTATTCTGCCGATAGTAGAATATGTAGAACAGTGTGTCGGTCTCCAGTCTCTGATTCTCGTACAAGGCTGGATCGTCAAAGATAGGCAGCGGATCCTGTGGATAGTGTGCGGGCGTATTGTACTTGAAAGTCGGCCGATAGTACTGGGGTCGGTCGCTATCGGTGGCCTCCGGACATGTCTCTTGGGAAGCCTGCAATAGCCTCGCTAACTGTGAAGGGGGCTGAGCTGCTCGAGTCTTTGTAGTCTCGAACGAGTCAAGCAGGTCTTGGAGTCCTGGGGGTAAGTGATAAATGGACTCTACCACTGATGGATCCTCATGAACATCGCCATTCGTAGTTGGTATCTCATCCGCGATCACAGGCTCGGGTACTGCTTCGGCGTTTTCCATTGCGGGTGTCGGAGGAATACTACTCGGTACACTTTGGGCCCGGGCACTAGTGGAGCTTAAAGTGGGAGACTTTGAGTGATTGGAGGGTTCTTGCGATGCTGAACCATCCAGGCTCACTGCGGCAGGGGCTGGCGAGGCAGTCTTCTCCACTGGTTGTGCTGGCAGCGAAGCTGGTGAGGTCGTTGCAGATGTTTTAACAGGGGCAGGCAGCGGGTGAGAAGTAGGGACGGGAGATGCTCCAACTGGAGGAGGCAGAGGAGCGATACCCACACCACTCTTGTCGCTTGCTGCTGCCGCGGCCGCAGCTGAGGCATACTTCAAGTCTCCAGGCGGGCGATTAGGGATCGGCGCAGGTTTCATGGATGTGTCCTTGGGTATTGATGGTGGCGGTGGCATGGTGTTTAGAGTTGCCAGTGCGGGCAGAGGCGATTTCAGTTGAGTAGAGGGTCGGCGTGCAGCTGTATGCGGCTCCGACTTCGTCTTCTTGAGAGCGTTGACCTCGACTTCGGCGTCTTCCTGGATGGACTGCGTGTCCTGCGACGAGATTCGGTCCATTTCGTTGCCTAGACCGAACTGCGCCTCCTCGCTGTCGAGATTACAATCGTCGTAGATCCCTTCGTAAGCATCTGGGTCAAACTCCGGCTCTCGTCCCTCCCTAACCACCTCCTCGATGTCAGATCTGATTGCTGCGACCATATCGTTCTCAACGTTGCCATTTTGTAGCGACCGTAGCAATAGCTGGAGCCGCGACTCGTGCCACTTATAAGTTTCCGTCCAGGATTCTATCTCGGCCAGCCGGTCCGCTTTAGAGTTGTCCTTTTGTTTCTTCTTGAGGGCTGCCTGTAGAGTTCCGGCCTCGGGCTCCAGTTCCTCGATCAGGATTCTGTTGATCTCATCCAGCTGGTCGGATAGAAAGTCGCAAAGCTCTTCCCTCTCCTTCTCTTTGGGATCCTGCTTGATGTTCTGTGACAGACCCTCTTTGGAGAAAGCCTTGGTCTTCATCTCCTTCTCGACGGCTTTGAAGATCTCCATGCACTATTACTCGTGTCAGTACCGGCAGTCGACCGCATCCTGGTAAGGCAAGTATACTTTTTCTATGCGCTTGCGCTGCTCCAGCAGTGCCGACTTGTCCTTGATCTCATTGCCCGCAGCCCAGGTCTTTATCTGGTCTCGCGATCTCTGTAGTTTCTTGATCTCTTTCTTGAGGTTGTCTTCCAGCTTGTCCTTCTGGGCGGCATTCTGGGACGAGTAGATCTTCTCATAAATGCCCTCGAATGCGAGGATGCCTTCGTCGACCTTTTTGAACGTCTTGTCGATCTCCTGTTGCGTCTTCCGAGAAGCCATGGTTGTGGCTCATGAATATGGAGGGTATGTGAGGAGGAGATCACTGGATCAACGGCGTGAACAGGAGGCGCATCGAATGTTTGGAGATTAGGATGCGATTGAAGTGGATTGCTGCACGCGCAGGTCTGGTCAATGGCGGCGTCTTCAACTCAGCCCGGTCAAACAAGGTTCACCGCAGTCCAGATCGGGCCTAGCGCCTTCATGCCTCGCGCACGTGAATTTTCCACGCGTTTTGATCTGCACCGCGACCTGCCTCGCTGCCTCTGATCAATTCACCTCTGTTGATTTCTGCTCCTGGCTATCTCGGCTGCGTGCACGGGAGACGCTGGTCCGAGTTTCTACCGACGGATACGGACATCGACTCTGCGCAAGGCCATGTCGCAGACCATTCCCCACGAGTTTCAGAATATCCTGCTTGGCTGCTTAAATTTATCTACTTTGTGTGGCTCTTTCGAACTACGCGCTCGAAATTCAAGTCACAACTGCTGCTTGTGCGACGTATCTTCAAGATGAAAGCAGTCCTGCAGCGAGTTGCGTCAAGCTCAGTCACTGTCAATGATCAGCTAGTGTCTTCGATTGGTAGAGGCATCCTTGTCTTGGCTGCAGTAGGACCAAACGACACGCGGAAGGATGCAGACTCTATGGCGTCCAAGGTTGTGAAGATGAAGCTCTGGCCGGACGAAAACGGGTCCCACTGGAAGAGGAATGTCAAAGATGTTGACGGAGAGATTCTTTGTGTCTCCCAATTTACTCTATTGGCAAACACGAAGAAGGGCAACAAGCCTGATTTTCATGGCGCTGCTAAGTCCGACTTTGCAAAAGAGCTGTATGATTATTTCGTGACGCGTGTCAAGGAAATGCATGGCTCCGACAGTGTCAAAGACGGTGTCTTCCAAGCTATGATGCAGGTAGCCCTCGTCAACGATGGACCCGTAAGCGTCGCTGATCGTTCATCTCGAATGGTAGGTATATTGGGCTAAAAAGATCAGGTAACCATCGAAATCGAAACGATTCCACCAAAGAAGGATACTCCGAGCATCTCCGGGGATGGTACCGGAACATCGACACCGACTATCGTCGCAGACGACGACACAAACAACCTTATGAAGACCTTCAAAGCCTGAAAGTTGAACAGTCACCCAAACCTTTTCTGCCTGCTTGTATTTCCATACGATTCTCGGTCTGTGGTCCAGCTTGTGTCCAGCAGCGAAGTGCTTCCTCGTAAACCTAAAGGAGAAGCCCGCCGGTACCGAGAAATCAAGACGCGTACCGTGGGCGATTCGGCAGCTTTAAAACACTCAGGCCATATCTGGTACGTAACGCAACTCTTTGATTCTAGGCACAGGCGGGGAAGCAAATGTCCGTTCGTCCAGCATAGCTGCCTCTCTCGGTCTAACCGCGATGCCATAATTGGACCTTGGACTTCTTCTTATCAAGTGTCCACACAAGCTTGCAAGGTATCTCACAAATCGATGACGGATATGCGATACAGGCGATCCAGGCCACGGACAAGTGCCTATCACAACGCGAGGGTTCGGTGAGGGGTAACCCTCGAGCTCCGTGTGCTGGTCGCTCTTGCCCCGCAAAGTAAACAAAATGTTGATATGAAGAGGCACTCCTGCTGGACAAAGCCACAGCTTTGTGGTACCTTCCAGTCGTTGCTCAAATCAGTCGTGAAACCATCCAGTCGTTTTCGATCATTCATCCACAACGTCTCGTCGTCTGTAAGATGCCCGGACCAATCAGAACAGCACTGAAGGTTGATCTTGAGAAGCCGGCCAAGGACCAGGAATATCTTCATGTGAGCAACGAGCAGAGATATCTGCGGAGCCAGAGAGATAAGAAGTTACTGACAGCCTTTAGAACAGATGGCATCCTGATGGTACGCTGACCTGAAGGTTTCCTGCTTATTGCTAAACCTCCTTGGCAGTCCCCTTCTGCGGCACCATCAAGAACGGCGAGACCGTCAAGATCGAGTGCTTGGACTGGACCGGTGGACAGATCAAGAACACCGACGATGCAGATGACATTGTAAATGTCGATCTCACTCAAGTCCACTACCTCTCTGGCCCGTTCGAGATCGAGACTGCTGAACCAGGCGACGTCCTTCTGGTGGAAATCCAAGACGTACAGCCCTTCGAGCACCAACCATGGGGTTTCACAGGCGTCTTCCACAAGGACAATGGAGGCGGCTTCCTGGATGAGACGTACCCCGAAGCAGCCAAGGCAATTTGGGACTTCGAAGGCATCTTCTGCTCCTCGCGCCACATTCCCGGCGTGCGATTCGCAGGCCTCATCCACCCGGGCATCCTAGGCTGTGCACCCTCCCCAGAAATTCTCGCAGAATGGAATAAACGAGAGGCCGAGCTCATCTCAACTACCTCCCTGCAGCGGATTGTTGCCCAACCGCCCGAGCCCCAGAGTGTGCACGCAGGAACTGCTGACGATGAGACAAAAGCCAAAGTCGGCAAAGAAGGTGCCAGGACTATCCCTGGCCGACCTGAACATGGTGGGAACTGCGACATCAAGAACCTGTCGCGGGGAAGTAAAGTATACCTGCCCGTGCATGTCAAGGGCGCGAAGTTCTCTGTTGGAGATCTGCATTTCTCTCGTACGCATTGACCACCACCTTGTTCCAACTCCAATCGTTCGAAGCTCCTAGCTAACAATTGGACAGAGGGAGACGGAGAAATCTCGTTCTGCGGAGCAATCGAAATCGCCGGTATTATCACCATAAAGTTCGACGTGATCAAGAATGGTCAGCAGAAGCTTGGAATGGTGGGAGGGAAGAGTCCGATTTACATCCCAGGTCCCGTCCAACCGTAAGTCCTCCCACATCTAGTGATTCTTTCCTTCCGCTAACACCGTCTGCTCGCAGCCAATTCTCCCCCGGCCGCATGATCTACTTCGAAGGCTTCTCGGTCGACGAGCACGGCAAGCAGCACTACATGGACGCCACAGTCGCGTACCGCCAATCCTGCTTCCGCGTCATCGAATATCTCAAGCGCTACGGCTACTCCGACTACCAGATCTACCTGATGCTGAGCTGCATCCCCATCGAGGGACACATTGCGGGTATAGTGGATATTCCCAACGCGTGTACGACGATTGGGCTACCGATGGATGTCTTTGAGTTTGATATCAGTCCTGGATCTGAGGCGAAGGTTAGAGATTTGGGCAAGTGTGCGGTCGCTACGAAGTAGGGAAGGCGGAGGTGACGACCAAATGAATCTCGTGAGAGTCGCAGTAGCACAATGCAGTGCATTTCATTGAGCATTCTCTGATGCTAGCTCGCTCTCATCTTGTTCTGGAGCTTTCTTGGAAGCCTTTTGTCAGCCTGTAGAAACAGGAGACTTCGTCATCTCTGTCTCGTATCTTCTTGCTCATCCTGCGATCCCAGGCTTGATCTCTATGCCAACGACGCCACAAAGACGACGTCAACCAAGACGCCAACGGATCTCAACACCATATGCAACTCCTTACCAGCCACCGCCAGCAGAGGCACCACCACCGAAAGCATCAACAGGCTGCGCAGTCTCCCACTCTGCAGGAGCACTACCAGCATTGGCAGACGCTTCCCAACCGCCACCACCTGCATGATCACCGTTTGTCATTCCAGCGTCATCACCAGCATCGCCACCGTCTTCTTTTGCAGCAGCCTCAGGGCAGCGAGCACGACCATGACCTTTATTTCCACACTGGCTGCAGGTGACCTCGGCCCAGTTGATCTTCTTCTTCGGCTTAGGACATTCCTAGATGAACGCTGTCTTAGTGGTGCATGAAGGCTGATTGGGAAGGTTCTTGGGGCCAACTCACAGCGCGCATATGACCTTCCTCATCGCAATTGTTGCAGACCACCTTGCGAGGGTTGGGACAATCTTTCGAGATGTGGTCTTCGTCACCGCAATTGCGGCAGGCTCGCTTCTCCTTGTTCGCGCAATCCTAGACAGTGGAGTCAGTAAGAGTTCGGGGAGCCAGCAAGTGAGACTGGTGACATACCTTAGCCATATGTTCCTCCGACTCACAGATCTTGCAGGCACGACCAGGCTTCTTACGTTCTTGTCCGCAGTCACGAACACGATGACCCTCCTCACCGCACAAGAAGCAGGTGACGACAGGTTGGACACTCGCCATCTTCTCATCAGGGCAGCGACGCGTAGTATGACCGAGCTTGTTGCAGTTGCTGCACTTGTCGACACCGCGGTCAAGAGGGATACCGGCATCAGCAAGACGAGTGAGGTTCTCTTCAGCAGACTTGGGCCAAGCTGCGAGCAAGGCAGGACGCTGCGCCTTGTCGGAAGTGAAGTAGCTGACAGCAAATTTCTTGCCTGTCTCGCCTTGTAGATTGACGTTGGTCCAGGTTTCCATGCCTGCGGCCTCATGATCCTTCTCCATAGCGATCATGTAGATGCTGAAATCACGGGCGCGGAACTCTTTCTCCAGCTTCGGGTAGGTGTAGTCAGGGCAGGCTTTGGAGAGGATCTGGACGGCTTCCTTGAAGTCACCGATGTCGCGCTCGTCGCTGGCTTGGGTGAGTAGGCTCCATGCTTCGTCTTCGCTCTTCTCGGCGACATTGGTGTTGTCGATGGCTTTAGGGTTCTTGCACTCCATGGCGACATGACCTGGGCCATTGTTAGCATGGTGAGAGAAGTGACGGCGTTCAAAATCGACTCACCTTCCTGATGGCAGTTCTTGCATTTGGCGGTAGGACAGTCACGGTCCATGTGACCCTCTTGATTGCAATTGCGACATTCGCCTTTGAAGACGCGTGGCTTTGTGCAGTCGGACTTAGACTGTGAGGGAACGTGAGTTTGATGGCTGCCATAGATCGCAACTCATGTAACTTACGTGTCCTTCCTCACCCTATGAGAATTGTCAGTCAATTCGAAGTGAGGCAAGCGTCAGATGAGATCGACTCACGCAATTGAAACAAGCACCCATCTTACGTGGTTCGGTGCAATCTCTGGCCATGTGACCCTCTGGGAAACATCAGAACAAGCTCATTATCAGTTGAGAATGAGAGTTGGACATACCCTGACCGCAATTGCGGCACGCAAAGTCATTGCCACCAGAAGCGTCGCCCTCATGACCAGCAGATGCGCCGAGGCCATCATCGCCGGTAGTAGCCATGCCGTCAGCGCCGTCGTTCCAGCCGCCTGCAGCAGCGCCGCCGTCCCATTCCTGAGTGCCTTCAGACGCAAGTTAGCTTTCACTCTCTCAACATTGACAGAAGGCGAGAGATCAGACAGATCGGTGGGTGCTCATCGACCATCCAGAGACTAGGGTACTTGAAGCAGATCTTTGTCGCTCGCTTGATGTGCCTGCGGTATGAAAGGTTGTACATGTTTGTGCTTTCGGGGCTGCAATTGGGGCGACGGCAAGGTTGAAGAGTGTAGGAGACATGACTTACCTGCCGCAGCAGTAGAGGTTGGGTTGTCCCAGCCGCTCATTTTGACGATTGGGTGTGTGATGTCGTTGAGTAATCGATGTGAGGAAATGTGAAGGTAAGCGACGATGACAAGGTGTGATCGAAAATATGAAGTTGAAGAGGGTGCGAAGTAGAAGTGCGGCGAATCAACAAGAGAGGCTTGGCGGGTCACTGCGACAGTGATGTCGTTGCGGTTGCCAGACCTGGGACGACAACATGTGCACAATGACATGACTCAGCCGTTGAGGCGGGTGAGTCCATGCTCATTCACCAAGCTTCGCATCAGAGCCGAAGATGAGGTAGACACCTGCAGGACGTCCATCACGCCTACCATAAGACTTCCATCGCTTTGTGTTTCGTCCCGATGCTTACCACATGTTGTACCGACATGCACTCACTCATCACGCCCAGCTAGGTTCCAGCTGGTTCCTGGCTACTGATCGGCATAGATCTGTCCCTTGGTACGGCTGACTCCCTTCATGTTGAGGCTTTGGACACTTGCACGGCGAGACAATGCAACATCAAGACCCTCGACCAAGCTCTATCGACGTCGCTTTCAAAGTGAGGACGTCCTTCAGTATCATCGGTATGGCGACTCCTAGCCAGGTGGCATTGATGCGGGATTCCTGCTACAATCGAATGAATGGATCACGCGCTCCATCGACCCTTATTTGTCTGTTAGATCGTACAAGGTTGTCGATTCCAGCGCTGAGAATGTTCCTACGTACAGTCATTCAATCGAGAAACGAAGAAAGATGTCATCGGAGGCGGTCTTGGAAGCCTCGAGGCCGAGCTCTCCGATCAGGAATAGTCAGGGTCTCACGGATATCTTCTCCGAAGCCAAGCTCCGCAAACCTGTTCTCACTTTGTCTTTTTCTCATCTTTCCAGGATCACGAATCATTAACTTTGATGAAGTTGGAGCATTCACATTATCTAGATTACTATGACTCAATTCAACCAGAGCTTAGGGGCGGGCTTCTACTGTGGTCGAAAGTCGACCACGGCGGAGCCATGTCAAAGAAACCAGGAAAAGCCGAACAGCAGAGTACGCAATGACATTTGCACGTCTTGACTATTCACGTCCAGCTTATGAAGCGTATTCGCACATTCACCGCTTCCACCGTACCCTTGGTTGAGTTTGTCTTGCTAAAGGAGCTGGAGGTTTCAAGATTCGAGTTCGGGCGCGAGGAATCGAGCCTATGGTCAAAGCTCCCTCCCAGTGGTGGGCGTGCACTCAGATCAACATCCAAGTCCTTTCCGGCAGATCATTTGAGTATCCAGCCTCTTTCTCTGTGGATCGCCAATGACATGGCTGCTCATATGTGAAAACATCGAATTCAAACGTCCGTCTTAAATTTTTGGTGGACGCAAAATGTTCTGTTGTCCTTGTCCTTATACATTAACAGTCAATCGTCGTCCAACACACCTTCTGCGTGAAGTTGCAACCTATCGGCCAAAATGAAGCTCGCGTGGCTGCCTCTCGGCCTTGCAACAGGCGCTCTTTCCACCATGGTTCTCCCTGCAGACAGCGTATGCTCGTGGATGCCGCGACACCCAAAATTCGATTGTAGCAGCAGTATCACCTGTGAACCCGGCTGGCAATCCGAAACCGGAGACTACGGCGAGAACAGTGCGCAAACTGCCTCGGCTGCAAGCTCAGGAGAGCCGTTGCAATTTCCTGACTCATTCACAAACGCTACTATGTCACAGCCTGGACTCTCTGATCCACTGGTATGTGAGACCTTCAGTGCCCTGAGCATACATTTTAACGCTTTCACAGATTGCGCAGTTGAAGTCCGATATCAGCACCACAGCCACAAGCAAGACTTGCTGCAGACCAACTGTTGACTGCTGGGTATTGCTCACCATGATCAGCTCCAGTACCGGTCTCGTCACCGAAAAGTTCGGCAAGACTACCATGACTTACATCGAGGATCTTGAGACCTGGAAGAAAGCGGCGTGTTGCTTCGTCGACTACTGGCTCAGCTGTGATTGTCCAGAGACCGAGATCAAGAAACTGAAGTGAGAACTGCCTCCAAAGTGCAGCGCCCCGAAATGTCGGATCGAATGATGCATGGACGGAAGCGTTCAAAAATGTGCCGCGAGGAGCCTTCTTCGGCCGAGCCATGCATGGATATGCCATCTGGGATCTTGATACATCAACACAACACTCTATCGAATCTTTCATCCTACATTTACTCATCCCATCATGAATCCAAGAGTATCTCAGCAACGCGGCTTTCCTTTCGATCTTTCTTCCCACGGCTCCCATCCACGGTAGCAACGACTGACGTCTGGTCCTCAATTGTCCATGGACCAGGAGGCTTAGGTATAGGGCCAGTCTTGTCTCAATCTTCTACTTACATCTTCTGCTTACATGGCCGCATGTTCTCTGTCCTTGGCGTTGGACTTGCATCTGCATCTGCATCTGCGTCGTCTTGAATTTGAATTGTCCAGACTGATTATGCTCATATTTCATCTCTCGGGCTTCAGATTAAAGCAAGTCTGAGGTATCGGGAATGTTAAGCGACGCACCAAGGTTCAAAACAACGTGAGCAGTGTCAAAGAAAACGTTGTCTTGTGGTTCTTTCACTGCCAGTCAACGGGAGGCTCCCGAAAGCATATGAGATCGGCACAAATCTCCGTCTTTTATATCCGCCAAATCCAGCGGGGTTCTGTGGTTATCTCCGATGTCGATACCCGCCGCTATCGTGGGAGGGGTGTATGCTATAGGCGTCCCACACGACTGAGCCTAGAGTTCAATCCCTTTCCTAGACGATGAGAACGTTTGAAGTGCAACATTACGCCCGTAGTCTTCGGTGCTCGGAGTCTCTTTCTCAACCAATCCCGGGGGTCCCACCAGATCTACACATGTTCCAGAGAGCTTGTATACAAAGACGGAGTAGGGTGATGCAAGGTTTGAAGGACACTGAGTATAAATGAAGCAACGCGCCTTATGGGATAGCTTTCTACATCACTAAAATACTACTTCTCTAGTTATCTGGAGCAAGGCTGATCGCAAACAATGCCATACATCACAAGCGCTCATGATGGCGCTCGCCTATTCTACCGAGACTATATTCCGGCCTCGTCGCCTTCAGCCTTCATGCCGCAACCGCAATCCGAGGGAGAGAGCGACTATACGAAGAAGCCCGTCCTAGTCTTCACTGCAGCCTGGCCCTTCTCATCGGCGATGTGGGATCACCTCCTCGTCCCTCTGGTGGAGATCTATCGATGTCGTTGCATAGCTCCTGACCGCCGCGGTTATGGGCGAAGCGAATGGAATGGTCCCGATGCTTCGAAAGCGGCGATGATCAACTATGATACTTTTGCCAGCGATCTGGTACAGATCCTTGACGCTGCCAAGGTCTCCGAGGGTGCTACTTCGCCGGGATTCATTGGCATCGGCGCAAGCATGGGAGGCGGTGAGCTTCTCATGGCCCTGTCCGCGAGCACGAAGCTCAGAGACAGCTGCAAGGGCTTGATCTTCATCGGAAGCTCCTTGCCGATCCCATTGCGCACGAAAGATAAACCCAACGGACCGCTACGGGAATTCTGGGACCGCGTGCTCTCGGACATTCGACAGGACAAAATGGGCTGGTTCAAAACAGGACTGCCGTTTGTTTTCGGTCCTGACAAATTATCGCAAACGGAGGTGACGAGATATGAGCGCATGGTTGAGGAAAGTGATCCTATCGCCGTCGAGAGGACTGTCCAGGCGTTCTTGGAAAGAGACCTTACGGAATTGATGAGAAGTCTCCATGACCCGGAGAAGCCGCTGTCGGTACTGATCCTGCAAGGGGACAAGGATAGCGTGAATCCAATTGATGAAGGTCCTGAGCTGGTGAAGCGATGTCTCCCGGACACGAAGATAGTGGTGTACGATGATGCATACCATGGTGAGCGAACCCAAATTCCTGAGACCCTGTGGGGACGAGGTAGTCTGGGTGACTAGAGCTAACGAATGTCTTTATATGACCAGGTCTCGCACAAACTCACAGAGAGAGGTGCCTTGACGACATTGTCACATTTTGCAAGAAAGGCGGCATTTGATTGCCATTCGTCTTACACGAAGGCGGCATGCAGGATGGGAGAGAAAACCTGCTAACGCGTTAATGAGCTCCGGGAGTTTTGGAGTTATATGTGCAACTTTGCTTTTGTGTGTGGAAATGGGGAAGAGACTGTTGAAAGCTGATTTCCCGACTATTGAAGAACCTACAAGTAAAACGTGAGCAGTAGGAGTATTCTTGGACTCCCGGCTGGGGACGGAGGAGTGTCCTTTGCAGAAGTTGGTAAAGACAATATTGAGGCTCTTGCCCGACATGATTACCTCCTCTCTTCTGTTTTTGTTTAGTCTTCGTATCGGCTGCTGTAAGCGGACCTGAATGCCGTTGAAGAAACAGCTTCACTGAGCTCTACAGATCATGCCACCATCTTCGCCGATGCCATCTTGAGATGGAGAGGCACCCGTGACATTCCACAACTCATTGCCCACGCATGGCTTACACCAAAAGATACCCTTCGGATCGTATTTCTTTTTCAAGGCCAGCAGCCGCGGGTAGTTTGAACCCCAGAAGGTGGTCTGCCAGTTCGGCTCAGTGGGGTCGGCTTCGTTGACATAGGCACCGCTGTGAGGATCGAGTTTACGCAGGGCTTCAACAGCCCGGTTGCGCAACTCACTTGTCACTTCGGTCTTTTCATCTTGATTCAATGGTGTCCAAGTTCGATAGGTTACTTCAGATGAAGGATGACCTCGGTCAGTAAAAATGCGGGTCTCTGGAGATGACAGCAAGAAAACTTACCGAAGTGGATATACGCATTCCGCCATGCAGGACACACTGAGTTGTTGCCTCCCGGGATCTTTGCATTTCGGACGCCTTTACCGGCAACAAGGTGATTGAGCAGCGGCCAAGTACCGTTGGAAGCTGTGCGAAGAGCATTCTTGAGCTTAGTTTGGTTGCTAGAAAGAGCGCTGCGGGTTAGAAGGCGTGAGCCCAAACGCTCTGATGGTCCAACAGCCTCAGGGTCCTGGGTCATCCAAAATTTGGTGAAGTCTGGAATTGGGAGCGTGTAGTTGCCGACAGAGACCTTGTCGCCCCAATCTGTCGTGTTGATTTTGGAAAGGACAGGATCCATGACAGAGATAGCTTGCCCGGCAGTCTTGTTGGGGAAGAAGAAGCCACCAAGGATCGTGCCAGCTTGACTGGGAGGACTTTCTGGATTATAAGGTATGAAGTAGTGATACCCATTGGCTCCTTCATCTGACAGGCTGGGGACCTGAGACGTGAAATATGCACAAATTGACCAAAACGTGTCGCTGTCGCTGGTTGTGTTGACGGAGAATATCGTAAGGCTACCGGGAAGCTTTGGATGCAACATCAGCGTCACGCTGATAAGGACGCCGAAGGTTGACCCTCCTCCCTGTGTTTTTTGTCAGTAATCTTTGCAAATTTTCTGAGCTGCTGACCTACTCCTCGCATAGCCCAGAATAGATCCGGGAATGACTTCTCGTTGATGGTAAGAAATCTGCCGTCTGGAGTGACAACTTCCATTTCGATAACCTGGTCGGCTCCGAGTCCATAGGTGGAGCTGATGGGTGAATGGCCACCTCCAAGTACCCATCCACCAATACCCACAGACATGTCGCCGCCCGCAATGACGGTAAGGTTGTACTTCGCTACTGCTTCGTAGACTTCCTTCATCCTGGATCCCGCAGCAATCTTGACGGAGCCAATCCCGCCATAGGGTAGAGCTCGGGTATCACTAGCATTCACTGAGACGCCGACGATGTTGTGCGTCCATACTGACAGAGACTGGCCACCCGAAGACCTAAATGAGTAAGTATCAAGTCCGTGGGGAGAGTTCTTTGGCTCTTACCGTGACAACAGATCATGGCCTGTCCCCTTCACTATCAGTCTAACGTCAGTCTTTGACGCAAAGTTCACCGCTGCTTGTACATCAGAGGCGTTGGTGGCATGTACGACATAAGCAGGATAAGCAGTGGTCGAGCAAGGCGCAAGTGGCGAGGGCAGGCATCCTTCATCGTTGTAGTCAACGGACACAGGGCTTTGGGCATGGAAGTCCGAGCTCGTCCATTGAGAAAGTACCAGAGCACAAGTGGCATTGTTGTACAATGCGTTTCCGGGGTGACATACGGATCCAGGAGAGGCATCTGCGAAAAGCTTGCCGGCCACAGTCTTGTTAAGTGCCTGCCATGCTGACTGCGCAGGCCATTTTGATGACGAAGTGATCGGCTTGCAGTAGGTAGTAGGGCCAGCAAGACATCGTTGCAGAGGTGCAAGTAAAAGTGAAACAGCCACGAGCTGGACCCAGAGCAGGGGAGAATACATGGTGAGAGGCTGTGGTTGAAAACTGGTAGAGCCTTGAAAGAATCTTCCTTACCATGCCCGCCGAAAGCGAACATGGCTGCCATATATATGGGCGACAGCAAGCATATCCGGGAAGATCGCGCTATTGATCCTCACCTTGAACATAGAAACAGAACCATGACCCAAAAATCGGCGCATCTGTAATAACTGTTTTTGGGGCAAAAGCCGAATACGTGACGAGATTCTGCCTTGTGTGGTCAATTGATATGACTATTAGCGAGACTTACGAGACTGCAATGTTGGACAAGCAGGGATCCGGTTCAACGCGTTCCTGAGCCTGATGAACTTCTTTCCAGGAGCATGTCTGCCTCGGCGTTGGTGTGTTGGTGGAAAGGAAAGAAAGGGATCAGTTCATGCATCGGCATTCGCATAATGTTCCGAATAGCGTCAAGCGCCTAAAAGCGACACGTGGGAGTCTCCCGGTACCCATGCTTAGCGAGGGCGAGTCCGCCTCGCTCATGGCTCTCCAGGGCCGGATTGGACGGCCTCTGATGCTCCAGGGACGGGACCCGTGAGACGCATTCTACCTCCTTGCTGGAATTCGTTTTCGCCGACGTCGCCAGGTTGAAAGTCCTAATTTGATCGTATTTATCCGGCGTGCACCAAGAACAAGAGAGATGAGTCCATGTGCGTTCGAAAACGGATGGACCTGAAAAGTTAGTACCTTGTAGATAGATGCTGAGGGTGAGTTGTTTGCGCAAGTTGGTTTTCCTAGGGTTGCAGGGAAAGAATTTCCGAGCACGCCGATCATCTGATGCCCAGAGTTGATAATGGCTCTCGCGTTCTCTCCCAGAGCTTCTCATCTCCTCTGACAAACTTAATCTATTCCTGAAGAGCCTTTGCGCCTTCTGGTGCAGAGGACCGACCTTTTCGAAGAAATTGAGCTCTGACACAAGATGGCTTCAGCATCAGTCAAAGCCGAAGAAAGAGCGTGTACGGCCGAGATTGCTGTGTACGACGCCGAGAGACGTACATTAATAATGTCAAGGTAAGGTGGAGAGCGTTCATCTTCCTCATCTGGGTCACCTTTACTCCGACCGCATAGCGATGCAGACTGGATACTCCACGCATACAGAGTGCAGCTGAGCTGCGGTGCAATCACGGTCCCGATCAACGAGCCCGTCGATCCTCAGACCATTCGATGGCGCAGCATAAGAAGGACTGGGCCACAGTGGGATAAGGAAAATGCTGGCACAGCACACATTCATTTGAGGCGACCTCATGAGTACATCACAATCGAACAGCCCACAAATCTGAGTACCCGAGACCTCGAAACCAACCAAGACCACCATGGATCGCTGCTCCACATTGACCGTTAGAGGCCACGAAGACTTCTCCTTAGTCCGATCTCTAGGCGATCCCGAGAAAGCGCTCCTCAACCTCAGCATGACAACAGCAACAGCCGACGTAGCACTTGAAGGCCCCCTAAAGCTCGCCCTCGACAATGGAATCACGGAGGACGAAATCCAAGATATCGTCAACTTCGCCTGGATCGCTGGCCATGCTGACAGAGCAAAGGAACTGTCTCGGCTCGTGGCTCAACATCGAGGTTTCGAGCGTCCCGCGACCAGCGTCGTCAAGCTGGGCGACCATGAGACCTTGGTGAGAGATACCGCTCCCAACAGCACGGGCGTGCCGATCGTCCTGCTGCGCGCCCTGACCTACGATGGGAGCATGTGGCGCACCGTCTACCCGTCTCTCTCCAAAGCCTCCAGAATCATCATGCATGACATTCGCGGCTTCGGCTTTGCGCGGGATGCGCCGCTCACAACGTCTATCGACCAGGTGGCGGACGACCTGAAGTGTCTTCTCGATCGTCTCAACGTGGTGAGTATTTCGCAAAGCCTATCTTTCTAGCCCAATTACTTCACAAGTTGTGCTAACCCCCCTAGCCGCGCGCCGACATCTACGGCCTCTCCTACGGCGGCGTGATCGCCCAGACCTTCGCGGTCCGTCACGCCCCCTCAACCCGCTCCATCGCCATCCTCGGCTCCCTACCAAAAGGCTCTCGGATCCTTCTCGACCGCGCCGTGCAAGCAGAAACCCACGGCATGGAACGTCTCGTTTCTCCAACATTAACACGCTGGTTCAGTCCCGCCACCATCCCCTGCAACACGTGGCAAGTCCGATACGGTCGCACATGTATCCGGCGCACCAAGGTTGAGCACTGGGCTGCTGCGTGGCGACTCATGGCGACGTTCGATATCGTGGACAGGTTACCGGAGATCAAGGTTCCTGTACTGGCGGTTGCTGGGGCTAAGGATGTGAGTACGCCGCCACCGCTATTGAAGCTCATTGCGGAGAGGACGGGTGGGAAGTATGTGGAGTTGTCGGAGGGAACGCATATGATGAACATCGAGCAGGCTGAGGAAGTAGTCCAGGTACTGGCGGAATTTCGGCGTGAAGTGGATAACAAGGCGGCGGCATGAGAGGCCGGAAGTAAAGGAGCACCAGCAAAGAAGATGTTATGCAAGTCGAGTGAGTATTTTTGGAAGCCGAAAGAGCGACCACAGCCGATACTAAACCATCCACCAGCTCAACCTGACCTAGGCCCCTTAGCAAATCTGTCAATCAATTCCAGCTCCCACCCCCAAACAATCCACCCAAGAACCCGCTCTTCTTCCCCTTAGCCGCAGCCTTCTTCGAAACGCCCGCTCTCGCACTCATCTTCTCCTCCCTAACCGTCGGTCTGAAATTGACCGCATTCCTCCTCCCACCCGTGCCTTTCCTGACAAATTCCTTCTCATCGCTAGCTTTGCCACGCTCAGTCTTGCTGGTCACAACGCCCGTGGCAGAGACATTTTCGTTCCCGGCCATGCTTCCGAGACTCGAATTGGTGGTTGCTCTGCGCAGGAGGGTGGGCACCTTGCTGAATGAGCTGCTTGCGGAGGATGTGGCGGTGTAGAATGCCATTTTCGTGCTGCTTGAGGGACCGGACGAGGAGGATGATTGGCGGAGCATGCTTAGTCTGTTGACCACGTTGGTGCGCTCTTTCGTGCGACGTTCGGAAAATGGGGCTCGAGATTCTGCCGATGGCAATGCGGGCTTCTTGAACGCCCCGTCTTCTTTAGCTTGGCCGTCGTCGTCGACTATGAAGTCATCGAGGTCATCTCCATCCTCGTTCTCATCTGCTTCGGCCGCTTGTAGATGCCGATCGAGGTCGACATATGCTTCGGGTTCATCTTCCGAGTCGGACAAACCCAGGTCGACGATTCCTGCCTGCGAATCAGGCTCTTCGATCAGGAAGGAGACAGAGTCCCGGATCTCGGCCAACGTTCCTGGTCTTCTATTCAGCGGCATGCCGCTACGGCGGCTGGGCTTCTGATTGAGCTTTGACGCTGGGGCGCTCATCAGTGGCTGGCTTTGCTGAGTTGCAGCATTTTGGGTATCAGCCGGTTCGCCTGCTTGCATGGCTTGGTTGTCCTTCGCCTGAGAATCGTCTTCCCCTTGTGTTTCTCGTCGGTCGATCTCATCATCGTCGTCATCACTGTCCCTCCGATCCTCAATGCTTCGCAGAAATGCTTCTTTCTTCTTGTCTTCGGCGATTTTGCCGACTGCTTCGTCCTTCAGCAACTCTCGCCGCATCTTGGCGAACTCTCGTCTCTTTGCTTCCCGTCGTCTGACCACAGCATCTTCCTCGTCCGACAGATCCAAATCGTCGTTGCCACGCTTACGTCGTAACGCACCAGTCGTGATATCTTTGAGCAACTTAGAAACAGCCGCTTCGTCTTGTTGCCGTTCTCGATCTGCAAAGAGCTTGGCCAGTTTTGCTGCGTCGCCAACTCCGACCTGGGTATCTTCATCGATCATCTTTCGATCATCTTCGTTCTCTTCATCGTTCAAGTCGTCATCACTCGCTCCACCGAGACCAGCATATTCATCCTCGGATTCTTCTGCAGCATCGTCAACAGCCTCTCGTGCTCGTGACTTCTGCTTGTCGAAAGTTCCCCGTGACTTCTGTGCAGCCGCAGTCCGCAACACATCGAAGGCTGTCGTCTTCTTTGTTGCTGCGACTTCGTCGTCCGAGTCATCTGGATTTACACGACCACGTCTCAATTTAGTCTTTCTTTGCGCGATAGGACTTTCTTGTTCGTCATTAGGCACAATGAGAGTGTCCACAGTGGAGTGTGGCGCGAGCTGTTGAGGAGTCTCCGTCGTGAAGCGGTTCCCCATAAACGGGCTCAAGATATACCCGGCGTCTTGCGTTGGCTCAAAAAGTGGCTGAGACGGAGTCATGTCCATACCGTTGGCACCCGAATGTGCCACTGGGGACTGTGGTATCATCTGGGATTGGGAGAAGGAAAGACTGGCGTTGAGTGGCTGAGTCTGAGAGGCCGGCTGGCTATCGGTGATCACGTCAATGGAGTCAAACCGGTAGAGCTTGGGCACCATCGCGATGTTGGGTGATGGCGGGTCCGAGGTCATTTGTAGACTGTCCTGCTCCTGCGTAACTGGTTGATCTTGAGTCTGTGATTCAGCCATCGTGGCATCAAATGCCTGCGTGAGACCAATGGGAAGGTCGTCCGACATGTGTAGACCAGGAATCTGTTTTCTGGCGGAGCGATTCAGCGATTGAGGCGTCTTTGCGGTGGCTGGTAGTTGTGGAGATCGCAACGAGGTATCTTCGGTATGATCTTCCTCGTCGTCGCTCACAACGCGGTTTTGCCGGGATTTTCGTGGCAAAGACAAGGTTGGTAGGGTGTCATCGTCGATCGCAGCATCGGATTGTGCCTGCTCGTCCTCAGATTCGCTTTCCGATGGAGAGTCGGCAGAGTTTTGCTCGTCAGCTTCGTTGTCGAGCAAATGATTTCCTTCTCGTTCTTCGATGTCTTCTCCATCGGGATCCTCGACTTCAACATCATCCTCCTGCTCCGAGTCTTCGATGTCACCGTCCTCGTTTTCGACAGCGAAGTCCTCGTCATCGCTTTCGTCGTCATCGTCCAGGTCATCCTTTGTATAGGTGCCGTCCTTTTTTGCTCGTGCTTTCTCTCGCTGCTGTATCTCCACAGCCTCTTGTCGTGCACGCTCGAGCAGATCTTCAACGTCTTGTTGCTCTCGCTCTCGTTCCTCTGCGCTCTGTATCACTACACCTCGGGCGATCAGGTCATCGAGCTTCGATCGTCGCTCTTGTTGCACCTGCTGACGAGCTAACTTCAAAAGATTCGCCGCTTCTGCTGCTGCGTGCCCTGAGTGTTTGCGACTCTCCCCTTGTAGACCCGCAAGCGAGCGCAGAGCGATATGTGATGGCGCCTCTTTCGCTTTCTTTGCTCGCAAGTGCTCGAAAGCAGCATACTTGCGCTTGTCGGCTCGTGATGTAACCACCTCGAGGTCGGAATCCGAGTCATCGTTATCAGACCAGATTGGGACAGAAGGTATGATTTTCTTCCGGATGGGTTTGTCCAAAGGCTTGACCGTGGGCCTTACGGGTTGCTCATCTATCATACCTGGCTCGGGTAACATCATACGATGGACACGCAATTCTTGGTCGATGGGCTCAAGAGAAAGTGCTCTTCCTTTGCCCTTGTCAAGCGCCGGGGTCGTGGAATCCGCAATGGGACTTGTAGGTGGCGTGTCATGAGGCTTCTCGGCTTCATCTTCAGATGGTGCTCTAGAGCTACCAGTAGTGGATTGCCCATTGTCTTGGGTAAGCGAGGGAGTATTCAGCGGAAAGTTGAAACGAGCCAACAGACTATCTTTGGTGATCTTCTTTTTCGTCCGTGCCTGATGTGCTAGTTGCATGTTTCGACTCAGCCGTTGAGTTTCACGGTTCATCTCCTCAAGCGCTTTCTTGCTGGCCTTACGTGTAGGGCGTGCTTGCTTTGATAGTCGCTTTCCCCCAGCGCCTTCCGAGAGATCACTTTCCTCCTCGGTATCATCCGCAGGACTCGAGCCACGTGGGTGTCGTCGTTCGGATTTCTGAGAATTGAGACTTTGGAGTTGCAGAGCACGCTTCTCGGCTTCTTCAGCTTCCTTTGCTTGACGTTCCTTCCTGTGCTTTTCGACTAGGGCGAGAAACTTCGACTTCTGGCCTCCTGGAGAGGGGAAGAACAGTGGTGATGGTGAGCGCGAGGCAAACCTGGCTGAGACCTTGCCCGTAGAACGCGGTAGCTCCGGTAAGTCTTCATCGTCAGTATCGCTGAACAGCTTATCTGTTTTGTCTCTCTCCGTTTCAGACACGGGCTCAGGAGCATTGTGCTTGTCGAAGTGGTCCAGTCTATCAGGTGTAGAAGCCTCCACTCTCCGCGCAGCTGGAAGTCTTCTCGCGACCACGATGTCCTCGTCCTCTGAGTCCTCTGCGAGCTCTGCCTGGTTTTTATGCTGCGAAGTCTCGTCAGACCGCGAGGTGCCATTCTCGTGAGATTGTTGCTGGCGAGTAGTATTGTCCTCCGAGTCGGAATCGCTGAACTGCGCGAGCAATGCCTGCACCTTCCTGGTCGGCGTCAACATAGAAGTTGTGCTCCGAGGCGAGTCCGTATTTGAAGGCGACGCCGGTGAGGATGCCATGTTGACGGCTGAAACGTAGATGAGACGTAATTAGCTGTGTGTCATGTTAAAATATGAATATGTCTTTGGTGATTGATGTGGGCGCAGGATGAGTCTCTAAGCCGCGTTGACACCCGCGAGTCGCGTCGAAGTGACGCGCTACGTCACTGCGCTGCAGACAGTTATACTTGGCCGTACAGTGTAATCTGATGATTTTAACCCTGTTCGCCTCACGGAATTGTTAACAATAGTACAGGCAATAATTCTATTTCGAGGGCTGCGAGGTAGTAGGAGTTCCAGTCGTGATCTGAGAAGCGGACACCCGTTCCTGGTACCTTTTACGAAACTCCAGATCATCTCTGCAACGGTGGCGAGTACGTGTGAAGCCATGACCAACTCTGATATTGATGCTCTCAGAGAAGAGTGGAAAACCCTGTACTCTCAGACTCTCCCCAAGCTCGCCAAAGCCCGCGACCCAGCCCAGCCCAGGTGGCCCATCACTCTTGATCATTGCTTCGCCCGTATCATTCTCGATAATGTGGTAGGCGACGGCAAACAGCAATGGGACAAGGTGACACCAAAGCCGGCCGTCAGAAGCATGGACGAGAAGCAATTGAACGATGCCATTGCGCTTGGGTTGAAAATAATAGGTGGCGAAGTCGATCTTTGCCAGCTAGACGAGATCAGTCTCCGCTGCAGAGGCAAGAACGAGGCAAAGTATGGCAAGTCTTCAACCGAGGGTGTCCAGGAGCAAGAGACTCAACTTCTCCCATCTACTGGTCGACGAAAACGTGCTGCCGATGATGTGGAAGGAGACGGCAATCCATCACCAAAGAGGACTAGAAAAGAGCTCGATAGGCAGTCTACGTTGGACTCCTGGCGTACTCAAGCTTCCGAAAACGTACCGTCCACCACCAGCAAAGAGAACCATCAACTGGAAAAGCCTCCAACAGACCGCAAGGAGCTGCAGCGACAACTCGAGCGCATCCAGTCGCACCCATCCTTGACACCATATCGGAAGAGACTCTACACCATCCTACTTTCTGTCCCCCAAGGACGCTACACCACGTACGCTGCGATGTCGGACTATCTCGTGTCATCCGCACGAGCGGTGGGCAGCGGTATGCGCAACAATCCTTTTGCACCCGAAGTACCGTGTCATCGCGTATTAGCAGCAAATGGTGAAATCGGTGGCTTTCATGGCGACTGGGGTAAGAATGGCAAACACGCCGCCAAAAAGATCGAGCTGCTCCGAGGCGAGGGAGTGAGGTTCGACAGCAGAGGCAAAGTGGTTGGTGAACCGTTCAGGAGATTTCACGAGTTTCAAGAAGGCGCGCTTGACAGTTCTCCTTGAGTCCGCAGGGGATGGCGTTGCTATATGCACGGAATTTTCGAGGTCCGTCCATGCCGAATTCAGCTCACCTTATGAGTTGAACGTAAGGAGGGCATCGGGCCCTTCCACTTGCCATATAGGCTGACCTTGTCGTGAAGCTGAGCTACACGAAAGTGGAATTGACATGGTCATTCCAGTCTGGTGAGGCTGGAACGTTCCTGCCACTTCTATTTCCGAAGCTCGCAGGCGACAACTGCCCTTTTGTTGATGGCTTGCTGGCTTGGGAAGCTGCGATGGCGCAGAAAACCATCCGATCATCACTCTAAATTTGCAGGAAATCTCGCTGGCTGGAGTCCAAACAGCGCCTCACACATATTTACGAGAAGGCCGATATGATCATTTGTTAAGCAGTATCACCACATTGGATCTGGGACACTTGCTAGTATTTGATATCCTCATATCATAACTTGTCTACAAAGCCACGGCCGCCCAAACATGTCCCCGAACTCTCCCGACACCATCTTTTTCGGCATCAGGACCTCCGATCGTCCAGCACGCCAGCGCGTTTCGCACAACCAGGAACGAGCACACAACCGTAACGAGAGCCATCCATTAGGTGCATGTTTCATCGACGGAGTTTCCTACGACGTGCTCTGGCTCATCTTATCAGAGCGTCCGTCGTTCTCCCCAATGTGGCATGGCCTTCCCGTTACGCGGATGACTCGCAGGTGTACGTCGAATGCATTGGGCTACTACACCAGCGTGGACGCAACCCAATGTATTCAAGAACTGGCGGCCGACCAGCTAGTGGCGCACCATCCTCCTGCCTGGTTCTGGGAGTCCTTCCGCCAGTCGATTGCTCTCCGATCGGTGTTATAACACTTGGCTGACGAAGCATACGGGTGCGTGCCACACCATTCGCAGAGTCAGAGTGTCGCTATCGGTTGATGGTCGAGTCTTTGTGCACTCCCGGTGGCCGCCTCCCACAAGGGATTCTTCGGGCAGTCCCGATGCTGTTGTTGAAGAGGCTACGACAGACACGAGGCGACCACACAGAGCGGTCCTGCTGAAACAACCAGCGCGAGACTGTTTGCAACCAACTTGAAGCGCACGCCGGACACATAAAAGAAGGTTGCGGTGCCTCAGTCATTCACGACGATGTGAGAGTGACATTGTCTTGGACGGCCACCCGGCCGCTAAATTGTATGGAGAAGTGCGTGGTTGATCATGTGTTCGACACGAGGTTCCGTACTTTTGTATTTGATATTGATGCTGCCTTTCCTCGGTCGATACGACGTGCAGATCGCCCATGCCCGAGTCGACTCATAAGGAAGCCGCCGCTTCTATTGCTCCAACGCCTTTGAATGCAGCTTTATTTGTGATGACGATTTCAACGGGGTATTTCCATTCCATGAACTGTTTCCATCCTTCACAAAGTTAGCATGTCCCGGACTCGACATTCCGGAAAGACGCACCCCAGTAGGCAAACTTCCGCCCAAAGTATTTCCCCACGTAGGGCACAATCACCATTGACAGCAGCAACTCCAGCTGTTGTAAGCTCTCTTTCCACTCTCTTTCGGCATCTGATTCGAGATATTCTTCCTCCTCGCTCACTGTGACGTCGTCGGAGTCGGGTTCTGAAGGTAATGAGTCGATCTCGTTGTGGTCTTCGCTCGGAGGAGGTTCAAGGAAGGACGCCGATGAGCCCAGCCCGTCTGAGTCGGACATGCTTGCAACTTTTTGAGATTTCAGCCTGAGACCGGCTCAGAATAGCTGTTAGGGTGTCTTCATGGCATTGGTCAGCATTAGGTAGCTTGATGGATCGATTAACTGCGATGCTGGAATGAAAGTCGTGGGAGAGCAACTTGAAGGACGAATGAGAGCCAGCGAGGCTGCCTCTGTTCAGTGATGCACGTGACATGCGTCACCGGCTTCTTTCGTTGACTCATATTTGAAATATATTCATCCCGGCGGCCTCTCCCTAAAGCAACTTCTTGAACATTCTACAGTACATCACGACGGACGCAAAGTAGACACAAACGAATCGATCTCTACTTCTCCAGAACATCACACAGACAAACCGCGCAATCATGGCAGAAGTCGTACGTAACGCCACATACACCCCACCCTACGCACATGCATTGAGCGAGGAATTCCATCTGAAACCGCATGCGCCTTGCCCCACAAAAACCACCAACATTCCTACTGACACTTCGTCTACTCTACAGGACTCAGACCACCCCTTACCCGACCGAAAAGCTCGCAAGTCAGTAGCTTTCAGCGGCGACAACACAATCATGGACGAGAACGGCGAAATCTCTGAGGCACCGCCCTCCGGCGCCGAGGACAAGACCACAGCTGAGAAGCACTCCTCCCCATCCGCAGACGCCGCCGTCGACGAAGTCACCGACATGTTCGCCGGCCTAAACAAGAAGAAGAAAAAGTCATCGAAGCCCAAGACCGAAGACAAGGAGGACGGCGATACCCCAGCGGCAGACAACGACTTCGACGTCTCAGCGCTAAAGAAGAAAAAAAAGAAGTCCACGAAACCCAAGACCGAAGGCGCCGAGGACTTCGCAGCCAAGCTCGCCCAAGCAGGTCTCGCAGACGGCAGCGGCGAAGGCGACGACAAAGATGATCAGCCCGCACAAGGCGGCGAAGAAGGAGACATGGACGCCGGCACCGGCATCTGGGCCCACGAAGCCACCTCGCCCATCACCTACGCCCTGCTCCTCAAGCGCTTCTTCGAGACCGTCAACAAGAACAACCCCGACATCCTCATGTCCGGCTCGAAATCGTACAAGATCCCCCCACCACAGTGTCTTCGCGAAGGCAACAAGAAGACCATCTTCGCCAACATCCACGAGATCTGCAGCCGCATGAAGCGCACCGACGAACACGTCACATCCTTCCTATTCGCTGAATTGGGAACTTCTGGCTCGGTGGACGGGAGTAAACGATTGGTCATCAAGGGCCGCTTCCAGCAGAAACAGATCGAGAATGTTCTGAGAAGGTATATCGTCGAGTACGTGACGTGCAAGACGTGCAGGAGTCCGAACACGAAGTTGGAGAAGGGCGAGAATCGGTTGTACTTTGTGGAGTGTCTCAATTGTGGATCGAGACGGTCGGTTACGGCTATCAAGAGCGGTTTCACTGCACAGGTCGGCAAGAGGAAGAGGATGCAGGGTTAAGCGGGTTGCCGAGCACGTTGAAGGGATCTTGTGGGTGCGAGGGCTCACGGCCCGATGACGCGAAAGAAGTCATTGGGTGCAAATGCACTCGACAACAAGGGCAGGCCTCGATAGCACTGCACACGCAATATAGCATGCAGGGACTGTGCAATTACTTGGGATTGATGCAAAGCCGTCTCCAGGCACGATTCAGCCTGTACTGCAATAAGCATATTTTTAGCCCATGAATCAAGTTGATTAGACCAAACGCTCGCTAGTCGCCCGAAAATGCAAAGGCAATGCCACAGGCTATATGTTCCGTGACCTTCGCCCTGCTCCCAAGATATCCCAGTTCTGCTCTCCCCTTCAGCCACTTCCTCAAACTTCCCGATGCGCGGCGCCACTAATCAGCGCGCCAAATGCCGAGACATTCCTCGTCTGCATGAACACCGTGCCCGGGCCCGTGAATTTACAGACTAGACCTTCTCCACTTGAGATGCCGGAGATAATCCCTCCAGACGCGACCCGCTCGAGCACATACTTGCAATTCCAGGCGACGAGATGCCCGTTATCGATGATGTATTTCTCGCCGTCAACAAGCTAGGAAGTGTTAGCTGGGCACGCGGAAACAGGGAAAAAAGGCTGAACGTACGTCCTTCCGCAGCACAGCACCAAAACTCGACATCCACAGAATTCCCACTCCCGACATCTTATACACGAAAAGCCCTTCTCCGGAGAACATGGCCTTGCTGATACCCTGGTTCTTATACTCCTTGATCACACCCTGCGTGCACGCAATAAACGCATCTCTGCCGACGCTCCACTGCTCATCGCCTTTTAGCCGCAAAATTGTAATATCACCGAGTGTACTCGGCGCCAGCAGAAGTTCGCCAGGGCCAGTGAACGTGCTATGTGCCATCTCGCCCCCGATCAGTAATTTTTTGACACTGAATTTGACGTTGCCTTTGAGTGAGATGGATGGAGACATGGCGATCATCACTCCCGGCTTCGCTGTGATCGGACATCCCATCGCGAGCTGTATCGTCAAGATGGAATTCGTGTCGCGGTGCGAGATGCGATAACTCCCCCCGTTGAAGGTTCCCACATCGTCGCCGTTCGTGGCCTGTACGCCTGTGAAGGACCCTCCTTGGGGAACGCCCACAAGCGACGGTCCTGTGGGTGCGCGCATCACGCCCGCCATCTCGGAGGTTATCTTTGCCAGTCGCGGACTCGAGACCCCTCCACTCTTCTCGTCGACTTCGGCGATCGTGCCGCTCTGAGGTCCATCGTATGAGGGCTGCCTGTTATGCTGCGCGAGGGCTGCATGATCGAACGTCGTTCTGTGCGCCGGTGCCGAGGCTGGGACGGTGCTGTAATTGAACGGTCTTTGGGCTGTGGGCTGTTGGAGGGGCGGTGGAGAGGGTGTTTGGTTATATTGTTGCTGCGAAAGTTGAGGGGGAGGCGGATAGTGTGCTTGTTGAGGAGGAGGAGTCGGGCCTGATGGCGGAGGGGGAAAGAACTGTGGGGGAGGAGACGTGTGGTTGGGAGGAGGAGGGAAGGATTCTGGAAAACGTCAGTCTTGTAAGCGGACGGAGGTACTGTGCTTGGGGTGTTCGTACGCTGGCCGTTTGTGGGAGGTGCTGGTGGTCATGGTTAGCTGTCTGTGATCCCAGTGGAAGGGCAGAGCATACGAGGATAGTATCCTCCCTGCGAACCTGGCGCAGGATAGGACATGATGACTGTGGGTGCGGAAAGGAGAAAGACAGACGTTCAGAAGGAGGTCGATAGTAACAGCGCGAATGCTCGCAGCCAGGCAAGAGCTCAACCTCCTTACACAAACGAAAGGCACGACGCAGCCTCGCTCACCCAAAGCTCAAAGTCTCTTTCAACTGTCGTTGAAGTGGGGGATGAGGGCGGAGCAGGTATCACGACTTATATGACACGAAGACAGACAGATGATCCGGGGGAAGCAGCAGGAGTGAGCATTGTCATATAGCCGCCATGGCTATTCGTAGAATCTTACCTGCTGGACATGCTTGGTCGATCTTGGTGTTGCAGAGCGTGAGACATGTGGTTGGTCGACGGCCTTTGCGAGTGGGCGCCTAGAGAGCGAAGCGGAAGACAGCGACGGAGAGGATGGAGAGGCGTGGGAACGGAGCTGCATGGTCGAGATGGCCTTGGGTGCTCCCCACGTTTGGTACGGAGAAGTGTTGAGATGTTTGATGCCGATTTCTCAATCACCCAGAATTGCTTCGGGTTACTCGACGATTCCTCGACCTCGATCAAGACAATATGCTCATGCCTTCCTAGGGCTCGCCTGATCACAGGCGGGATTCGATGCCCTTCTGGCCGTGTTGTAAGGCAAGTGAGAGTCCTGACTGATGGCTTTGCTAGGTCCCTCGAGGTCTCGGGTCGGGTCGAAAACATGCCGGAACTACATAGGCATTGTAACTCATCATCGCCTTGCTTCCAACTAATGGTCTTTCAATCGAGAGCACACACTTATCCACCACCTCCAGCGGTGTCCGCCAGACTGGACCGAACTAAACTAGATCTGCAGCCTCAATTCTCGGAATAATATGAACGGCCCTCTTCGAAGCAAGCAGGGCTGCTGGACTTGTCGATTGAGGAGAAAGAAGTGCACAGAAATTCGTCCGCACTGTTCCATATGTGAAGCTCTCGCAATACCTTGCTATGGTTATGGACCGAAGCCGCCCTGGATGGACGACAGTGAAAAGGAAAAAGCGATCTTGAATGGCCTCAAAGAAATTGTTAAGCACACTTCCAGACGGAAAACCACAGCTCAAGCTCCTAAGTCTGGCGGTCCAAACGTCTGGATAGCGCCGAAAGCTGTACATAACTCCTTGGGACCACTATCTCCAGGCCGTACTGCAAGCACTGGCGATGAGGCGGGTTCTCTACCCAGCGGTGGACCATCACAGGAAGAACCCGTCGGGTTATCCGCAAGTCGCTCTTCTGTATGCGATTCATTCCGTCATCTTTATGAATGCCACTGATCAAACAGGAGACCGTCACTCCCCGGGCTTCTGATCGTTCGTTGATTGGCAGACTAGCTTCTCAAATTTCTGCGAATGATACCGTCCTTTTGATGCACTATCTCGACTTTGTGTTTCCGCTGCAGTATCCAATCTACAAGACAGAATTGATAGCTGGACGAGGCTGGCTGGTCTCCTGTCTCCTTCAGGACAAATCATTATTTCATGCTACTCTAGCTCTTAGCGCACATCATCGAATTTCAGTTCTTTCTCGGGAAATCAACCAGTCCCTTCGATTAGCCGCACTGGTCGAACAAGAGCAACATCTGGAAATCAGTATTAAGACGGCAAATCAAGCCGCGCAAAACTCGTGTCCAAAGAATGGATTAGGTATCGCAACTGCAGTGCTCCAACTGTTTTTCTACGAGGTATGGTACGCTCAAGCCGTCCAAGAGACAAGCTGACGAGGAGGCAAAAGTTACACACCGGCGGAAACGCCTGGAAAGCTCATCTTTGTGCCGCCGTAAACATGTATCAACGAGGCCGTGAAAAGGATTTTGCGGGGTTTGGATTGGCGGAAAGGTCGAGAGAGGTGTTATCCGAAGACTTGCCTCTTCCCCTGGACGATGCTCTGATCGCAGAGGAGGTCGTACATTTCAGATTCTTTCGGAGCACTTTATTGTGGCTGGATATCGTACGCTCCATCACAACAGGTTCCACACCACAACTATCTTCCGATCACTTCTGTGTTGTTGCTGCGGGCTCTCAGACCAAGCTTGAAGAAGTCATGGGCTGCGAGAACCGAGTCTTGCTTCAGATTGGTCGCATTGCTGTCCTTAGCCACAATACTTCGGCGCTGCGGCACGATACACCCGGTCGACAAAGGTTCGATCAGAGAGCGGATGAGGTCGGGAAAGACACACGGCTTGGCCTCAGCGAGGGAGCGATGGAGGATGTCCTAAGTTCCGAGCGCAATCCTATTGCCGTGATCAATGCGTCCGACACTACCGGCCTCGTCACTTACTTCTTCGCTAGAATGGGGATCATCTATCTTCACCTGTTGAGATATGGATATCAAGAACTGGAGCTGCTGGAAACGACAATCGCTGCAGCCATGGAATTGTTGCGAATGAGTTCAACATCTCTACTGCCGGCTTTGGTATGTCCGTTGTTCTTCATTGGATCTGTTGCAGCGCCAGGAGATGTTCCATTCTTTCGGGATGCGTTCTCCTCTCCACCATTACTGGAACCAGCACTGAAACATCGAGCAAGAATCCTGCCGGTGCTGGAAGAGATTTGGAACAGGAGAGGGAACTCAACTAAATTGAGTTGGAACAATGTCCTCGAGCTTACGTATGATATCCTGCTCATATAAAGTACACAGGGGACCTTCCACGGACGGACTCCGGACGTAGTCGACCAGCGACTTATCGGATTTTGGATGAGCAAGGAATCAATACCCTCACAGATACTTCAAAGTGGATATACGTTTCGTTTCGGTCGACTGTGCAGGCCTATTTGATTGGCTGGAATCCGCGGTTCGCCTCGCAATTGGCCAAACGAGCTCTCTTTATCCTTGAGCCCACTCTCCTTAGATCATGCAAAGCCGAAGCGAAGAATTTTGTGGTTTGATTTCCAATCTCGCCCAGCATGTTCAACGGGACTTCTGGTTGGGTTTTCTACGCTAAGTCTGGTGATTGGGCCAGGCCTGCATCTAGTGAGGCCGGCTGTCATGCCAGCTCCATACTCAGGAGACATCCAAGACGGCAATCGGAAGGTAAGAGCAAGGCTGGTCGCGATGACCGGTGTGCCCTGTTGTGTGGAAGCTTCAAAGTGAATGCAGCAAGATCCTGTCGGCCGAGTAATGTTGGCAGTCTGTTTCACGGTCGGATTGAAGGTCTTCATGAGAGTCCATAAGTACGTGCCGCACCCAAGGTTGCGAACATCAAGCCTCTGATCCTACACTATGTTCCATCTCATAGTAAGCCTTCTTCAGAGGACTATCGCTATCATCCTTACGCTCTCGGGAAAGGCTATCCAGCAACCTGCTCCACACCTCGTCCCCAGCACAATGAAGCACATCGTCATCCTCGGCGGCTCTTATGGAGGTATCAGCACCGCACACCGAATACTCAAGCAATACACAAAGCTCGAACCTTTCAAGATCACCCTCGTCTCTCCTAACACCCACTTCTACTGGAGCATGGCTGCACCTCGAGGCTTGGTGCCTAAGCAGCTGACGGATGAGCAGCTTTTCCGTCCAATAGCTGCGGGTTTTGACCGATACACGGTCGATCAATTTGAGCTGGTCGTTGCTTCCGCGGAGGCTGTTGACGTAGAAAACAAGACCGTCGAGGTGTCTGGCCCCAGTGAAAAGAGAACAATCCCTTACGACTTTCTCATTCTTGCAACCGGCTCACGAACGAATGGAGACACGCCGTTGAAATGCTTGGGTTCGACCCAAGCGACCAAGGATTCCCTGCATGAATTGCAGGCTCGGATCGCCGAAGCACGCACAATCACGGTGGCTGGCGCAGGCGTGACTGGGGTCGAGGTTGCTGGCGAGCTGGCATATGAATATGGGCGGAAAAAGGAGATCATTTTGGTGAGTTTCGGTACTGCTGATTGACAGCATACGAGTATCCCTCGATTGAACTGAACCTTCTAGATCGCTAGCGAAGCAACTATCCTCGACGAGACACCTGCGAGTGTCGCCAAAACTGCCATGAAAGCTCTCGTCGACCTCGACGTCAAAGTCAAGCTGCATACCAAAGTCGCAAGCTCACACGAGATGCCAGAGGGCGGTCAGGAGCTGATACTGTCGGACGGAAGCAAGCTCAAGACAGATCTCTATATCCCGACATTCGGCCTCATCCCGAACTCGTCGTACATGGCTGCCGAGTATTTCAACGCGAAAGGCTTCGTCAAGGTGGACGAGTTCCTCAAGGTCAAAGGCACGAAGGACATCTGGGCGATCGGCGATGTCTCCGATGTCGAAGCAGCACAATTCATCAGCTGCGATAGACAATCAGTCTACCTAGCCAAAGCGCTCGGATCGGTGTTGAGCAAGAAGATTCCACTGCCATACAAGGTGGCTGCTAGCCGTAAGTATCACGCATCTTTCAACTTCTTCGCGGACTGGCTTGCTGATGAAAGCAGGATTCATGGGTATGCAGATTGGCAGGAAAGCCGGCACAGGCCATTACGGAAACACGAGGCTTCCGGGCTTCCTGTTCGTCTGGGCACGGAAAACGTTGTTCATTGAGAATCTGAAAGGCACAGTGGATGGCTCTCTGTTCTGAGCATATGTACCAGCTGCGAAGAGATGAGTCTTGGAAGTCTAAACGCGCCATTGTTAGCCCCAGCTCGATAGTTGGTCGCGTTATTAAGTGATAAAGAGCGCCCCCAGATTACGTGGCAAAGCAAGATGGGATTGTGAGAATTCGATAAGAAAGGAGAAACCGGCTGACAGACCAAACTCAATCCACCCCGCAGTTGCCCTGAAACTTTCGCCCGTTGCAGCGCCTTGCAGGCTTGACCAAAGCTAAGAGTACTTAAGCGAGTCGCGGACCAGTCATCCGCAGCTTCCTGAGTTCCAACACACTTCCCAAGTCAGTGCCTGGGTTCCACAAAAATTGGGGAAAGCAGCCCCCGAGTGGAACAACCGCAGCTTTCTTCCGGCCTCGAGGATGTCCTCGGCCTAGACTTCCATCGCCTGGAAGGCCCTGCTCATCTTCACTTTCTCACTGCCTGCAATCTTTCCATTTCGTAGACGCATTTCAAGCAACCTGTTTTTCGCAAGGAAACCCAATTTCTCTACACTCGACCGCGCAAGAAATCCGTCCTATCTGAACCTCACGGCAGATCTCCAATGCACGACCACTCCTTATGCTGCATGTGAACCTACCGAGTCCTCCTTTCCGCCAAATCCGCGGGCGCTTTCCGGTGTGTATACTGGGTCAGAGGAGGACGCGTTGAGAAATTTGGCTCAGAAATACTCTGGCGGAGACAAGAGAGCGCCATGTTGGGCTCAGTCACCACAACACGACTTTCTCGGATGGCAGTCTCCATTCAATGACCGCTGCCTCGTCAAACACGATCACACCCAACGATGGTTTCAGTAGAGAGCGCGTCTACCCTCCGGCGACTCGAGGTTCGTTGGAATGGTGGATTGATTGCTGCGAGCATCGCGGTGTCTCTGCTCGGCGCTTTTACTGCTACGCAAATGATGTGTCAAGCACGAACATCTCGATACTTCTCTGGTGTCTTGGTCTGGACTATACTTGGTAGCTTGACTTTTGGCTTCTGCTCAATATGGTCTCTGCATTTCATCGCCATGTTGGCGTGCGAGTTACCTCTGTTGATCGGACTGAATGTGCCATTAACTGTCCTGAGTAAGTTTCATGTTTCTGCCAATGGACGCCACATTTCTTATAAAGCCTAATTTTGTTGTTTTCGCAACAATTCTATATACAGGCTAACGGGAGTCTACAGGTGCCTTTCTCGCAGTCAGCTTCACCTTTCTCGCTTTCGCCTCGGAACTTATGCGTGAGAGATACCGTCGCTCAGCTAGGAGGAGAAGACTCATTCGTAAGTGGCAGAGCAGAAAAGATGCGGCGAGGCCTCAAGTTCCTAATGGCAGCACGGATGCTCTTTTGGGGCCGCGGTCGTCGGAGGAACATGATCGTTTGAATGCTCGAGGCCGGCTCAGTGAATCCGCAGATGACAGCCTCACTCAAGACAACAGGGCTGCGAGAATGAGTTTAGGACCCTTGGAAGACCATTTTGCCGTCGGAAATTACAGCAACGACGAAGCCGCAGAGACTGTTGTTTCACGCGTCCCTGACTCGTCGCCACACCCTGCCTGGAGACGACCATTCTTCGCCCGGGGCAGGTCTTTTCCTGAGGAGGAATCTACCAATGATACTGAAAGTCTCCCGTGGAGTGCGGATGAAGAAGGCGGCCATTCTCGATCAGTCTCACCAAGCCATTCCGACACCAGCTCCCTAGGCCTCCCCGCCTTCATGAGTTTTAAGATGCCCAAGACCACCGCTGTCAAGACGACAAACGTGATAGTTGGTATAGCACATCTGCTTTATCACGGCGCGACGCTGAGACACTTCACCAAAGGATTCATTTGGAGTCTGGCAATCACAAGCATGCATTACGTCGGTATCATGGCCTTGAAGATACCTGGGGGTCACGTCACATTGCAACCATTTCTTGTTCTATTGTCGGCCTTAATCAGTTGGCTTGTTTGTACTATTGGTTGCATATTAATTCCACAGATCGAGGTCAATCTGTCCCAGCAGCTCATTTTCTCAGTTGTCGCCGCTACGGGAGTTGCGGGAATGCACTTTACTGGTATGTGGGCGACGACATTCTGGTCCCGAGCTCCTGAAACGGCAGAGCATGGATATCCTCCCAATCTAGCTATCGCCGCCACGAGCATTGCTATTCTCACATGCATGCTGGCAAATGGGTTGCTCGCTCATTCTGCCACTATCGCTCGGAACAAACTGGCAGAAATCGTCCAGACCAAACGAAAGCTGTGGTCGGCCATTGCTCAAAAGGAGAATGCAGAGGCCGCAGCGGCAGCGAGAAGCGAGTTCATTGCTTCCGCCAGCCACGAGATTCGGACCCCATTACATCAACTACAGGGCTACAGTGATCTGATGTCTCGCACCAAGTTGGACGACGAAGCTCGTCTCCTGTTACTGGCCATTCAACAAGCAACCAAATCACTTTCTATGATAACGGCGAATGTTCTCGACTGGTCGCGCTTGGAGAAAGGAGAAGCGGTCTCCCGACCAACAAGCCTTGACGTGCGGAAAGCATGTGAATCCATACTCGCTATCCTGCCAATCAAAGATGATGAATCGGGTGCCGAACTCATGATCGTGGTAGCTCCGGATGTTCCGGACTCGCTTTATTTGGACGAGACATACCTGCAACGAATTCTCATGAATCTCCTCACGAATGCACTGAAGTTCACGCAGTCTGGTTATGTCCTGCTATTGATAGAAACCAAAGACGACTCATCGCTGGTCATCAATGTGAGAGATTCTGGCGTTGGCATCCCTGAATCGTTCTTGCCAGAATTATTCGAGCCGTTCAAGCAGGCACAGATTCGAGGAGCTGAGAGAGGTACAGGTCTTGGCTTGGCCATTATCCGGCAGCTGTTGCAGAAGCTGGACGGCACGATTACAGTAGAGAGCAAGTCCCAACGGACGAGTGAGGTGGGAGCAGAAGCTTGTGGCAGTGCTTTTGTTGTCACGATTCCAATCGCCTTTTCAGCCGATCCACCCGACTTGTTGAGCTGTCTGGGGGCAAATCGGACAATCGCTCTCTTCGATTCCTGTAATGAGCGAGTGGCGGAAGGGCTACAGCTAGCCTGGAGATCTTACGGATTCGAGCAGGTCCGGGCCAATCCTGATGATCCCATTTCCGACTCCTGGGGCTACCTCTGGACGGACTTGTTGTTCTTGCGAGCCCATTCACAATTTCTTCAACGGGTTTCGGAGCTACAACACCAGCTGGTCATTGTGTCCTATGACTCCCAGACCCTCCTAGATGAATCGTTCGGGTCCGTTCCTCCACCACATATTGTGCCGGTCAGGAGACCCTTCGTTTGGCACCAGATCATCGAGAATATGGCCACGGCCACTCGTACCGGTCGAGCGACCATTGACCGGTCCGTCAGATTTGCGCCAATAGTGGACGTGATGGAAAATGGAAGCTCAACTCCCGCCCACGAAACAAAGACCTTGAGCGGTTCAACAGTGTTGCTCGTCGAAGACAACAAGATAAATCAGAGACTGGGGGTCAAGATGCTGAAGACTCTCGGCTACAAAGCAATCGTGGCGGAAGACGGGCAGGAAGCGATTGAAAAACTGATCGAAAATGATCAGGATATCAACTTGATTTTGATGGATCAGTCAATGCCGCGCATGGACGGCATTACAGCTACCAAGAAGATTCGAGAAATGGAACAGTCAGGTGCTCTCACGGGGTTCAGGAGGCCGATCATCATGGTCACAGCAGTTGTTGGACCAGATGCGCAAGCACTTTGCATGTCAGCAGGCACAGACGCGTTTTTACCGAAGCCTCTGGCCCTGAGCAAGCTTGACAACACTCTGAAGAAGTTCTTGGGCTGAGTTGATTTTTTCTTTGTGTTGAAGCCGCTGTCAACCCACACCACCAAACCGAGAGCCAAAATGACACTGTCCGCGCCGGACGAGCGTTTGGAACTGCTCGATCTCCTCACCGACGTGTTCTCTTCGGCCGCCCTCAAGTTTAACAGCTTGAGTAGCCGAAGCAGATTATCCGATGTTGCGGACCTTTGAAGCACTCAGAGCAGGGCAGAGATCATAGAGGGATCGTCGCGCCTGGGTTCAAAGGAATGTTCGTAGTTTTGGATGAGGTGGCAACAGGGCATGGACCGCGTGTATCGGAAGATGTACGTATAGACACATGTCCACGAGGGCATACGTGGGCGACTGGCGATCCAGGAGAACGAGACGACCAACTTACGCGATAGAAATGGCCTGCGGAATGACCGCTTCTTCCTGGTTGGGCATGTGACAGATGTGAAAAATTCATCAAAGGCACTAAACTGTGGCTATTGCAAGATTTGGATCATTCTGTTAGCAATGCAAACTTCAGCCTCGCCAGGAACTGTACTTAGGGGAATATCAGTGATAAGCCAGGATGCATTGTCACTTAACGACCTAGCCTGGAGAATTCCGGGGACGCGCGTGTGTAACACAAGCGCGTAATCCTGCACTTAGGGGATATTGAATGCAGGGCGGGCTCTAGTTCCAACCCCACGACGCTGGGCGGCGTAATGTTTTTTGATCTCCAGGGGTACGGCCAGTGAAATGTCGAGGATGCTGATGGCGGTCTCCGAAAGGGGATCGGAGGGGCACTTGCTGCACCGTGGGATGGACCTGGATGATGCGTGCGGACGATCTTACCAACATTTTTTTCTGGTATTTGTACTTCGTTCATTCCTTACCACATTATTTGCTCCTTTTCGTTTAGACTTGCGCATTTTGCAACGGCCGTACTCCACGGTACCAAAAGTATTGTTATTCTGTCTTTCATTATTCATACCGCATCGACCCTTCAAGATGCAGCCGAAGGTCCCCTCAGCACCCAACGGGCACGCCAACGACCATACCAACGGCGACTCCCACGGCGGCCTCCTCGCCTCCAACAAATACGATATGGCGTCTCCTTCTACCATTCGTCAGAAATTCCTGTTGGCCCCGGCGGACCTAGGTGTTGTCCTCGTTGGGTTCAGCGGCGGCCAGTGCAAAGATGGGGTGGACGCTGCACCCACCGCCCTCGTCAGCGCAGGCCTTCTGGAACAGATCCGTGATGAGTTGGGCTACAAACTACATGGAGACGCCGCTGTACACAATTACAACGAGATGCGTGCTGCGAACGACGAGCCCCATCGGGGCATGAAGAACCCGCGATCCGTGTCAGCCGTGACTGAGAAACTGGCAGGCCAAGTCTACGAGCAAGCCCGGCATGGACGCATGGTATTGACACTCGGCGGAGACCATTCCATCGCCATTGGCACCATCGCAGGCACGGCGAAGGCAATCCGCGAGCGGTACAACGGACGCAAAGAGATCGCAGTCATCTGGGTCGACGCACACGCAGACATCAACACCCCCGAGATCTCAGAGAGCGGCAATATCCACGGTATGCCTGTGGCCTTCGCCACTGGTCTTGCGAAATCGGACGAGCGAGATATCTTCGGCTGGATCCAAGACGACCAACTTCTCTCAACCTCGAAACTCGTGTACATCGGCCTTAGAGACGTGGACAAGGGCGAAAAGAAAATCCTCAGGGACTACGGTATCAAGGCCTTCAGCATGCACGATGTCGACCGTCATGGCATCGGTCGGGTGATGGAGATGGCACTTGCACACGTTGGTACGGATACGCCTATTCACTTGTCGTTTGATGTCGACGCACTGGATCCGATGTGGGCGCCTTCCACGGGCACGCCGGTTAGAGGTGGCTTGACGCTGCGAGAAGGTGACTATATTGCAGAGTGCGTGCATGAGACGGGGCAATTGGTCGCTATGGACTTGGTCGAGGTGAATCCCTCCTTGGAGGTCGCCGGGGCCAGCGAGACGGTCAGAGCGGGCGTCAGCTTGGTTCGGTGCGCATTGGGAGATACGTTGCTATGAAACCATTTGGGACTCGGGTGGCCTCCGGTGCCATTGACCGACTTTTTGTGCACACGCATCGCGAGGAGTTACGAAACCCCGTTTTAGAGCAGGAAGGATCCTGGTTCGCAAAGGACATGCCGGAAAAGCAAGGGATCCCTAGAAAAGCTAGAGCCAGTCTACATAAAAATCGAGGCCGAAGAAAATTCCAGGCTTGCTGCTACGAGTTTCATTCTCTTTCCCATTCACTATGGCCACAATTCACTTTACACGGAAGGCATTCTGGTGACTTATCATGATTTGACTGGGATCTTGCCCTTGCCCCAGCCTCGACACTGCCTGTCACATCTACGCGTGAAACTGCTTGCCAAGGCCGTGGCGTTGTACAGGCGCGCAAAGACAACTTAAACTGCCTTCATGAGCTTGACTTTCTCAGACTCTCACACACACACCGTATTATACACTTTCTCGTTCTCTGTTGCTCTCTTTTTCAGTCATTCTGCTGTGGGAAACCAACGTCTACCGAGATGGAACCCGAAAAGGCTGACGTGATCAAAGACCTTGCTGGCGATCTTGCTCGGAAATATCAGACTCATGGCGCTGCGGTCGAAAGCTGTTGGCGCGCCTTCGACAGACAACAACGGATTCGGTGTATCAAGGCAGGTGCGGCGGATGGTGTTGTCCTTAAACATCGTTTGGATCGCTCCATGGGTAACGTCTACAAGATAATGCCTGAATGGAACATTAACGACCTCACCGACCCTCAATCGGACTTTCTCCTGGACCTATTGAGGCATCGGGCCACAACCTCACTTGTCGACCAATATTCTGCCGGCATCAACGATGGACCCGGTGACTATGCCGTGATTGACGAGATGATACGCACCAGAGGCCTAAGTCACGTCAACTCATTTCCGAATTGCCATACCTTTTTCCTGGAGGATAGATATGGGCAGTCTTTCAAGATTGAACGCGAGCGAGCGTCCGTACTAGCTAGTTTCGAGCCTGCAATTCGTGCTGGATGGTGCATACCTCAGTCGACAGGAGAATTGGTCTTGGAAAGACAGCTCTACCTTCTGCAAGCCATGAATATCGTCATTGAGGATATCTTGGAGGAAGGTTCTTCGACCCGGGCTCGCAAGCAACAACCAAAGAAGTCCGACAAGGAGACTGCCTCAGCGGCTTTGACAAAGCTGAGCATTCGGGAGCCACCCAAAGTCCTATCCCTCCCAGACCTGGTCCTGAACGCCGTGGAACAAAAGGAATCACTCGAAGATCATCTTGGCTTGCTTACCACGGAACCAGTGGTTCTTGCTCACGATGTCAATATATGGTTCTTCAGCCGTCCGGAGCTCGTCGTGGATGAGAAAGGACGCTCCTTACCCGTACACACGGACAAGTACATCAGTGCTGCATTATTCGAGACCCTGTACCATGCCGTGAAAGGAGCTGCTACCTGGAATTACCTCAGTCGGCTGCTCGAGCTCCTTCAAGCCTCGACGGTCGACAAGGCGTATCGTGTCATCATTCTTCAGGAGATTTCCAATGTCTGTCACCAGGAGTTCGAACGCACCCGTGCCATCTTTAAGCGCCAAGTTCAGACAGACTCTGGCTTCAAGTGGTTCAAGCGGATCTCAGGTGCTCAAGACAAAGCCGGAAATGCGCGAGTCGCTCTGAAAGGCGATCCCGAGGTGCTAAACCGAGTCGATCCTCAGCTGCATTATATGTTGCGCCTCTGTGACCCCAGTGTCAACGCCACCAAAGCCGTGGAATGGATGAAGAAGTTGGGCGATCTGTACTCGGCCCACCCAGAGGAGCTTGAGAAGCTGGGCGAGAGAGAGTCAGACGCGCTCTGCGACATGGCCATCGTCGTCTACTTCATCCAAGACCTAGCGCCCGTCATATCCATGCCTTCTCTCTCCCGCAAACAAGGACAAATGTTTTCCGCTCGTTCGCAAGACCTAGACGCTGAGATGAATAAGCTCAAGACGCAACTCGACCTGCGTGACTTTGTGGTTCCTATCGACAATCTCCTAGAGCCCGGAGTCGCTTCAGATGCATTAAAAGCTCTTGACCATTTCGTCGTTGAGAATCAGGGAACACAGATGGGCTTCTTATATCAAGATCTCATCGGGGATTGTCTTTTCGATCTCGAAGCTCGATACCAGCACGTCAAAACCAAGCAGGAGCAGAAGAGTCAGGCGGATTGGAAGCCTCTTCCTGCACCAGTCTCGCAACCCCAAGAGAAAATTGTGGAGCAGCGACGACAAAAGGAAAAGACGCGTCCACCTCATCCGTCTGACTACAGCATCACGCCACGCGAAGAGACACCAGCCACGACGGCCCAGCCGGAGCATATCTTCCAGGTGAAGGCATCAACCGCAGAGACCTTTTCGACACTTTTCTCCAGGGAGGATGCTCGAGGCTCGATTACTTGGACTGCTTTCGCATCGGCTCTCGGCGATCTGGGATTTTCCGTCCTGCCCAGATTTGGCTCCGTCTACACCTTTTCACCACCAGAAGACGTAGGAATGAATAGGGCTGTCACGGTGCATCGACCACACGGGTCGCGCATCGAGGGACACCTGCTGCTCGTCTTTGCACGGAAGCTGCAGCGGCTATATGGGTGGAGCGAGAAGAGCTTTGAAGTCGCGTGAACTGCGTCTGATAATTTCAATATTGTCCATCCCATGAAAATTTTCTTAGCGGCCTTGATTTGAGAAGCGAGTGACTGATGGTCACCCAGTGAAACTCGAACTCAAGGCATGAGAGTGAAAGTCCTTAAGAACCTCCTGCCATTACCACGCTCCTTCCAAGAGCAGCAGAGAGACACCCTGACGTGGCAGATCGAAGGACAAAATCGAGACGCCTTCCTCAGTCCTCACGGAGGTTCTGCCACGATATGTAGCCAGCATCGCGGCCGCTTCCAATTGCTTGTATTCATCCACACTCGGGGCTTGAGGGGAACCCATTTCCAGCCACTGTGTGTAAGAGTTGCTGTGATCGGCGTCAACGCGGTAGTGAGTGAGCTTTCCCCCACCTGAGTCATGGTTCCACCTCACATCTTCCAGTAGTAGCTCTACAGCGGCCGCCGGTCCTGCCAAGTCATCATCGTGATAATGCCAAACCATGACACAGACATTGCTCCCATCCCGAGAGGCTATGGCGCCGACGTCTGGGTTCCCACGCACGCCTTCACTGAGCAGCTTGTCCAAGGCAATTTGGTGCGAGCTGTGACTTTCAAGACGCACGCCGCCCATCTTTGCGAACATTCGGAAGATGTTCAGGACGGGGAGGTCGATGTCATGGCTTGCAAGAACTCGAAAGCCTGCAAAGTACGGTTGATCCTCGAATTCGAATGCCCACGTAATTGCACCTTCTAGGTTCACACCATGTTTGTCGGCAAGATCGTGCTTGCGTGCGAAGCTCGCAGCCGTGTAAGATGAATATAGGGTACCATTGCGGTATGCCAGCTGAGGTCCCTGGGCCGCAGCTGCACCTTCAGGGTCGGACTCGCCGATGATGACGGGTTTGTTCTTGAATTCTGGGAAGGATGCAATGACCGCTATTGACGCATCAATCTCTTTCAATTGGTTGGCGATACCCATTCGTACGTGCTTCGCCTCTTGTATGTATTCGGGCTTGCCCTTTGCGTGGAACGACGAGAAGTCGAGCTGGCAGCCTCGCTCTCCTGTGGCAGCATTGTTACCATTAACGCAATGCTGAAGGAAGTCTCGGAGAAATGCTTGACCTCCGCCAGTTACCTCGGGACCGCCTATCTTTGCTCTCGGTAGTGCACGGCGTACCCCTGCAAGGGTATGGTCATTGAGAGCATAGAATTCTTCGGGTGTTCCCATCCAGTACTCCATGTCCGGTTCGTTCCATGTCTCCCAGTACCAGGACTCACACTCCGAGACGCCATATCTTTCCACACAATGCTTGGTCCAATGATAAACCAAGTCTTGCCATTTCACATAGTCTTTGGGAGGATACGTCCAGCCCGTAAAGATCTCCAGGTAATGCGAGGTAGACGTCCATTTGTGCTGATATGGTTCCGGGTGGGTTGAAAGAGCTTTTGGCATAAACCCAAATTGTACGTACGGCTTCACGTTCCTTGCCAAGTAGGTGTCGTAGATTCGGTCGAGGATGGTCCAATCGTAGACAGCTTCCCCATCAGCATCTTCGGTGTATGCGTTCGTGCTGCCCCATTTCAATGCGTGCACCCCCGGGCCAGTCGTGAATTGGTTATGGGCACGGAAAAAGACTTGTTGCTCCCCGAGCGAGCCCAGTTTTCGAAGAAGCTTCTGCCCATCTTTCGTGTACACGTAGTTGATCTCGTCGCAGCCAAAGAACCGGTAGATCTGTCGCCATGGTCCAACAGGTTTGTCGCCGTGGATGGAGATCTGGACAGTAAAGGTCATCTCGAACGCACGTAGAAGTAATATTAACGCGGTGCTCCTTCACAGGAGAACTGGACCTTTGTCCACCCACACTCCAGAGTGTAATTGACATGCCCACACTTCTCCAATTCCCATGCAAGTCATCTCGGCAAACTCGGGTCATATTTCTGCGAATGCAGCAGAATCAAAAGTGACACCACGGTGTTGGTCGCCGGGAAGCCGGTCGTTGAGCGCTACTTCCCGATTCATCCTTGTACCGTTTTCTTTTTTGCCGGAAACAATTGATCACCGCCGGTTATTTAAGGGACGTTCAAGATAGTTTCTTTGTTGACCAAAGCACCTGGAGACGTAGAGACAGTAAAGACCTCAAAAGAAGTACCTACTGTGATTCCACCGTCTCCACAATATGGCTGTCTTACAGCCTGAGATACATACGAAGTGAGGGGCGAGCAGGAAGAGAAGGACACCTCGAACTTCAAGGGCCGGTTTAGGGGTTATCCGAAGTTCAACCACGCATACCGGCAGGATCCCAATTGCGAGTGTTGGGTGCAGCATACGACGTCGAAGGTCAGGCGCTACGTACGGCGCAGCATATAGCTCGAAGTTGGTGAGATTTGACGACAGATCACCAAAACTGCCAGCGAGATCAGTGAGCGAAGGCGACAGAAGAGGCCAACGCTCTGGCTTTAACATATCTGTGGACATCTGAGTGAAGTGTCCCTGGACTTGAAGCTCTCATGTCAGCGAAGAGCTAACCACCAGGAAGAAAGCCAGCTCTCCAAAAGCTCAGACGCGTCTCAATTCTTCATCATCCAGCTGAGGGAGGAGTGAAGGCTTACTAGTCAATCGCTCGCAGTGCTCTTGCGAAGTTCAATCCTCCCATTAATGTCCGCTCACCTTCCAGCCGCTCTGTATCTCCCAATCGCGCCCTCCGGCTTCTGTTCCTCAATGACTGACCTGGGTGCCGCCTTTCTCACACTGGGGTCACGTGCAGCGGAGGGCTACCCTATCCTATCTTCAGACCACATGTCACTAATTGACGCGCACTCAAGTGCTTGGGTCTGGAACATCACGTGTGAGTGCAAATACTGGAGCCTTGCTCGCCACCAAGAGTCGAGCGAACCGCACTTTCACTTCGCCGATCATTACTTCGCTGAAGCGGTGCAGGCGACAATATTTGTCAGTGGAGTTCCCGCTGGGTCCATCAAGCAATATGAGTCTTTCGATGTGACTCATTGGCCTTTCCAAAGCGGAAGAATCTCCTCAGATTGAACATCTGAGAAGCTCGAGCATATCGAACGTTTGCGACCACTGTGTACGACTTTCTGGCAGTCAGTTGTCGCGGGTTCCTTCCTCGCAGGCAAGGACTCAAGGCAAGTGCGAATGTTCGATCTGTAAAGAGTGGATCCGAAGGGCAGAAAGCACCACAGTTCGGAGGTCGGCAGTGCTCCAGAAATGGCTTCAGTTGTCATTGGTGGGCACCCAACTACCAACGTTTTCGACGGCCATCAGCAGCGGCTGTACTTCATAAACGGCTTCAGTTGTCATTGGTGGGCACCCGACGACCAACAATCCCAACGCTTAGCACAGACCACTATTCGGAGCGATGCCCTCCTAATTCTCATCAAACGCCCTCAGCAACATGTTCAGCGGGCCTTGGGAGTAGGGGGCATTGTTTTCATTGGCAATCGAGCTTGTTGAGCAGATCGTTAGGCCACATTGAGGTACCTGTTGGGAGTGAAGGTTCTCGCGCACAGACATTGAACCACCGGGCAGTGCACCACATCGACCCTCATTGGAGGTGATGGCCTCTGGGGACCCATTTCAGCATGAGTGTGGTCAAGTTCGGTACAGTTGAAAATTTTCGCTGTCAGTATGGGCTTGGCGGCTCCCCGACTACAAGAAGGTGCCTCTCCCCTCTCACAATTCGGTTTCCTTTCTCTTCTCTTCTCTATCTTCACATCATACATTGAACACAGCGTACACCACATTTTATTGCACATTCAAGATGGGGTGCACCCATTCCAAGTCCGTTTCTAAACGCTCTAATCAGGCTGCTCGGGCCAACCGCCCGGTTCAGTTAGGGCAAACCTCCTCCGCCGCCGCCTCCTCCCTCTCCCTCTCCCACCCACGTCCGCCCCCCACCCAAGGTGTCCCTCGCAACGTGCGATTCGGTACGCACACCAAAGTCGATCGCCGCACCATCTCCGCTCGACTGGATCCGAAATCTCCTGAGGCTGTCTACCGCCGAGGCACCTATCAGACTCCGGCTGAGAAGGAAGCCTTTGCTAGGAAAGTGTACGAATGGGAGCTGGCAGAAGATGAATTTCTGGCACTTCCATGCGCACGCGATCCGAACCGTAGCAGTCAAGCCTCTCTGGACAAGCGGTTGCTAACCGCGAGTATCAGAAAGGAGGAGATGGACGAGAAAGAAGAGGCGCGAGTGGCGGTAGATGCGGCCCGGCGTGCGTTCCTGAGGAGCACAATGCGGTAGTGGCCCTTGGTGAGTCTTCGTCGGGACGGGTTCAATCAGCGACTGCCTGGTCAGCAGTCGTCTGGGCGGCCCCAGCGGCAAGTCTCACGGTGGTCGCGACGTGGAGGATTTGGAATCTAGGAGCTGGTAGGTGGTAAGGAGTTTGTTACTAACTGGTCTCGGACCGTCCTTTCCCTGTGATCTTGGTTTCCTCGCGCAGGGCGGGGGCGGTCGGGTCTTGCTTCTCTTTATTGCTTCGCTTTATGCGCGGTCTTGGGGAAAGTGAGCTTGGGTTGAAAACTGCTTAGTCCTTTTAGAATCTGACAGAATGGTTAGTTGTGTCAATGGTGATGTGGAGTTCCGATCTGGCTGGAGCAGAAAAGGCATGTGATTGTTGCATGCTTAGTATGTGTCAGATCGCTTTTCCCCTTTTCACCACAAGGTCGCGCTCGCCGGGGCGTTTCCCATGGTGGTGATCAGGTCAACAAACCGGCCTCTCCACGAGAACAGAATTGGCACCCTTGCTGGGGGGGTGTTTAGTATGAAGTGGAGCAGTACACATCAAACCGGCCTCTTCCACGAGAGCAGAATTGGCACCCTTGCCGAGGGGTGTTTAGTATGAAGTGGAAGCAGTACACTACAAACCGGCCTCTTCCACGAGAGCAGAATTGGCACCCTGGCTGGGGGGTGTTTAGTATGAAGTGGAAGCAGTACACAAACTGAAATATACCAGCCTGGCGTTTGGGTTTGCTTTTCGACAATGACTCCGCGAAGAATGGCGCATCCTGGCTGGGGTGTGAATCATGAAGTGGACGAGTCACCAACAACTATATTACCAGCCTTTGCTTTTCCGCACCGCGTTTGGTTTTCGACACAGGAATCTGCGAAGAATGGGGCACCCTAGGCCGGGGTGTGGATCATGAAGTGGACGAGTCACAAAAACTACAAATAAGGCCATATGCGTTGCTTTCTTGCGTTGCTTTTCGATGTGGACTCTGCGAAGAATGGGGCGTCCCGGGCTAGGGCGTAAATCATGAAGTGGACGAGTCAAAAATCTATATTACTAGCCTTTGCTTTCTCGCGTGCGTTTGTTTTCCCATCATTCTTCATTGCCTTGTGCAATGGTTTGGAGGGGACATTCAACGGACTTGTAGAATTCGACATGGTGTTGTTGTTTTGGCGATGGAGTGGTGCAGCCGACTTGGGCGGGAGAGCAAGCCGGCAACGCCTAAATCGTGGGCACCTTCGGTGGTTCAACGGGCACCGATCCACCAAATTTTCGCGGCTCAGGGACACTCACACGTATACCACACCCATAAGCATGCCCCGAAACCTTACCCGCCAGCGTCTGATGGCGGTTTGCCGAAGCGTTCCCAAGGTTTGCGGTCTTCAGAAAGTCGTTGTTGGTCCATGGCAACGACGACCCATGCTCATTGAACACAATCAAGCAGTCAGATACAATCAGCTACCAGCATTCGACCTCTTCATGCGGCTACAGGACCACAGCTGGTGAGCCATCTCTGATCCTGAGCAGAGACCTCTTTAACCTTTCAATTCGAGCCCTTCTGAGCCTCCGCAGGCGTCGGTTTTGGCTGCGGCTATGGACTCGGCTTTGGCCCTCGATACTACCTACATGCCCACGAGTCTACCTACTTGCCTTCGCTTGATCTAGACGCTTATAGGTTCTGTCTAAGGAGGACGGCCCTTTACAAATAAGTTTCGATACAGATTGCAAGCAAGAGAGCAGAAAGGAGGGCTTGTTCGGCCACGGCATCATGACCGCCAGTCTACATATTCCACCGTCAGACACATCCTCTTCGCCATCGTACAACTCCTGTACGACATTCGTCCATGCACCCAAACGCTCCTAGGCACTAGAAGATGACCTTGAAACAGTCATATCTCAACCGCCCTTCTGCGGCCCTACCTATGGCGCTGGAAGATACTGAAAAGAGACAAGATCGAGAAGCATGCCACAACGCCGACTGTGGACACCAGTGAAGTTGTTCAACGGAAAGTAGAGCTACAAAGACCACCACGTCGAGCTCCTAGAAGTGGCGGATGAGCAAACGCGGATGCTGCAGCTATAACCAGACTCGCTCGAAAAGTCCATGGCAGAGCATGAAATATCCCTCAAACTTGGCTGCGCCTTCCCCGCCGTCGGTAGACGCTGTGAGTGCAGAGAAAACCTTGCTGCTGCCTCCGGATCAATGCTGATGTATTGGAAAGCGTAGGCCGGGCCAAGCGGCAATCCTATCCGAAGGTGAAGCTCAAGAAGGCCCTCACGCCCTGGAGTTGGTTGGTTCTCGTGCATTGCTATGTGTAAGGATATAGCACTGCTACTGCTTCTAGAAGAGCCATCGAGAACATCATGCTGATTGACACAGGTCCTCGCAGAAACAACAGCACCACAGAGCGTGGTACAGATCCATGTTCGGCTTCAGCTGACTCTCATCGTATTGCCCTGTCAATCCACGACTTTCACCATGCCGTCGTCCTACACTCAAGTTTGGAGAATTGGTTTGAATTATATTCTCTTGCTTCACCAAGATCTGCCGTGCTCAAGGACTCGCCCAGGAAAGTTTGGTCATGTCTGGCCTCTGGCTGCATACGGCACCATCGTCATGGGTGGGAGCCAGAGCGCCGCCAAAAATGGCAATGCAGCAGCATTCTCGATATCATGGGCATTCCCAAGGTAAAACTACACTTCTTCCACAAGTTCAAGTCCGACGAGTACAGGCGTAACGAAGCCTACGACGAAGTTTGCTCTCACAAGCCTTTGGTACGTAACCCTGTCAAACTGATTGCTACGCTAACCTGTATCATTGAGTTTCATCATGGTCGAAATTCCTCATGGACGTCTAAAAGATAGTCAAGCCACCGTCCACAAGAATGTCCGCCCCAGTGATGTAGCTCCCTGCTTGACTGGCGAGCAGAATGATGGCCCCAGCCAACTCCTCCGGTTGGCCCATACGCCCAAAAGGATTCCTTTGCGCCCAGGTGCGCCTATGCTCTTCGAGGCCCGCTCCCTCATTCAGTATGGTGTCCATATAGCCAGGGCTTATGCTGTTCACGCGAATGCCATATCTTGCCCACTCTGCCGCCATGGAGCTCTTCATGGAGAGTATGGCACACTTTGATGCGTTGTAGTGGACCTGAGGTTGAGGGAAATTGGGGCTGTGGGCAGATATGCTTGCCATCAAGATGATGCTGCCACCGTTGCCACTGGTCTTCATGGACTTCGCCACGGCTTGCGCGCAGAGGAAGGTGCCGGTGGTGTTGACGTCGAACATCTTTCTCCACTCCTGGACGCTCATGTCCAAAGCGTCGACGGAACCATTGATGCCCGCGAAGCAAAGAAGGGTGTCAATAGAGCCAAGCAAGCGCTCCGCGTTCGCAACCGCCTCGGCGACTGCGTCGGCGTCGGTGACGTTGACCTTGGTGAATGAAAGCTTAGCGTCGGGGAATTCAGGTTCGAGTTTGCTAATGGTAGCCTGAGCTTCGTCGGGATAAAGATCGAAGATGACCAGGCCGCGAACGCCGTGCTCTAGCAACGCTCGACAGGTGACTGATCCAATACCGCCAGCACCGCCGGTGATTATAGCGTTGCCACCGACGGCAAAGCGAGCCGCCGCACGTTCAGAAGGGCTGATGTTGGTTGGAATTGGCTTGGGCGGAGCTGTCTTTGATGTGGCCGACCCATCACTCAACTGCATTGAGGGTGGGATTCGGGACGTTAGCATGTTTCGATCGGTCGACATGTTGGGCTAGAGTCTGGACACTTCCAGCAGCCGTTGTACACTAGGATTGTGGTGAGGATCTATCTTGACCGTCTGTGGCGCTTGTCCAAGGAGTTACATTATATATACATGCCTAACTTACTGTCGGGTCAACCTAATTTGGATTCGCCGATACTTGGCCCCCTCCACCAAAACAGTTGCCATATAAGTTGACCCAACGAGTACACTCGAGCATCGTGGGAAGAGTGGTGGAAATGAGCCATAACATGGATGGCCAAACTTTAGCGGGCCCCCAGACCTTCAGGCTCCTTTTCGATTGGATCGTTCGGGAAGAACTGTACAGTCCTTGCAGGAGGCGGACTGCGGGACACTTTGAAGTTTTAGTCCCTGGAGAATCGCTCCTCGAAACCCTCCACACGAAGGTCTCGACTAATGATGCTGCGTTCCCGTCGTTTGATGCCTAACAGTAAAGGGTTCGGTCGACCCGTATGCAAAGGCAGGGATTGCACTTCAAGTGGCGACGCCGAACTTGCTCGAGGCTACGCGCGGGCTGCCCATTGATCTAGGCGGTTAGGGGGTCAGTCCGGGCCTTGCAGGAATTCAATAGGCGGTGGTCTTAATAAATACTTATCACTTTGCGTAGTAGCGCCAATTTATGGATATTCATTGTCATGCAGTATCAATGCTTACTGATGTGCTTGGGGTCAAACAGCATTTTAGAATTGCCCCCAATGTCATGCTCCCTGTCAGGTAGCTTCGAATTTGATTCACTGCGATACGTTCAACTCGTGCTAGTTCATATCTGTGGAGGACAATGCCTTCCATTTTTGCTACTTACAACGCTCATATACCCTGAAGTAACCATCTCAGTATCCTTCCTATGACTACCCCCACTAACAGCACCGAGTCCGACACCTCCGGATCGCGACCCACGTAGCCCCTCCGTCGTCTATGCACAATCTGCTTGTAAGGTCCTCCTCTCAGAGAAGTCATAGAGAGGTCGCAACTTTGCAGTCTTCCACAAAAGATAGCGCTGAACGTAGTAGGGGAGCGCCTCTTTTATCTCGTACTCCACGAACTTCTGTGTCGGAAGTGCGAAGACGTAGTCCAATTCTTCAAGCGTAAGTGCCTTGGTCTCTGGTACAAAGAGATAAATCAAGATGAATGCCAGAATGTTGAGTCCACAGTAGAACCCGAACGCGCCGGTCGGAGTAAAGGCCACCAACATATAGGGAAAGGTAAGCGCCAGGATAGACGCTCCAAAAGCATTGACAGCAACTGACCAGGCCATGCCGATCTCGCGATGCGACAGTGGGAACACCTCGGCGGCATAAGGATAGCAGACAGGGCATTCTCCCGGAGCGTAGAAGGCTGCGAAGAGGAAGATAAATAGAGCCAGCAAGGCTAATCGTGTAGTACCGGCACCAGGAATCAAGTAGCACAGACCAGTAGCAAGCAGTGTCCATGCCATATGGGGAAAAGTGGCGAGCAGTAGAGAACGTCGTCCGAACGTGTCGATTGTCCACAGGGCCGGAAAGGCGAAGATGAGCTGCACCAACCCAAACCCCCATGACACCCAGAGAGCGTTCTTCGCAGACACACCTGCTTCAACGAAGACTGTTGACGAATAGAACGCGATGATGTTGATGCCTTGAAACGTTAGAGCATAATTGCGGTACTCTACTCCTTAGACTTACCACACATTTGTTGAGCAAGCATAATGGTACCAGCAGCAAGATTGGCCCTGCGGATTCGAGGCACAGTGAAAAGCTCCAAGAAGCGCCTGAAGCCGTTGCCGCCACTGGAAATCAATTGCTTCTCCGCCTCAAAGACCATATACATGGAGAAGAGGTCGCGGGCAGCCTGTAGCTTTGTGAATCGGAGTCTGCAGAGTGACTTGTACGCGTCTACGTATCGCCCCTTTTTGATATACCATCTGGGACCTGAGACTGCATGAGCCAGATATCGGTTGTTTGGCATTTTTGGGCTCTACTTACTCTCAGGGCAGAACCAGACTGCCGCGAGTAGTGGAACGGCCGGGATGAATGCTGAACCAAGTTGCAGCCGCCAAGCGACACGACCGGTGTCGACGACCGCAAGATTGGCCGATAATCCGAGAAATATGCCGACGGCCACATAGAGTTGCCATGTCATTGTCAGAGCGCCTCGAATAGGTGCGGGCGCATTCTCTGCAGCAAATACTGATGTGGTCGACGACTTGAGGCCCATTCCGAGGCCTAGGAGGAGTCGGCACACCAGTAATTGATACCAGTTCTGGGTGAAGGCAGATCCGAGAACGGACAGCAACGCAAACCAACCAGATATGAAGATCGTGCCACGGCGGCCTACCAGATTGTTGACCGGATCAGAACACCAGACACCGCTAGCCGTTGTCAGAATCTTGGTTGAGCCAAGTTTGTATGCGTACTCACAGGAGCAACATCGCAATTGGAGGGGCCGAGTTTATCAATCCTACCAGCCACCGATCGTGTGCACTGTCAGAAGCGATCCCGAACTCAGTGGGAAAAGACAAGTTAGCTCCATTGCTGCCAGTCTGCGTAGATAGTCAGAATTGTCGTGTGAAGCCCGGGGACAATAGCGAACCTGGTCCCAGCCTTGAACAGCAGCACCGATAGAGCAGACCAGAGTCGTGACCCACATAGCTCTGGGTTGATGCCACTTTCGCTGAACTTCATCGCGTAGAGTATCACGGTCTTCGTCGTCAAGCTCCGCAATATTCTCGAATTCGAAGGGTTTCTGCGCCACCAGTGCCCCTTTCTTGAAGATCTCCAACTCAGCCTCGAGGCCCGCTTTGTGGACAAAGTCTTCGACTTGCTCGAGCAAAGCAGTCTTGTGGATGTGTTTCAATGGGTTCTGGATTCTGTGGTACTTACGTTAGTGAAAGCCGAAAGTACGAAAGCTGGTAACTCTCACCTGGCAGTAGGATTATTCGCTATGCTCAAGTCCTGGACGTATTCCAGAAAACGCTCTTCTCCACCGGCCACAGTGTGTTCTTTGCCATGGTCCATCATGTCGACAAGTACTTCAAAAGCGCTGGCGGGTTGAGGGGCCAGCAGGTCTGACAGATTTGCAGCGTGATGCTGAGCTGATCTGAATGTCGATTTGGAGGAAGAGACATCTGGAGGTAGAACATGGGCTTTCAACCAAACCTTGGAAGTCGTCTTGATATTTATACACCGTCAGACAAGGCATATAGACCACGCCGGGGTGTTCACCCGTCTTTCTGATGGGTCCACTCAGATCCAGCACCACTAGGATGATCTTGAATGTCATCTGCGTCCAGGGGACCTCCAAGTCACAGGGGTTTGCCAGGCGTCGCCCATGGACTGATCAAGGGCTACCATATTGAACCTGTCCTTTAACTCAGTGCCGACGGGAGTCCGTACGAACTTGACGAGGCCAGTTCTTTCACCAACTAGACTATCATCGTTACCAGTGGCGCGACGACTCAGCTACGACGCCTTGCGGATCTGGCATGGAAGCGAGCCGTCTTCGCGTTCGAGCCCGAGGCAGCAATCGGGGCCGATGGGTACATCCAGAAGGTTCTACTGCAACTTGACAGCAACGGAAAGAAGTGCATCGCCGTATCAACTGTACAGTCCGATATACGTTTCTTCCCATTGATGCCGAGAAGGGACATAGATTGGCAAGTCTTGATCAGTGGCAAAATGGAAAGGAGTTCGAGTTGGTGGGGCGTGTACTGTACAGTTCATGCATTAGCGTGCGCCGAGACCGTGAGGCTTCCCGCCCATTGCGTCGCAAGGGCGACCTCACTTCTTTACCTTTTGACTGTACAGTTCGAGAACTCCCCCCTGCTTGCGATGGTGATTGCGGACGGGAATTGCGACTGTGCAGTCGAGCATCTCGATGCACGTACAATGCGCCAGATGGAAAGTCCACTTCTGTGCTCTGCGTCGGGCCATGTCGGACGCGAGCCGATGATCTGTCGCACGAAGCTGCTCAAGTATCAACACGACATCTCCTGCTCTCTCATGCCGTGTTTTGCTGTTCCTTCAGTTTTGCCCGTCTTGCTTGCTTTGGCTCTGAGTACAAAATCCATATTCCCGCAAAACCGCGACCAGAGGTCGTTCAAACAAAATGGGAGAACTTCATCAGCCGACAACGTGGCTAGACAATCTTCAAAACCGGTGTGCGTGGGATCCCCGATCACAGCCGAATGACCAGACTTACCAGTATAGTGAATATTGACATTGATTGCATGGACCCTGCGGAAGCCAAAGTTCGACTTCCGTTCAAACCACACGATCAAACCAGCAACCAGCGGCTAGTCTACGAGCAAATAATATCGCCCGAGAACCGCGAGATATTTCTCCAGGCTGCGAAAGAATACAAAGATCGGAGCTGGGATGGCATCTTGACACGAATGGTAGGTGATTCTTAGCCCTGTGGTATCTCGCGGATGAGCAACACATGGCTGATTCAAGGACAGAGCGCACTCCTGTGTGCCAAAAACATTGAACACATCAAAGGTCGTGTTTTGCTTCAGACTTCTGCATTTCATGCGTACGATACTGAAAAGGTGGTGGCCCACGCTCGGGAATATGCCCATGAGTTCGAAAAAGTCGGCATATCCAAGGATCGCTTCTGCATCAAAATCCCATGCACCGGTCCTGCTTTGAACGCAAGCCCAATCCTTCTCAAGGAAGGCATCCGAACTCTCGGTACTTCTCTGTTTTCGCTCCCACAAGCTATTGCCGCTAGTCAAGCGGGCTGCTTGTCGATTAGTCCTTACTATAATTGTGAGTTTCAACAAACATTCAAGGCAGAGTCACTGAGATTTGAGTAGTGCCCTGGTACCACTCAGATCCTACTCAATGGCCGGACGTTCCAGATCCGGCACTCGACCATCCTATGTCTCCACGGATCGTTCAGATTCTTGCGACGTATAGGCGATTGCAGAGTGAGACGGGCCGACAACAACCGCTTCTGAAACCTGCAAGGTGCGCATTGTGTCTTTTCTCCTGTTCGCTCCCTCCCTTTATGCTGTTCGTCAGGACTGACGCCTGATATACAGTTTCAAGTCAGCAAGAGAAGCCATGGCGATGGCGGAATTGGGATGTGAGCACGCAACCATCCCAGAAGACATTCTCCAACAACTGTCTCTGCTCGATCTGCAATCAAACCCACCGGCGGGAGACTACTCGACCAAGCACCCTGGCGAGCCATCCCCACGCCTTGCTCACCTGCTGGAGACAGACCCCCTCTCCGGCCCTACTTGGGACGGAAAGCTGGCAAGCACGGATGTGGACTATCTCGCTGACAACGGAGCAGCGCTGTCGGAAGCTATCAGCAGAGACAAGCTGGCGGAAAGGGGCCTGCACGAAGCCCTCGAGGCATTCAAGGCAAATGAGTTGCAAAGCAAGGCTGCAATTGAGGAGGTTCTCGCTCAGTTCTAGACGCAGATGATTTTGACTATAGGACCAGAATGCATGCAGTAAGAAAAACCAAAATTCCGTATGCGCTTCTTTGTGTGATGTGTGAGGAGCAACGCAGTGAATAGGCGTCTTCCAAGGTGCATCGGTGGCGCCCACGGGACGATCAGTGCCCCTATTCGTACAAGTCCGGTGCGGGGCGTGTTCAGCCCGAAGGACTCTCTTCGCCCTGTTTCCAACCTCTGATGCCCCTAGAGAGGTTCTAATGTAAAGATCTTTACACAAGTCCAACATCTAACCAACACCTATCCCCTACCCATGGCAACCAAAAGCAGCATCACGAAGGAGAACGGCAAGAAAAAAGGCCGCGCTCGTCCTCTCCCGCCCGACGTCAACGCACGCAATCTCAGGATCGAAAAACAACGCCGGGAAGTCATGAACGAGAAATTCATGGTAAGAATGACACCTTTCGCACCATTCGAGGTGGACGCTAAAGTTGTTTCGATTGATTAACGCGGTCGCATAGGACTTAGCCCGCTTAGTCCCAGGGCTGGTCGCTGGCGGACGACTTTCCAAATCGCACATTGTGGAAGAAAGTGCACGATATCTACGCCAGCAGCGAGCCATTTGGGCTGCTGCAGCCGTGGATATGCGAGAGCTCATAGATGAGAACAGACGTCTGATCTCGGAATTGAACGTCGTACGCTCCCAGGCTGAAGGATCGCAAGGACCGCTATTACAGACTAGGCCTATCAAAGACGCCTCCCTTCAGCTGATGAACTACTACATCGATGCTGACTGGGCCCCTTCTACTGGCTTCAGCGAGCCTACATTGCACAACCTCAACGGTTTCCAGACTTCAGAGAGTGAAATACTACTTGATCCTGGTTTCGACGTTGGCGGTGCCCTAGACAGCTCGCTGACAGCAATCGAGGAGACATATTGTCGGCCCATTCCCACACCTCAGAGCGCAGCATATTTCTCAAACCCGGGTTCCGGTATGGTCTCGACGTCGGGTTCGACGCAGCTATCCTTGGACTTTTTCTCGTCGCCAGAGTATCAGGATGAGCATCTATTTCCAGTATTTTCGGCGCAATGTCTCCCAGTGGAAGCTTACTCAAACCCTCCCACCGAATTACCGACGACAATACCGCTCAACGATATCACGATACATGCCTAGAGACCTTTTGTTGTAGGACTTGTTGCTGGTGTTTGATACGGTTCGGCGGGACAGCATGCCGCGGTTACAAAGGCCGGCACCTCCGGGGGCAATTGATACCTGTTTGCACCACCTTCATTTCTTGACGCTGGATCCTGCAGATTCTTTACTCGGCAGGCTTCGGTATAATCCGACGCAAGGCGGATTTCGGACATTCCTTGCATTCTCTTGTATGACCGCTGAGTCTTCGGTCTGCCGGGACAGTAATGGCCTGCGACATTCTTCTTAACAAGATCGCTCAGACCAAGTCTATGGTCGTGATCTCGTGCGCCTTCGGTGTTCCATCTTCGTTGAAGAGCTGACCCTCCATGATTCCGTGCACATAACACTCCCCAAGGACAGTGAATTGTCCTTGCATCTCAGTCTCCCGCACCACAATAGGCGCTCGTGCGGCACAGGGCACAAAGATCAAGTCTCCTGGTTCAGCGTTCCCCGGAACCAGGCCCATAATATCATCGTGCGAAATGAAAAACCTGGCTGGACCCACAGCTCGACGGAGTTCGAGGTCACGTGCCACAACCACATCTGTCAAAGCTAAGACAAGATTCACTTGGTCTGCTATGAGCCGTGCAGGCAGTTCCCGCCACTGCAATTCTCTATCCCAGATTACAGCGAGAAAGCTGCGCACCACCTCCTCTGTCAATGGACCTCGTTGAGAGAAATGGCGAGTCACCAATCCGACCCATGCTCGCAGCGCATCTGTCTCGGTGGAGCTACCATTATACGTTGGCGCGAGATTTCTGTCCAGCCGTGCTACTTCGATGCCAGCGATGTTCATCGTCTTATCACGGTCGAGACAATCTACTGAGGGAATGCCTGGACCACCTGCTTTGAAGTCGGTCCTGGTCCTGATGCCGAACACGGAAACCTGCTCTTCCAAGTCTTCGAAGTCCGGGATCCAGGAGGGTACAGCTGAGGGGGTTCCACTGCCTCGCGAGAGATTAAAAGGGTATTCCCCTTCAACGTTGATGATTGCTTTGATTGCCGCAATGAAGACATCCACTGCTTGAGTTGATCGGCTATAATCCACTTTGATGCTGTACCCTGCGCTGCCGTCTTCGGTTAGTCCCAGCAACGCATAGACCATATCACGCCGGTCAGATGCCGAGCACTGATAACAATTCGCCATTAGTGAGTATAGCGTGTTGCGAAAAGCAGGACTTCTTTCATACAGCCGGATTAGTTCAAGTCGGAACTGGTTTTTGCCGATGAACGTCCGCAGGGAGGTAGTAGTAGACGAGGAGTAGCTCTGCAAAAGCCTTAAGAATCTCGTGCAGGTTTCGAACAACGAAAGGTCGTACCATCCAATGTATCTTGATCCGCTGTGTAGAACAATACGGCGCGAAACGGTGACCTCGGGCACGATCCAACACCTTTGCCACCATGGTCTTCGTAAAAGATCTGAGAGACCCTTCCATGCCATTGCATGAGATGTACAGCTGCTGGTCTTCGCAGTCAGCCACTGCAGCACCTGATCAAGTGCAGTAGCGTTAATTTCACCGTGCTCACTGAGGCCAGAGGAGAAGTGAAACCACCAGTCGAGGAATAGCCAGGCTGTTCTTGCTTCAGTGACTTCTTGATGTGAAAGAGTCTCGCTATCCCAGGATTTCCTCCAGGCGTGATGTTCATTGCTCTTTCCATTCCAATATCTCTCAATGCTGGCATAGATCTTAGGTTTCTGGGTTATGCAGAAGTCCTGCAGGAGATCGAAAGCCGCAGTGGTGTCCGGACTCGGATCTCCCAGCCAAACTAGCGTTGTGATTGCAACTTTGTAGATATCTGACCTGGTCAATAGTGTGAAGTCCTCATTCAATATATCTCTGACCTTTCATCAACACAACTTGTGGATTACGTTCGGGAATATCCGTTTGGTTGATACAGAGTTGATCAACCCACATTGGTCTTGATTGCGTTGGTCGCCGCAGGTGATGCAATGCGGAGTAAAGGGATCTGAAGACGTTGAACGGACGTCCATCGAGCTGGATTTGACCGCAGTCCTTGGGATCGCCGGCACAGTACGACAATGCTTCGTAGGACGGAGGATTCGACAGTGAACAAGTAGAAAGCTCACAAGCTACGGGGGTATCACCAACTCCGGGCAAAAGTGAAATGAGTCGTATCTGCTTCGCATCTGAATCCAATGGAGAATAGACCTCGTGATACTGAAAGGCCTCATTTTTTGGCGTGAAGAAAGGATCAAACTCAGCCTCGTCTGCCATCATGCGTATGTCGATACTGATTGATACCGATCATATGTTTGTAGATGACTGGTAGAGTAGACTGCTGGTCAGGAGTCCGAGTCAAGCATTGATGATATCCGTCATGGTATTGCGTTGGTACAAAACTGCGACATTCAGGCTGCAACGAGTAGTGGCACAGCCCGGTCATGGAGGTGAGTTGGCAAGAGAGCACGTGCGGTGACAGTTGTGAATGCCACAACGGCCAATCATTAAGACTTGAACATTGCTGTGCAATTGCGGCATGCAGCACAGTTTCCATGAATGTGTCAATGCTATTTCCCACCTGCGGTAAGTCACTCGCATTGTTTCGTTGTCCCGCGGCGATGAGAACAGTAAGATACTAAGGTTTATACACAATTCAGCGTAAAACATTGACGCGTGAGCCTTGGAACGATCTAAAGGAAGTGCAGTCCAGAAGAGGCCCAACCAGTAAGGTTGCAGCTTCTGTGGATTGGAGATTTTGAGCTTGAGAAGCGAGGCAAGTGCAGTTGGGGAACGCGGAAGGATACCTCGCACGTCCCCCCATTGTCCTCGTGAACAAACACATCATGCAAGAGCTCATCGTGACCCAATTGGAAGCGCTCGGGCGTTGACCGAGAAAGAGACGTCACTGCTTCTCAATCTGTACGTCCATCAACTCACGTCGCTCGTGCCTTCCCCTCCTTGCGGTGTTTGAAAACACCGATCAACCTTCCCGTTGGTGCGAGATCAGGAGATTCCAACGCGCCATGGCGTCAACCTAGCTAATTCGAGATGCCCACTGCAGTCTCGGAAGCGCTCCTAGCCCCCTCGGCCTTCCACGTCGTTGGTACAGGCGCGTCGTGTGGGCACACTTCTTTCGAATCTTTGCCCACTTTCGCCCTGTGGAGGAATCTGGGATTTAAATGCGGGGTGAATGGAGCTGAGAATCGCAGGAGCCCCTCAAATCCCAGCTGCATTGTCCAGGTAGTGGTCTACTTCTTCGAAAACTGCTTGTTGCTTCAATTCCTGATACAAGACTACTCGTCGTGACAATGGCTGGAATCCAAGGACAACTCGACCGTGGCGCCGTCCCCAATTGGGTTTCCAATGTCTGCCCCAAAGGCACCAAGTTCCATGTACTCGAAGTAGGTTGGCTCGAATGCGACGAGGCATTCGTGGTCCGTGGAGGCAACACAAGCACGAAGAGCACAGAGAACAAATCCTTTGTGAACAAACGGAGAGAGTTGCCAGTCTTCTGTATCCTGATCGAGCATCCACACGAAGGCCTGATCTTGTGGGAGACAGGGTGCGGAAAGGACTACCCCGAAGTATGGGGCCCTCAACTCGCCGATGTCTTCTCCCGCGTGCGTTATGAGCCACAGCACGAGCTCAGGGCAGCTGTTGAGGCGACGGGAAACAAGCTGGACGATATCAAGAAAATCATCATCGGACATCTACATCTTGACCACGCTGGAGGGCTCGACGAGTTCTTGGATCGGAAGGATGTCGAGATCTGGGTGCATGACCGAGAGTTGAGATCTGCGTTCTGGTCCGTGGCAACCGGGGCTGATGTCGGCGTTTACCTCGAGCATTATCTGAAATTGAGCCTGTAGGATGCGCCGTGTCCAAGCACAAAGTTATTGGAAGCCCTAACGTTTGGCAGAAACTGGAAGACCTTCGACGAACGGCATTTCGACTTCTGCCAAGGCATTACTCTGCATCACTTGCCCGGCCACACTGATGGTGAGTCTCAACCAATTGAACAGTTGAGACGGGAAGGAGCTTCTGACACCTCGCAGGCTTAATTGGGATGCAGATCAATATGCAGGACAGCGGCACCTTCTTCTTCATCAGCGATCATTGCCACGTCATCGAGAATGTAGGTGAACAAGACCGATGCTGTTCTCCAATGCTGACAGATTGCTTAAGTGGCGTGACGGAATCCCTCAAGGCTGGCTGGCTAGAGATCACCCGGCATGGTTCCAGAGTACCCAGCGTTTGAAACATTTGGAGCGGATCACCAAAGGCCAAGTCATCCCTGGTCACGACAAGGAAACTTATGAGGGTTTGATCTCCAAGGGGAAGGTATACACTTGAGCGGTTGACGTCCGACTTGTGGTCGAGATGGTGCTCGCAGATTCCAGGCAGAAGTCCTAGTGTGGATTTCTGTTGTATGAGTGGTTGCTTGATGTGGCGTCGACATTCAGCCGCTCGTAGAGGCTTCGTCTGCCATAGTCCACTGGCTACTCGCCAAGGTGGAATCGATCATATCCGGACTTCCCACTGACGAGCCGTCGCGAGATTTCTCATCAGATTCGTCGTTTGATACGGAGAAGCCGACCGACTTCGTATTTTTGCTGCTGGATTTCTTCTCCTGCTCAACGACAATATCGCCATCCCAGGGCCGGCACTTGTATACAACTTCTCCGCATCGTAGACAAGTCCACCCGGCGCCTTCTTCTGCTTCAATCTTGGTCGCTATACAAACAAAGCAATAGATGCAGTGACATGGGATAGTATCGTAGGGATTGACGACGTCGGTAGTAGCAGAGCCGATGACGCCTCCTCCAGCAGCGGTATTGGCGCCCAGAATCTCAGCTTCCGAGGTTGATGTTGGGTTCTGATCTTGGTAACAGACGGCACAGGTTCGCTCTGGTAAGAAAGCCAGTGGTCCAGTCTTCGCCTTGATCTCATCGTCTTCAGTGTTTTCAGACTTCATTGCATCTTTTGTTCTCTTCCATGCTCTTGCCAGCCACCTCCGCCATCGACTAATTCCAACTAGCGGAAGGAGAAACAGTAAAAATTCTGTGAAGGCGTGCCAGACAAGTTGACGGTTGAGGTACTCGAAGGACACTTCGCGGCTGACTTGACTCGATGGGGAGACCAGCCGCAGTCTCAGCAGACGGTCTGTAAGAGTGCGATATCGACCGTTAACGAGGAAGACGAGAAATGAACCGAGAGCGGCAATTGAATGGGTGGTAGAGAGGAAAGAGGTCAGGCGCATCAGTTTCTGAACAAGCTCTGATGGAGCCGTGTATCCTCTCTCTTGGTCGATGAGCCAGTCCTCCCACTTGTCCCATCCATACCGCCCGAATACTGTTATCAGTCCATATAGACTCTTCTGCCATTTCGTGGGTTTGTTCAAAGACAAAATCTGCTTTCTGGCATCAACGTATCGGAGATTCTGCAAGGCTGCTCCATAAGAGGCATCGTTGTCCCAGATCGACAGCTTGAACAACACAGCTCGAAGAGCAAGGAAGATCTCCTGCGACCAGTCATCCTGTAGGTGCGGGCCCAGGTATTTCAGGCCATCTCCAACTTGTGTTTTCAACAGGCCCAGCAACTCTTCATCTAGCAGCTCAGAGTCTACCTGCCCGACTCTCCATGCAGGCCGGGTGCCCTCCGAATCTAGCAGTGTTGTCCAGAAGGACGAGAATCTGGGTCGCACCGACTGAGTGAGTCGCGCCAAAGAAGGTCGAGCCAGTGTTGTTTCGACTGGAGGGTGAAGCGCCCGAGCCTCTTGAAACCTAGCGGTCTGTCGTGCCAATATGCGTTCTTGAGCAGCGGCGAAACTGCTCGACGACATGGCGTCGATCGTCACGAGAGAAGCATGGAGAAGAAACAGAGATGTGAGAGACCAGAAAGACGAGAACATTGGCCGCAGCCGAGGCACGCTCGGTGGGAGATTGGCCGGCCACCTTCGAGCGCATTTAGCTAGCGCCGTTCACCACCAGGCTGCTTTAATGCCTGGCCGCTGGCTTGCCTGATCACAATGATCTTGGCACTCAAGGCTGGAACTCCTATGTTTCACTTGTAGCCTTCTTCATGCATTGTCAGTCTCATGTTCATGGGAATTTCATTCGATACCGAGAGACTTGTCCTTCTTCCCATCTTCGTGCCAGCACCACAACATGACCGTCCGGCTTCCCTAGATTCCACACGCTGAAGATGCCCTCTTTCTCCATCGAAGCAGAGGCCCAAACCAACCCACTGACCAGAGATGCCGTCATATCAACCCTGACCAGTGCCTCGCATCCCACAGCCCAGAGCCTCCAAGTAGCCACCCAACAGATCGGCAACTGGGAGAGGTCTGCTGGATATTATGCCATCTTGCAGGATGTTTACTCGGATTTCTCACTCAACCAAGAGGTCCGCTTTCATGCCATCATCCAGCTTAAAAACGGCATCGACAAACACTGGCGCAAAACTTCAATCAATCCCATCAACAAGGCCGAGAAGGAGCAGATCCGATCAAGATCGATAGAAGCCGGTGTCCGAGAGCCAGTTTCAGCCCTCGCCCTGCAGAATGCCCTCATGATAGCGAAGATTGTTAGGTACGAATTTCCACACGATTGGCCAGATGTCATAAACGTGATCGTTCACCATCTCCGAACAGCGGGTCAAGACCCCGGTAACTCTCTCTACATCTCCAACATCTTGACAATAACATTACAGATCATCAAAGAACTGGCGTCAGCACGGCTGCAGCGCACAAAGAAGAGCCTTCAAGACGTCTCATTGGAGCTTCTGCAGGTTCTTGGCAATCTTTATATCAGTCTGGTGGCGCGGTGGCAGTCCAGTCAATCCGACCTCGTCAGTGCTGTCAGCAGCCATTCCGCACTCAAGACTCTGCGCCGTCTTCTCGTTGCGGGCTTCGAGCGCCCACATCGCGAAGATGCCGTTAAACAGTTCTGGGGCCTCTTGCAGACCCACCAACAGTCCTTTTGGGCGGCATACACTCAGGATGTCTCTCCTGAAATCCGAGGATTGCTCCTGAAGCACCTGTTGCAACTCTCAAAGCTCTACCTCGACATGGCCAGAAATCATCCTGCTTCTTTTGTACTACTTGGTTGTATGGACATCCTCAATCGATCTTGGACGATCATCAGCCAAGGTGATGCCAAGCAATCCCTCCTGCATGGCAACTTTGACTGGAAGGTATATCGCAACGGCGACGACAATGAAGAGTCACCGATCGAGAGACTTTGCCTAAAAGCGCTTTTACTTTTTCGAGCCTGCTTGAAAATGGTCTTCAATCCTGTGCAGACATTCAAATACGTCACTCCCGAGGACAAGATGGAGAGGAAGGACGCAGTGGACTACATCAAGAATAGTGTTCTGACTCAAGACTTCGTCGTTCGCCTTATGGAACTCCTGGTGACACAATACTTCGTTCTCCGGCCGTCAGATCTACGAGAGTGGGAGCAGGAGCCAGATGAATGGGAACGACGGGAAGAAGAGATTGCAGATGCCTGGGAATTCTCTATCCGGTCATGTTCGGAAAAGCTGTTCCTCGACCTGGTCATCAACTTCAAAGAACTCCTCGTGCCGCGCCTGCTGGAGGTCTTCTCTCGCTACGCCAGCACCTCGAACTCTGATGTCCTTCTCAAGGACAGTCTCTACTCGGCCATCGGAATCGCTGCAGCCTGTTTGGAAGATGTGCTCGACTTCAATACATTCCTTCGGAATACCCTGGTGCCAGAAGTCCAGATGAAAGAACCCAACTACAATCTCTTGCGGCGAAGAACGGCAATCCTGCTAGGCCAATGGGTTCCGATAAAGCCGGAAACACTCGATAGAGTCGCGGTTTACCAGATATTTGCACATCTTCTGGCCAGCCACGAACCGCTCAATGATCACGTCGTGCGCGTAACGGCAGCACGTCAATTGCGTCTGATACTTGAGCCTTTCGAATTCAAATACGCGGATTTCCAACCATACGCGACGCCACTACTGGAGAATGTCATGTCTCTCGTCGCCGAGACCGAGCTATCAGAAACGAAAATGGCACTCCTTGAGACCGTCCGAGTTGCCGTCACTAGACTTGAAGGACAAATCGAGCCGTACGCTCAGGGCATCATGTCCATGCTCCCACCGCTCTGGGCAGACTCAGGCGAAGAACACCTCATGAAGCAGGCGATCTTGACGATGATCACAGCAACCGTCAACAGCCTTGGTGGGAAAAGCCTCACTTATCACGGATCTATCCTTCCTCTGATTCATGACTCCATCCAGCCACAATCTGAAGCTATAGTTTACCTTCTGGAGGAGGCTCTTGAGCTGTGGGCGGCTATCATACAACAGACGCCTAATGACAATGCATCCTCAGACCTCTTGTCCCTATCTCACTCACTCCTGCCCCTCCTCGACATGGGCAGCGACCTCCTCCGCCAAATCTTCGAACTCACGGAATCGTACACGATATTATCGCCTGCAACGGTTCTCTCGCCTGAGTTCCTTTCACCACTGCTCACATCCCTCAAATCTCTCCTCTCAGCATTGAACACAAGTCGCGCCCGAGACGCCGCCCTCGCCCCTCACGTGGTGGAAAACCTGGTCGCGACAATCTCAATTGAATCTTCCTCGACACTGGATCCCCAGCAAGCCCTAACACACCTTCTCTCATCAACGCTACAAACAGACTATCTCGCCACCCTCCTCTTGCTTCTCAAAGAAGCCTACGAATACCATCAGGACCCACGCCCCAGCAAGAGATCCCCAGACATCATCGGTCCCGGCGAGACAAGTCTGTTCAGCCTCCTCGCCCGGATCGTCCTCCTATCTCCAGACCAATTCATTCAAGCCGTCACCGCCACGAACGTCACCTCGTCCCTCCCTTCCCTACAAGCTCCAATTCAATGGTTACTGACCGAATGGCTTGCCCACATTGACAGCATAGGCGATATCTTGCGCAAGAAACTTTCCGTCCTTGCCCTCACAGCTCTTCTTTCTGCTTCCACGCCTCCCTTCCCTACTCTCATGCTCGAGAACCTCCAATCCCTGTTCACGATCTGGACCGACATCTGTACCGAGCTAGGCCAGGATGCCGCCGACGATAGCCAGGGAGACTATCTGTGGCAGAATAAACACGGCAGTGGGGGCGATGTACCGGAGTGGCCGGATGCAACAGCTGAGGATGGACGCAAGAGAGTGATCAGTAACAATGATCCAATCTATACGATTAATCTGAGGGATTTTGTGGCAGGGAGGTTGAGGGAGGTTATTGGACGGAGTGGCGGATTAGAGGCGTTTCAAGCGGAGTGGCTGAGTAGGATTGATGAAGCGGTTGTTAAGGGTTTCGTCGACTTGAATTTGTTGTGAGAGATGACTAAATGGAGGGTCGGATGCGTCGCAATGCTCGACGGATAAAAAGCCTTACCGGTCCAGGTATCTTAGAAGGTGTTGGTCTCATCACTGTTGAGGCTGGTGCCGTGGAGATCATTGGCGCTTTCGTTGTATGGTAACAGTGCGCGCTCGGCAGGTGGTGGGGGATACTCATAAGTCGCAGCGAAGACCAGTGTCAGAAGCAATACCATAGCCAGCTCATCACGCAGCCTCCCATCAGTCCGTTAATCTCCTGTACCATCTTCTCTCCCTTGAGAAGCTAGTCAGTAGACATCGTCGGCGCCTTCTTCAGCCCTACATGGTACCTCATAAATAGCGTATCGATGAAATGATCATGGCGTATTCCCGGCGGTTTTGCACGCGCAAACTCCTCTAATGCATCCTGTGCACGATACCCGCACCGTTCGATCAGATAGCAGCAAATGAAGAATCCCGTCCGGTTATATCCGTAGTGACAATGCACGCCGATTGTTTTGCCTGCCGCGTTCGAAGATGTAGTCGACGAGGAGTCTGAGGTTGAGGTGGGATCTGAGGAGTTCTGTTCCGCGCGGAGGCGATCGACCAGGGCGATGAAGTCGGTGACTTCGACGACTGTGGGAGGAACCTTGGACACGGTGGGGAACTTGTGGTATTGGATTCCGCCGCGGTCGAGAGAGGCAGTGTCGTAGACCGGACTGTCGTGGGAGATGTCAATCACGGCGAAAAATTTAGAGCCCCATTCTTTTATGAATAGGCTTGGGGTGTGTACTTCGTCCTGTTCCCGGAGGGTCTTCAAGGCGCGGAAGATGCCTGTGTCTGGGGGGTGACCGATGGGTCCCGAGACGGGCAGGATTTTCTTCCATTTTTCGAGGTTCTTGACGTCCCATTTTCCAGAGGTGGTAAGTTGTTGGAGTTGCCAACCTAGGGACAGTTGAGGAGACACGTAGCGGACGAAGAAGTCTTCTATCAGACCTGCGACAGTACGGTAGGTTGCATGGTCGTACATCAGAGCGTGGGCGGCCGGGGAGGGAAGGATGGCGGTTTTCACAACTGTAGAGTTGTGGCTGGAGATCTCAGACGTGGAGGGCAGGGCGCCAAATTGGCGTTCGTCCGCCTTGGAATTGGGCGGATTTTCTTGCGGTGTGGTGTTGTCCATTGAGCCATCGTCGGGTATTGGCATGGCATTTGGGAGAGGGTTGCTTGTAATTGTGCCGTTGATATTCTCTCGTTCGGGGTCCTTTAAGAACGAGACGATCTTTGCAACTTCTCCAGGTTTGGTGACCGTGTCAGCTTCGCCTGCGATTAGAAACAGAGGGACCTGAATTTTCGCCCAGACGTCCTTGCCAGGTAAGCCGCCAACAGCACCATCGCTGGAGTCGTACTGCGGCAGACAGCCCAGCGCCGAACGCTTCCATACTGGCGTCTTGAAGCTCTTGTTATATGCCAATTGCAGGCGCCGAAGGTCCATGCCCGCAGCCTTGCCAGCCATTCTCTCCACGCTCTTTGACTTGACGCCACCTCTCCTGTCTAACATCCGCAGCAAATCTAAAACTGGGTTGGGAAGAGATAGGAATCGTTTTGCCGAAGTTGATTCCGAGGACGAAGGAGGCGTTGCTTTGGGACATATGCCAATGAATCCAACCACTTCAAATGGGACAGACGATTCTGTTGTGAGAATTGCACTGATGGAACAACCCATGCTGTGACCAACGAAGAGGACTTTCTTATGCCCATATTCCTTGCAGATACCCTCGACCGCCGTTTTCCATAGTTCACAAAATGCTGCAATCGTGTACGCTTCAGGTGTCTTAGGCAAAAACTTTGATTTGCCATGTCCGGGCAAGTCAATGCCAAAACAGGGAGCAATATTGACCAAGCTTCCAACAAGTGGCGCGAATTGAGGCAAACAGCCGCCCAGGCCATGGACGAACACCAGCAAAGGCAGATCCGCGATAGCTTGAAGCTTCTCAGCATGAGAGTGTGGATGATAAAACGTCCTTATCTGGGGATATTCGGCGAACATGGTTTTGTACGATTTCGTCGTTGAATGGCTCTTGAGGACAGGGTGATCGCTTTCAGGTAAAGCATTATCTCCGTCCAGATTTCGAGTTGAACTTAGATACGACTTTGCAAGGTACAGCGCGCTAATTCCCAGAAGAAGACTTAGAGTGATGGTGGTTGCCATGGCCTTGGTTTCTGGCGGTTGCCGGGCGTTCGACAGAGAACCGCAGCGAGTTCAGATTCTCGTCGAGGTCAACATAGAGTAATCGTGCTAGATCTCGACTTTATTTGTACAATTACGTTCAATAGAGAGTCAGAAATCTGGCAAGATGTGGTAAGAAGGCTGGATGTTTGGCTCGCGAGCACGCGGTGAAGTCATGGATGAGGCTTGGTGGGCAGCACCCGAAAAGGCAAGTATTAGTGATGCATGTCGTCTGGCTAGCAGGTTCTGCTTGCCAGGAATGGTGAATCCATCATGTTGTCGTTGGAAAGCCCGAGGGGACAGCGATAGGGATCGAGCTTTAAGCACACATTTTCGTGGAACGTTAAGTAGACATTTGCCAGCGGTGCACGTGTCGGGCAAATGCTTCTCAGTACAATCTGTACGGATGGTCACACAGGCTGCGGGCGATGTGATATTTCCTCATGTACACCTTGAGCGGAGTTCACTCAGTCCAGCTCTGTGTCGACTGCCTTTTTCCTGCTGTTTGTGGTGCAGGCCCATAGCAGCCTATGCACGGAAGATGGTTGAGGTGGATTCGACCGCGTCCTACAGTCCGGCATTTCCCTCAATGCAATAACGGTGCCATCGCAGCTGCACGCCCACGCCCAGCGCTTCGACCCGACCATGGCTTCCATTCTTGCAGAAGGCAGTTGCAAGATAACAATGCGCCTTTGCGGAAGCAACTGAAGGATGCTGCGAAAGCAGCTCGAACGGCTGCTGCTACACCGGTAACCACCGAGAGTCCCGACATCCTTGCGGACTGGGAATTGACCGTTGGCATCGAAATTCATGCCCAGCTCAATGCATCCCGCAAGCTCTTCTCGCGTGGGTATCACTGTTGCGAAGGGCTCTAGATGTAGGACTGACTCTGACTAGCTGGCATCACGGCGCCGAGTACGACCCCGAATAGTCAGATCGCCCCGTTCGACATCGCTTTGCCAGGGAGCCTTCCCGTCCTTCAGCCAGCGGTCATTCTGCCCGCATTACGCGCAGCCATCGCTCTAGGATGCGAGATCGAACCCGTGAGCAATTTCGACCGGAAGCACTACTTTTACCACGATCAGCCTGCTGGCTATCAGATTACACAATACTACCACCCATTCGCACGAAGCGGGCACGTCGACCTAACCGCCGACGACGGCTTGGAGGAAGGCACCTCGTTGACAGTCAATATCAAGCAAGTGCAGTTGGAACAGGACACAGCAAGAACCCAGGAGGACGATGCCAATACGGCCTTGATCGACTTCAACCGCTGCGGCCAAGCCCTGATCGAAATCATTTCTCTCCCCGATATCCACTCTCCTCGAGATGCCGCCATCTACGTGAAAAGAACACAGTCCATCCTGCATGCTGTGGACGCGGTAACCACTGGCATGGAGCAAGGTGGTCTCCGTGCAGATGTCAACGTCTCGGTGCGCCGTCGAGATGCCGACCCTGGGTCGTTCTCGTACAGTGGTGTGACAGGCCTGGGTCAGCGCACCGAAATCAAGAATCTGAGCACTTTCAAGGGCATCGAAGATGCGATCAAGGCTGAGCGAGATCGACAAATTCGCATTCTCGACCAAGGCGGCGTGATTGAGGGTGAAACTCGTGGCTGGTCCATGAACAATCCGAACGAAACAAAAAGACTACGCGGCAAGGAGGGCGAAGTCGACTATCGGTACATGCCCGATGCCGACATAGCACCGCTTTACCTCAGCAGCGACTTGGTCGAATGGGTGACGAAAAAACTACCTCCTACACCCAGTGTGCTTATCCAAATGCTGATCAATGAATACGATCTGACGTTCACTGATGCGAGCACCTTAGTGTCGCTTGACGACGGCGAGAGACTGATATTCTTTCAAGAAGTTGTTGATGAGTTGGTGGCCACCAGCCAGGTCCAGACAACTCCCAAGGACCACGGCAGGATCGCTGGAAATTGGGTACTCCACGAACTGGGTGCCCTGCTGTCTTCCGACGAGCGACAATGGGATGACAATATGGTGACCTCCAGAAGCATGGCCGACATTATACACCGATTGAAGAGCAACGTGATCACTGGTGCGTCGGCCAAATCAATACTGAAGCTGCTATACAATGGCGACAAGCGATCAGTCCCGAGTATCATATTGCAGGAAGACTTGAAGTTTTCTGAGATGTCGTCAGGGACCTACGAGGAAATTGCAAGAGAAATGATCGAGAAGTTCCCTCAACATGTCAAGGACATCGTCGACAAGGGAAAAATCGGGAAAATACAGTTTCTGATGGGCCAGATGATGAGGCACCCCCGGAAGGGCGATATGCGCGCTCCTACAGCTGAGGAGACGCTTCGACGGCTGATCTCGAAGAACGGCATAGACGGAATCGATCGATAACACCATTAAAACAGGCAATGACTTGAATCTTAAACGAGGACACCGAACAGATACGGTGCATCGGCAAAGGTCCCAGGCCATCCCTGATACCAGTCGTTCCGGTTTTGTATTTTCTGAACTAAACATGCGGCTTACGTACCATGTCCACTCTTCCACGCAATATAGCTCCACTGGGTAGCCGAGTCGCCTCTTTGATTACGCCGTCACGTTGAGGTGACTGTTGACTGTTTTCAGCGATTCGTCCCAATCGAGTCGAGTTACACCACAGTATCAATGCTTCTCCACATCACTGTTTCCGCGACACAGCGAAGGATTCGAACTTCAAGAACACTCGCTCGTCCTTGTCGACGCCGACGAGTCAGGTCGCCTCTAGTAGCCCGACGGAGAAGAATTAACCTACCCACGATTGGCGGCACGAACCCCCGCATTTTCGGACGGTGCTAGTCGAATCGAGCAGCCGGAAAGCTTTGATGTTTGCCTATCCTCAGCTCCAGTCCACTCCTGACCCGAACCGGCGCCAGGCCACCTGCCATGGAGAATTCTATGCTCCGTGTTGAATCCATCCGTCCTGGAGGGGATTAAACGATACAGAACGAAACATCTTGTCTTGTCACCAGCCTGCCTTGTTCACGGTTCGAGTGAAACTACTAAGTAACGACGAGACAGCACATTTCATCTCACAATCCATCTCTTTCTCGCTTTCTTGTTGTCTCATCACCTGCCGTCGCGATGTCGTCAACGTATTTGCCCTTGGCCGCTGCTATGGCAGGCGTCGCCTCGCACCTGTTTTACTTCAAGATAGGTGAACACTGGATGTATCCGATGCGCTATATTCAAGCTTTCCTCTTCGCCTGTGTTACCGCGACCGTTGTCCAGGTCCAATATTATAACACGTCCACCACGCCTGCTATCGCATCCACTGTCAAATATGCATCACTTTATCTAGCTGGTCTCTACAGCAGTTTGATCATCTATCGGCTCTTCTTCAATCCCCTGAACAAGATCCCTGGCCCCTATTGGGCCCGCCTTTCGCGTTTCCACCTCTCCTTCCAAGTTGGCGGAAAGCAGAATCTCAATCATTATCTTCTGGCTATGCATCAGAAGTACGGCAGATTTGTCCGGCTCGACCCATACGGCATATCAGTCACCCACCCAGACGGGGTCGATATCACGTTGGGTCCGAAAGCTGTATGCACCAAGGCTGAATGGTATGAAGCGGATCTGCCACGGTCGAGTCTGCACACTACGCGAAGTAGGGCTTTGCATGATCGCAGGAGAAGAATCTGGAGTCCCGCATTTAGCGACAAGGCCTTGAGGGGGTATGAGAACCGGGTACAGAGATACAATGATTTGTTGGTGAAGAAGATAGAGGAGAGCAATGGTGCGTCAGGAAGCTTACTGGTTTCACTATTCTTCTATGCGTCGCGTTTTGGTTCTTGGGGCTCCGCTTTGCAGACGTCTCCATATGACAAGCTCGCTGACTATGTACAGGTCAACCAATGAACATGGCCAAATGGTTCAATCTCTACTCCTTCGACGTGATGGGTGATCTCGCCTTTGGCGCCTCATATGGCTGCCTAGAGTCTGGCGAAATGCGTAAGTTTCCGTTCACCGCGAAGAGCTGTTGAGTCCTTGGCGGAGCTATTGTTGCCGTTCCGCCAACAATGGATACAGGCTAATAGAGATCCATAGATTGGGCCATCAAGATATTGAACGATGGCATGAAAATGCTCAGTTTCCAATTCCCCAACTGGGTGTTTCGTCTCCTTACCGCCATTCCGGGCGCAGCGGCAGATCACTTTCGATTCCTGAACTATTGCTCTCAACAGCTCGAAGACAGGATGAAGAAGCAAGGCAAAATGAAGGACCCAGATATTACCCACACCCTAATTGAGCATTACAACGCAGGAGACCCCGAGAGCCAGAAGGCACAATTGCCGATGTTGCAAGGTGATAGCCGACTGATCATCGTTGCCGGCTCTGACACCACGGCTGCAACACTGGTTCATCTGTTCTATCACATCGCCACCCAAAAGAATCTCATTGACCGGCTCCGCGAAGAACTTGATGGGCTGGTCAAGCCTGGCGAAGCTATCGACCATATCAAGATCCAGGACGCGCCGATCTTGACCGGGAGCATCAATGAAGCATTGCGACTGAATCCACCTGTCCCCTCGGGCGTGTTCAGACAAACGCCTCAGGGCGGGGTTGAGATTGGAGGTGTGCATATCCCAGCAAACACTGTCATTCAGATGCCACAGTATGTGATGGCGAGAGGTAAGTTAAACTTGGCTTCTGCACAAATTTCCTTGAAATGGTGGTGATGATGGTCTGCATTATTCGATATCTGCAGAGATCCCACGCCGTTAACCTCGCCTTGCTTCAACTACGATTTGCCAGCGAATATCCCTCGTGGTTCGTCACTGACATCCAATTCTCCAGATCCCGATCTCTACCCCCAACCCACGGAGTTCATCCCTGAACGACATACCTCTCGTTCCGCGGAACTTATGCCGTACAAAAGCCAGGAGGTCTTTCATCCTTTCTCAATAGGGCCCATGGGCTGTATCGGGAAGAATCTCGCATATCTGGAAGTTCGACTTGTAACGGCACAAATTATCCGCAAGTTTGATGTTCGGCTTGCGGACGGTGAAACGGGCGAGAAGTTGTTGATGGGCACTAAGGATCATGTGAGTCCATCTTGAGTGTTGAGTGCGTTGTGGAAAGACGAGGGAGCTAACAGGGTCTTTCGCAGTTCACGCTCGGTCTAGGAGAGTTGCAGCTGTGTTTTGAGCCCCGAAAAGCATGATTTCGACACATCAGCGGGATCCTACTTGACGATGTCCACGGATAGTGAATAGAGAGGACCGCTCGGCGAAAGCAATCGGATATGTCAGGCCCTTCTTTATGCAGGACTAAGGCAGTCTGACGCCGCATTCGGTCCGTCTTATCTTTTCCTGACTTTGATTCTCCGTCACCTAGGGCTGTGGTAATGTCGGCGGATGGGCAAGATTCGAATACTGCAAGCCTGATTAGGAAGTTGCCAACTATGTTGATCTGTCATCATTTGGTCCAACCTCACAGGAATTTCCCCGAACTCGTTGTGGAGCTGGAACTCGGATGAAGGCTTTGATCGTTTAACATAGCGCAGTTCTTAGTCTTAGAACATTGACCTGTGTATGGTGTACGGATAGCGCCAATGTCGCCAACGTCTCGCGAATCAGATTCAGATCCGTGCCTATTTACCCAATGCGCGGCTGGAAATGCTGGAAAAATGTTTCGCATTCTTTCTAGGTTACAGGAGGCATGCTTAACTCAATTAGAACGGGGTCACATGTACCTAGGTGACATGGATGCCAGAAACTCCCTGATATCAGGTGGGTGGGCTTGGCGACAAACGCCTAAATCCTCTAATTGAAATGCATTAGGCGCGCCTACAGGTAAGCACTGAACCAGCCGGGTACCCAATGGCCCTACGTTTCCGCAGGCGGCAAGTCGTGCAGTCTACCCTGGCGAGGCGATATCGGGCGACACTTTCTGTGAATTCGGATCTTAGGAGCTTGCCATCGCTTGTTTTGTCCTCGAAACGACAAACCCCGTTTTCCTGCGCAACTACGACCCGTACATTAACCTGCCCTCTTCTGGTGGCTGGGATGGCGCCCCACGCTCCCCTAAGCTCTCTTTATGACAGCGATTCTATCATACGCCAGCGAACCAGGATCTCCGACTAATCTCCTCTAGTGAGGTTTGGGGACTCTTCAACCAACCTCATCTTTCACAACCCTTTCATCTTCCTGATTTTGGAGGTGCTTTTACCAGTTCAAGCGCTTCGAAAAATGCTCATCGTAAATTTCCACCAGGTTGAAAATCTTCCCCAAGTCTCTCTGCCGCCTTCGCGTTGTGATCAGGCTGGTGGTTAGGCTGGCGATCAGGCTGAAGATGCAGACCCCACGGCCAAAGGTCTCTGTGTAACCTCTACCCCAGGAGCGTGTGGCCTCAATGGACGCCACTCGATTGTCGCGACAGGCTCTGCAGCAGTGGCACACTTTGCGTGGCTGTTCATTGGGCTTGTTTGGGACATGGGTTGAAATGAGCGTCTAAGCTTAGCTTGGGTTCCGATTTTCATCTCAGCCTCAGCCTGATGAAGTCCATTGTTGTTAATAAGGAACGGTACTCTTAACAGCAGCCTAGCACACGATCTCACTTTGGGTTTTCCTTGCGTTCTTCCAGCTTTTACCTCTCCCTGATGCGTCAAAGAAAGTACTGATGGCGGCCACAGACACGGATGAACAAATCCAGAATGCAGCAGCGACAGTCTACGCCCCCGCTGGGCATTTTCCCCTTCAAGCTAGCAACATGCGAGCACATGTAAAAGGTCTTGTCGACAGATTGAACCAAATCAGTCCATGGAGCCCACTGCAAGGCTATCTCGAGGACAGCCTACACGACCTACGCAATATTGAAGGCAAAAGGCTTCAAAGTCGGGTCAAAACTTCATCAGCTCAACGCCTCCAAGCCAGAGACCTCATATTATCTTTCGTCACGATATCGAACGGTGCGGAGACTGCCGTAGACCAACTCGAGTCTGACGATAATGTTAACTTCGGCACCTTCCTGGCCGAGTTCAGGAAAAAGCTATTCGAAAGCGATGATGTTATGATGAGCATCTGGTAAGCAAGCTCAGATCTTTGTGAGGTATGTGGTATGCACGATACTGAAGAGACTTGTATCAAGTTGTATACCTCCTTCTCCAATTGACGAGGTTGGTTCCATGATGTCAACAAAATCCAAGATGTTTGGTTTTACTCCGTCTCGCATCCGTCGAAAGTATGACGCTCCGCGTGCTGGTGTCATCCTATCTATGAACGAATACTGGCTGTTTGAATTGCATAACCTGGAAAATTTGTTGGGATTGACAAACAAGGAAAATGATGCTTTGATGCCAGCTGAGGACTTTATTTCACACGGTCCGTTTACGCACTTTTGATGCCCACTACTTACACCACTGACCACCACCGTCAGGATCCGCAGATACACCGTTGTTCCAGGATTCGCCAGGTTGGGATGAGATCCGTTTCGAGTGGTGCCGTGATGTTCCTGAGTGGACCTCGAGCTTCAATATGTATGTTTGGTCATTGCACACAAGTCAACCAAAGACCGAAGTCGTCACGGCATACATCGGATCCGCGGAGTCCCACTGGAAGATCCTGCTTGCTTACAACCAGACTTACGATTCGTCGTTTTCGAATCCGCGACGATTTCTAGCAGCCTCTCGAACCGTTTTCGGCGCCAGACCAGTAGACCTGGAGTGTCCTGAAATGATCACCCTTCATTGTCTTCTTGCAATTGTCTATTTGCTATGCAAAGATAACAGAACCTTTCTGGACTCATGCTTCCATCGCATATCACAATTAGTAGGTCGCCAGTGGTCCGTTATGTACTGGGAGCTCCAAAGCATGGAACATAGCTGACACTCACTCACATCAGAGGCTCAGCGGTCGTAAAAGGCCATCTCGGCACAGAATCAACTTTCTTTTGCACCTGGATGATCATCGACAGTGTTGCCTTCGAGGTCTACGAGATGCGAAAGACTTGGTACGATGCATCACAAAGTTCGCCGAACAACCTCATACGATCAATGCAGAGGCACTAGCTACTGTCATTGAATCATGTGTTGGATATTATAAGGCCATGGAGAGCCTTGAGAAGGATCTCGGCAGCCTCGGACGGATTTTGTCGGATACCCGTGACATGGTTAGTCGCATCTCAGCACTGCCGACTATCGATCCAGGGTCTGCGATAGCCATGCTAATCGATTACAGATCAAGACACAGCTCGAACTGGAACAAGTTAGCTTCACATGGGTCCTTACCCTTCTTGCTGCAATATACTTGCCTTTTACATTCACAGCGGTACGTATTGATTATCTGTGATACTGGACCAGTTGATGATGGCTGAATGCATCCAGGGCTTATTCGGCATGAATGTGAAAGATCCATTATGGCCAAAAAGCCAATCACACGTGCCGCACAAATCTACAACATCTCCGAAGAAATTCGACATTCGGCCTGAGATGACTAGTATCGCAATTCAAGCACCCAACTTTATAACCACGGTCATACATGCGATAACAACATCTACAGCACCGACCCAAGCCACAGCTTCTAGCAACCTCACTGCATCCCTCGAAGAGGCTCTTTCAAGCCAGCCAGGCTCATATCTGTTCGACTTCAAGCAGTTCTGGTATATTGCCGTCTCTGTCACGGCCGCCACTATCTTCCTCCCGCTCGTTGTTGGTCCGGCCTTTCGCAGCACTGTCCGATTATCGTACAATCACAGAGAAATCTGGAAAGCCCTTGTTTTTGTCATCTTCTTCAGTGGCACCATCACCTTGAGCATCCTCGAAGGGTATTGGGCATCCTACATTCTTGGGTCTTTACAAGCCCTATGTGCCTCCTACATGTTGATCAACAAATCATGGAAGCCGACGGAAAGCCCACACATATACCAGTGGATAGTATACACAGCGATAGTGGTGGGTTTCATGCTCTATGACATCTTTGGTTACATTTACGGTGAACATACCAGCTTGCTCGGCCAGACTCCATCGGAATACGACTTCTTTTGGTGGTCGGCATCAGCGTCTCCATCAACGGTAGGGCTGCTCGGTCCAATCTGGCTCTTTGGGCTCTGGATCTGGGGCGACAGACCTATTCTTAGCGAGACACGGATCAACCAATTTATCACCCAGGATCCCGAACATCACGCTTCCTTACGACGGTTTTTGGAAGCCTTTCTGCGGGCGGTAAACTACCTGAAGCAAGATGATGGGCCAAGGCGCAATATTCGCAGCGGTCTGTCCATATTCGCCCTTGGCACGGCTTGTGGCATCAACGCGGCTTTGTGCGTGAGGCTGCCTTTTACTATGTATCTGGGCCTAACCTTCACCTTTTTTGGACTACACGGCCTTTATCAGCTGCGGATGGTTCTCGCACGCCGCCGCAGGCTTTCAGCGCGCTCGACTAAAGATGAGACCAACTGTCTTTTCTTCTTGCTTGTCGTGGGAACTGCTGACGCTGTCGAGTTGACGTCCGATTTTGGACACCTTGTCGGGGCGTCCGCTTTATTACCTCTATTGGCATTGATGGTGATACAGTCTGAAAGACTTGTCGCTTCTGCATACGGAGCTCTGCGTCGGCGCTTCCATAGACGCCGCAGAGCGGCTATTGCTTCGGACCCAGGACGGCAGGTATCCCCAGCTCCTCTACAGGTATGAGCGAAAACGTGTACCGTGCAATTCAATACGCCTCCCTGGATACGAATCAAGCCTTCGGTATCGAGACCAAGTCTCTACTCAGAAAGTCACATTTCGGAAGATCGAGGTAAGCCAACCTGCACACCGAAAACCGGCGAGTACATTGCCGCTCACAGTTTCGTGAGTAGGGAAAGCTGAAGGGAGAATTCGGCGCTCAGCTTTTATTGCCATCCAAGTTTCTTCAATCCACAGCTACTCAGCCAAACGTGTGGTCCTGCATGATCCCCTCGCAAAGCTGCGGCGACAGTCGGTCGGATCTGGGACTTAGTAAGGCGGACATTACTGGTCGAAGTTGAAGGGTGGCGTTTTTAGGAAACTGTATCCTGCTACTCTACCTAGCTGGAGATTCGAGTAGGTCACTCAAGCAGCCTTGCGTCTCCTATACTTGTCCCGAAAGATGATTAACCGTAGGCTTGGCAGCCTTGAGGGAGCTTAAAATGATCTCCCGTTGTGGCTTGATCATTTGTTTGTTATCCTCCGACCACGACGTTTCCCAGCTGGACACGATCTCGACACATTCAAATGCCGAGTATGCAATGCGAAAGTTTTAGGACAAGGAATTCCGTCAATAACCTGATCTCGAAAATCTGACCTGCTGACCATTCAGTCGAGTCGCGCAGTGATTTCCTCCTGGCTGTCGTCACACGCATCTGCCATTGTGGCGTCAGGAAATGTCAGTTGCGAACCAATTTCGGGAGATCTCCCGTCACTTTGGCCTCCATGATTCCCATCAGCAGCCTGATAGCGCCTTCTGGCGGACAAAGCATCGCCAGGGCATCTGACAGCTCTTCACTCTGACCTGATCCGCCTCGACGTTCAACAAAATTGGTCAGATTCGGACAACGATCCTCGTTGGCATTTCCTATCTCGGCGAGCAGGATATCTGACACTTCTACGTTTTGGTATAGCCGGTGCGTTGACGGACTGATCGACATCCATTCAAGGAGTATATCAAAGCTTGGCCCAATTTCATCTGTGCGCGTCCACGAGGTGTATGATCTTCAATGATGTTCCGGAACCCCTGTGCTGTGGTGCTGGAGATAAGGAGCAGCAGCACAGGGGGATGCCATGTGCGACCAGCTTTGAAGAGGATCGTCTCTACCATTTATTAAGACTACGGGCGATTCACACAATGGTCAGTTTTTGCTCTGTCGACGAACTCCGCTAATAGCTTGCTGCATTGCCCGTTGTTCCCCGTGTCTACACGTTAAGCGGCCATTGTTTACGCTCAAAAGCACCACCCAGTCTCCGAATGGAGTCTCACGACATCCAGATGCGTTCTCAACGGCGCAGAGGACGGACATTTGCGGACCTGACCTGCTCAACGTCCGAGAGGTATCTATCACCGGAGACCTTTGACGACTGTTGGCGCATGCCTCCGTCTGGCCGAATACAGACGAGTTTGCACCACTACCCATCCTGCGAATCGCTCAATAGCAGCGCACCTCAAACCCCACTGCCGATGTATTCGAGTCAATACAGCAGCACCACCAATCTTGTCTCACCCGTTGAACCAGAGGAGAAGGACAAGGGAAATGAGGGCGACAGAAATAGAAAGGTCAAGATTTATGAGAAGGCAAGTCGCCTCCCCGTAAGTCATGGGGTCTGCTAACCGTTGTTTAGAACTTCGCCCCGTGCGACGTTACCGAAGTGCTACCTTTCAAAGACAAGCATAGCAGCTCTAGCTATGTCGTTGAGCGTCTTGCGGATGTGGACGACCTCGAAACACGACCCCCACTAGTCAAGGCCATCCACAAAACCATGCCCTTCGTCACCTGTACTGCTCTCACAGCAAGTTTTGTATACTTCGGCTTTCGAATCTACTGCACACTCGACGCCCAAAGAGCCTATCAAAAGATTTATCCGATGGCTTGGGTCTTCATCATTGCAGAGATGTTCACCTCCATTCCGCAGCTCTTCTATGCGTTCTACTCTTTCCTCGCGCTGAAAAGTAGAAGAAGACCTAAGCTGCGCCTTCGCGGGAGTGCTGTTCCATCGGTCGATGTCTTCGTCACCTGCTGCAAGGAAGACATCGATGTCATAATGGACACTGTGCGTGCTGCATGCGTGGTTGACTATCCAAGAGATCGCTTCAGGGTCGTCGTCTGCGATGATGGTGGCGACGCCCAAGTCAAGCAAGCTATCACAAACCTACGAGAAACATACCCGAACCTCATCTACTGGGCACGAATCAAAGTCAAGGGCAAGCCCCACCATTTCAAAGCCGGCAACCTCATCGCCGCAACGGACATGGTTGCTACGCTTCCCGAAGGGCCAGGAGAATTCATCGCCGCTCTCGATGCCGACATGATCCCAGAACCAGAGTGGCTTCGCACGCTGATGGCGCATCTTGTCATTGACGATCGCATGTCATTGGCGTGTCCTCCACAGCTCTTCTACAACTTGCCTAAAGGAGACCCTCTCTTTCAGAGCCTGGCCTCTTTTGCGCGCGTGCAAGAGGTCATCAAAGACGCAAATGGCGTCGCATGGTGCACAGGATCCGGCTACGCAGTCCGCAGAGCCGCAATCGAAAGCATCGGCGGGTGGCCCACGGGCTCCCTGGCTGAAGACGTCTTCACCAGCTCCATGCTTCTCGGAAAAGGATGGAAAACCGCATTCGTGCATGAACCGCTTCAATGGGGTCTCGTGCCAGACACATTTACCGGCCACCTCAAGCAGCGAACGCGATGGACCTTGGGAACGCTCCAAACGGCTGTGAAGCTCAGGTTCTGTCTGTGGGGTGCCGACGTACAAGGCATGTCCTTTTCCCAACGACTTTCAGGATTCTTGTTTCCGTTCGACAACTTGGTCCGACTGGTTATCTCTCTGGCCGTGCTGGCCATCCCCATTGGCTTGATGTCAGGAAAAGTCCTCGTGTTGTACACCTCCGAAGACCAAGTCAACTGGCAGATTCGTCTCTGCTTCATGGCCTTCATGCTGGGCCGAGTCGCCGAGTACGTCACGTTCCTACCGTCAGGCTATCGGCTTTCACGCAGAGACTTTGATGCATCACTCTGGATGCTTCCCTACAACGCCATAACGATCTTCCAATCCTTTATTCTGCCAAGCTGGCTCGGCGGTAAACCCATGGCGTTTTCGCCCACCGGATCCCTCACCTCGGAGCTCAACGAGCGCGACGCTTCTTCCAGAGCTCCGCTTTGGAAGAGGCTGAAGGTCGTCATCTGGGACTGCAAGGCCTACATCCACTTGACATTCATCACATTCACAGTGACCGCCGTGGCCGTCGCTTTCGGTCGAGCCATGTCCCTCGAAGGAGACGCAAGCGTAAAATATCGATACATCTTGACGCACATCTGTTGGCCGCCCATGCTGTGGATCTTGTCTGGGGTCGCGTTTTCGGTCCCTCTCAGGTACGCAATCTGGCCACCGACGGTGCCTGGGCGAGAGGAGCTCCTCGAGCGAGACCCGATGACTTCGGTCGCCCATCCGAAGCGGGAGTCGAAGCAAGCGCATTGGAGTAAGCTCACGCTCTTTCACGAAGCTATCTACACCCTCCTCACCATATACGTCATCCTGGCTTTCTCCGCGACTCTTATATGGCGTTGAACTCTTCAATATGGGAAGTCCGCAAGCTTGCGAGCGAGGCTCCAACTGGTTTGGGACTTCGAGGCTGCAGGGACACGAAGAGGGCTGATATCTTGTCAAGCAAAATGGAAAGACGCTCTCATGTTGCTTCTGCGGATTTAGTTCTTTGCGTGCTGGTCATGACTCTACTCCATGTTCGCGGAGCCTTTTTGGAGTGTCTGTCTTCAGTCTGTTGTTGTTTGGAGCAATTTTCAGCTGCTGGTTTTCGGATGTTCGTGATACAGGCACTGAAATAAACACATCGAAAGTCAAACCTCTAAATACAGATTGAACTAATCATCATGCCTTCCTTATCATCATGCGCCTGAACCAGTTCCTCGGTCGCAACAAATTGCCCCACACTGATTGCCTCAGTTTGATTGAAGTGGTAAGCTGTTCCCACATGAGGCGACATTGCACTGGTGCGCTGTAGAAGTGACTCGCTTGGCAAGTGGCTCCAATTTCGTAGTCTGTTCTATATATGCTCATCGGATCAAGCCAATCAGAATGGTTTGCGATGAACTGGGAAATGGTTCAAGCGAAGAGAGCGTATGCTGGAAAGAAAGACAGCAGCTGAAGGTTCTCACAAGGATGCTGACAAGGAAAGTGATATTGTTGACTCGGATTTCTGGATCCTCAGCAACGCCAACGGAGGATTTTTGGTGTCAAAGAGAGGGTCCAACATTCTGTGAGCTCTCTTCTCCGCAAGTCATGGAAGGAAGTGACTCACAAGATGCACGATTCTCATGCATTCGAGACACCCGCCGCCACTGTCACATATATCTGGAAGTGACAGGTTAATTTTCACCTGCTTGGTTCCGATATTGAAATGGTTCTGCGGTGTGTGATAGGCTCCGGACTAACCTCAAGGACTTCCCCGCCAGTGCTAAGCAAGGATTCGCCCCGGGCGGCCAAGATCACGACCAGGCGATCAGTCTCTTCACATCCGAAGAAAAGGATAAGAGACTTCTGCTCGCAACGCTTTGTCATGTGTACATATACCTTCCAGTCTCTTGCACGCATCTATGCCATGATAGACTTGTGCTTCAGAAGGTGATGCCAGTGGTAAATTCCAACTGCCGCTTCCTCAGCGACTGCGGTTGTGGCTGTACCTGGTTGACAGACTTTTTGAGTTACGGAAGGGCATTCGTAAAATCCATGCAAGTGGTCGACAACTGACACCTGTCAAATGTCCCTGAAATCCATGAAGTCCGCAACGATGAGCATCCGCAGCATGCAAAAGGCACATCATGAGCTGCTTGAAGCCGCCACCCGGACGGGTTATATGAATGGCGCGCCGTTCCGCACGGGCCTCGCATACTCTCTAGATTGTTGCCTCTAGCCATACACCATGGCCACCTCAACGGCATCAGATACAGGCAACGTGCAATACAAAGTGATCCTCGGGACCGTTTTCGGTGTCATCATCGCCAATGTTGCAGTGCTTCTGCGCCTACTTGCAAGGAGGGTCGGCCATGTTACGCTCAAGCTGGATGATTACCTCATTTGCTGCGCACTGGTATGTGTACCAAACTTTCGAAGAGACATCGCTAAGCATAGAAAGATCGTCCATTGGGGAATCGCAATCGCAGGCATATTCTGTAATACCTTGCCTGTTTCCTCCCCTCTTCTTGACTGACTTGTAGTGTTACAATATGGTTTGGGCTTACCATTGAGCTCGGGAGCACTGCGACCTGTCAAATATGCGCAGGTACTCATTTCATTCCGGGTCGAGTTGCGAGTGCTGACAAGTCGCAGGTGCTGTTCTCTGGGACTTTCCTGTACACGATGACCATCTTCTTTACCAAAGCCTCGATCTTGTGCCTGTACCATCGCGTCTTCACCAGCCGCATCGTCAGAGTTCCGGTCTACATCGTCGGAATCATCATCTGCGTGTGGGCTCTGGTTTGTTGCGTGGCGGGTGCCTTTTTGTGTGTGCCGTTGAAGAAGCTGTGGGACCCCAGTGTCCCTGGGTCATGTTTCGATGTGACAGCGTTTTATGTCGGCTTGCAGATACCAAATGTCGTCACAGATGTTGCGATTTTCTTGTTGCCTCTTCCTGCGATCAGGACCTTGCCGCTGCCGTCGAGCCAAAAGTGGTCTTTGGTAGCCATCTTCGGTGTCGGATTGCTGTAAGTGCAAAGATGTTGATAATGATACGTGCTGACGAAATACTAGCACTGTGGTTTTTGATATCATCAGACTGGTAGTGATGATCCAGCTGACTCGGTCGACAGAGGCATTCACATGTGAGTGTTGAATCCACATATACTGAGCGTTGCTGATTTCTTTTAGTGTCACAGGTTGAGCCATCGGTCTGGACCTGCGTGGAGCCGGCCGTCGGCATATTGGCAGGATGCCTCTCAAATATGCGTCCACTTCTGAGGTACTTGAAGCCCTGGAAATGCGAAACACTTCGCTCGGAAAGTCAGACTGCGATCTCACAAGATGCTGTCCATGAGACGAAGGCTGTACCGTGAGGCTCGAATCGATGAGCTTGGCAGAGTTTGCATGATGTCAGACCTGCCACCGGACTTGTTGGGAGAAGCTTCTGCCTGAGGCTGAAACTTCGATGATTTGGAAGTTGGCATCATGAAGAGAGTAATGTGGTGAAAACAGACGAAAAATCGGCAAAGTGGTTCGGCTTGTCTCTAGGTGTATCCACCGTCAAGACAAAAGTTGATGGGAGTTGTGAAAAACGTTTGTTTCGTTCGTTACCTTTTTGAGCGCTCTGCCACGATCAGACGATGGAACGGCCAACATGAATGTTATGAGCAGTCAGTCTTTCGTAAGTCTTTCGTAAAATTCCGGCGAACGAGAAAGAACGTAATGTCGGGGACATAGCCCACGGTGGGCACCTTCAAAAGCCGTCGGAATGTGTACGACCATAACTTCGACAACGGCCACAGTGAGTACCTACAAGCGCAATCAAACACAATGGCCTCGGACGTAAATTCGACCAAATTGTGACTCTGCTCTATAGCGGCAATAGTAGGGGGAGAAGAGGAAGCTTCTATGCGTGGAAAGTTTTCGGATATGGCTAAGCTGCCGTGGCGAGCTTCGCGACGAAGCCGAAGGATGTTCGCAGCGGGCAAATTTTCAGCCGCTCACACTCTTGGATCAGCCGCCAAGTCTAAACATTGGCTGTTTGTAGAACTGGGAACTTGAAGTGCAGTCCGGAAACGTGTGACAATCCGACAACGGTGGAGGATGGTGCTTCAATGCTGACGTGATTCAACAGCATACCAAGCGTTGAAGTTGCTTGGAAGGACTGTCCAATACGAAGGCTGCGTTCTTCCTTCCTCGTTAAGCAGCTTGACCAGCTCGGCAGGAAGATCCAACGCCTCGTAATTCTACTGGGGAAATGAGGAGGTACGTTTCTCCTTGCCAGAAATTGCATAACATTGCTTGGGGAAATGCAGTCAATTGTGATGGTGGGCCAAAAGTCCCAGAGTTTCTTCGACGTAGAACCTGGAAGCTCATGGCAGCCAACAGGCGAAGGAGCTTGAAATGCAGTAGTAACTTGTCGTCAAGTTGGCCAACAGGCTAATTGGCCTTCATGGTTGCCTCTTGAGGAAACTAAGACGACGTTTTGGACATCGATTAAGACAAGGTTTTCCCTGCTCTCTTGTAGCCGCAGCTCACAGGTTGGTTCACGATATCAACAAGTTGTGGTTCGTTGAATGCCGTGCTTTCCACTTCGATAAACAAGAGGGCACTGACTCGCTGGGATATGTCCAATCGCTGCACGAGATCGTCGGACGACGTCCGAAGTACCCAGTCTCGTGGGGATGATCGTCTTTCTTTGTCAGACGGCGACTGCTTGATTCTGGAAAGGCTCAGGACGAATTGCCGACGTGTTGACAAAGCTGTAAATAGCTTTGACGCAGCGAAAATGTTGATAGTGCGCCATTGCGTCTCCGGGGTAATCAAGAGCACTCGGAGGATTCTTGGTCAATGGCAAACACAGGGCGCATTGCTCCAAGCAGTTTACTCCGTATGTCAACTTCAAGCTTCATACGTAGCTCGTGCGGTCCACAATTAAGGCCGGCGTGTTGGTCAGCCAATTTCGTGTCTGGGAAAACACCCATTAGCGCTTGTTCTGCCAATTGGTGATTCCGTGATCATGAAACCCGCACCGCATTGGGAATGCAGCAGTAGGTCGCAGCTGCACTTAGCCTGAAGCCTCAACATTGGTCGTCGAAAGGAAAATCCACCTTGACGGGAACCTCGAACCATGTCTGATGACTCACGACATGGACTGCAATCGCAATTGCAGACGCAGATACCCTCCCTTCGCGTTTGTCGAAAATACCTTGGTGAAGGGAGCCTGCACAGGGCGTCGTCGGTCTCTTTGGCACCTCGGCCGCCGCAACCTTTCCCTAAATAGGAAGTAAACCTTTCCCGACGGGGTAGTGCACTAGAAACCCAGGCTCAAAGTCGGCGTGAGAGCCTGGGCCGCGATCGCCAAGGTCTAATCACGTTGAAAAGGGTGGGGGAAGGTCGGTTGCTGCCATTATCTGTTCAAGCCAACAGCAACGGACTGATATCGAGGTGTTTCGCCCGTGGAGATGGTGCGAGCCGTCCTGATTCGCGGTTTGTTGACAAAGCAGACGCTTGGGGAGCGCCTGAGGAGCTTGGAGCTATGACAGAGATTTGGTGAGCACTCTGAGTCAGCACCAGGTGCCTTAAGTTGCGAGCCAATCAAACAGCCGGCTCAAGAACCTCAAACAGGGCAAAGCTTTCACCTTGGCTGCGATTTGTGTACTCCGTAGCCAGGCTGGGAATTCTGTTTGGATTTTCGATGCATTAAACAGATATTTCCTTGTTGGGATAGAGCACGTGAAGCGGCGCGGCCGTGGGATGATCTTGTCCGCTGTACGCTGGTAACACCGACGCGAAGACTGGCCGCCCAGCGGTAATCAAGAACGGACACGTGGCGAGTCATCGTTACAGTTCGCCATAGACAAATGCAAATGTATTCGTTTAGAGGAGAAGTAAAGCTGTGATGCCAGGGGATCAGTTGTGGAAGGAGACAAATCTGGATGTTTGATTGCTTTTGTCCTTTTCTGGATGAAAAAGCAGCAGGTACGATGGACGGAGGGCGGACAGGAAGGAGGAGATGGTGGTCGTTTCCAGGTAAGCCTTAGCTGCGACTTCTAATGATCCGGTTTTCGCGATACAGTATCAATACAGACAAATGACGGTCATTTCAGAGTGCGACAGCCCTATCAGAATTAGGAATTATGCTGCGAATTATGCAGCCAACCCTCTTGCTCGGGGACCAGTGGTTGCAGGCCTGAAAAGGTGGGCCCTGCCCTACGGCCTTGCTCAGCAAACTTGCTCGTGAACACTTCCCCTCTCCAGCCTCCACAATTCTGAGTGTCACAAACGCAGAAACGAGTTCTTATCCTTCGTCTGATTGACTGTTTGGGGTTGCCACAGGTCTGAAGTTGTTGGGCTGTGCACTGGGCATCACGCCTGTCTTCTTGGTGATGAAAGTGTCCTTCGAATATGAATACATAACCCCTGAGAGTAGCGATGGCCGATCGTACTCCTATCCCGATCCTCGCAAGATCCTTGTGCACTAACAGAACCTCCCGCCGGCTGACGACAACCACGAGGCTTCGCTCTGGGGGAAGGCAGATTGGCTTGGTGAGCAGGGCGCCTACATCTTAGACGCTGCCGGCTTAGGAAATTCATCCGAATACGTGGAGGCCGCTCATAAGTATTTTGGTAACGCCCACCTATCGAGATTGGCGGCCGACTCGTATTTCCAGAGCGTAATTATCAAATATGATTTTGGCAAATCGCAGCGCGCTCTCCGTCAAAGATTGTGCTGGTGAGGAACGTGCCTTGCCATGGCTAACCAGCTTGGCTGATGCCTGAGCAAGTCCCCAGACTTGGCGACGAGACCTTCTAGAAGTCCATTCGCAAGTCGCAAATTGCGAGGCAGTGCTACCAAAGCTGCGCCCTGGAAATAGGCACCCTAGTTTCAAGGACGACTTCGTTGTTGAATGAGCTTCTTTGTTTCCCGTCCCCGGGTCCTCGCTTCGAGATACTTACCCTAGCCGTCGTAGCTAATGAAGACATCAGGCCTAGTCATGTATGGAATCGGCCTTGGTATCATTCGTAGAGCGCCCGGCTCGGGTCCAGTGATAGAACGAACGGCCGGGTGTGCTTTCAATTGGCAGTCTCTCTGATAGACATCAACAGGACCGGTTTCCGTTCTATAGGGCATTTTCAACCAACGCGGTCTGGGTGCAAAGTGTCCGCGCAAGTAAGAGGTTACCGTCATGTCCCAGGAGAGGGTGAGTCGCAACGACTTGGTGCAATATAGGCCGCAAACTCGAGACCCGCAGACCACTTGTGAAACCAAGGCTTCGGATTCGGGTGAAATGATTTCCGACGTGAAATTCCAGCGCTTAGCCGGGCTTGGAAAGGCGTGCATCGGGGCGCTTGATCGACGGTCGCACAGTGAAGTCAAGCCGCCAATCGCAAAATTTGACATCGAACCACTTCTTAGGTCGCTGCGTCAATGACATGCTGCTACGACGTAACGTTTTGTCACTGTCGAGAGATGATGGTGACACAAAAACGATCCATCACAGTTGCGCGGTCAGGACTCGGCTCAGACGTCAAGACATGAGTCGTTGTCGTGGCCGTGGAAGCGCAACGATCACGAGCACCCACCACACCGAATCGTATATCAGGGACCAGCTAGCCCTGGCACTAATCGATCGGAGGGCGGGTGCGGCTTCGTTTCCGAGCGCACTCGGCTTTTGCTTACGGCCGCTCATATGCATGTCATCCACCCAGCAAACGTCGACTCGACATATTATTTTGGGTGACCGTGAGCACTGTCGCAATGGAGATCATTTGGCTCGAACAACTTAGCTTCTTATGAGGCATTTTTCAATATCAAAGTGGAATCCACCCTTCGACCAGGCTTCTGGAATGTCGGCACGCGCAGCGGGATTTTCTTTTCGTCTCCATCGTGGCCAAATTAGCGATGTCACCGCTGGCGGGGACAATCCGCCTTCTTGTCCACTCTGTCTTGGAGCCGCTTTTCACGTCATAAGATGGGCTGAATTTGTAACGCAGTGATTGTCAAACGCTCTGTCGCTTATCCTGCCTCGCTCACAAGTGCTCACCGAGTCAGATTCTCGAAGAGTCGTGGTTCCCCTTTTCCTGTCATCTGCGCGAAACGTGAAACAGTTGGTCTATCATTAGATCAGAAATGCTCCGAGGCGAGGTGCGCCAGCTGAGGGATTCGTCCCTCAGCCTTGTGCGAACTCCAGCCACTCATGCCTTCCAAGCTTTGTGAACGGTTTTCGCACCCCAGGTGCTACCGCGCTTGAGCACCACTTGATTGCGCCAGTCGGGCACGTTGACAGCGTTGATGAACCGTGCTGCCTCAACGCAGAAGCCTGCTCGCGAGCCTCTCTCCGGAGTATCTGCTGTTGCCGCAGCCTTGATATGCTTACCAGTGTAGAATTGGAAGCTGGGCTCTGTACTAAAGACATCCAGATGCAGTTTAGTCTTCGGATGTGATACACTTATCAACGGCTTCAACGGCTTTTGCCGCGTATCAAGGGCGAAGTCGGACTTGTTTGTGTCAACAACGAAGCAATGGTCGATATCAGGCTCTGTCGCGCCGAGGACAAATGGTTTGTTCGCTTCGATGCCAGGAAAATCTTCAATGGCTCCAGTTGGGATCAGTAACTTGTCCACAACAAGATACTTGGAAGTATAAAGCGTAACTTCAGATCCTTCAATGGTGGGCCCGTCGCTAAGATTGAAGTAGCTACACAAGTAAGGTTAGAATGATCGTAGCGTATGGCTACTGAAGAAGATAGGCTTACCCGTGGTTGGTGATGTTGACGATCGTCTCCTCGACCTCATCGCCAGTCAGTTGAACTTCGTACTCCGTTTCAAGAACAGTTTTAGAGAGGCCATCTTCCTCCTCCGTGTAGCCTGTGTACCAGACTCGTAGCTCTACGGTGCCGGGATATCCTTCCTCCCCATCGGAAGAAACATAGGTGAAAAGGACGGCTTCCTTTCCAGATCGGTTGACGGGTTGAGGCCCGTCAAACTTCTTCTTACCCCAGCCTTTCACGCCTCCATGAATATGGGTGGGACCCTCATTCGCGGCCAGTTTGTACGATTTCCCATTTAGATTGAACTCCGCATCCTTTATCCTGTTCGCGATGCGGCCAATGGTCTCCCCGAAAAACGGTGAATTGGCATACGGCTCGGGTTTAGGGTAGCCAAGAACGATGTTGTGGCCGCCCACCTTGAACTCCTGGATGATTGCACCTTGCGGAAGGAAAGAAAAGCCGGAGTCTGACGCCATGATTCGGATAAACGGAAACGACGACGAGATGGGACCGAGCTCTATCGACAGAAACGCAAATGGTGAAGATAACAATGACAAGAGACCTGCTGCGGGTTACAGATGGAGTTTGAAGTCATGATGGAATTTTGCGAAGGTGATGATAATGTTACCCCATAATGAAGCCCGCATCTTGCTGGGACTGGCGTTGTTTTACCCGGCTCGAGCACATCATAGGCTGAATTCACCACGCTACTAATGTTTCAGGTGCGGAGGATCGACTGCGCAGTATTAGTACATGTGCAGACGTACTTGAATATGGGAAATCTGTCATGAACGATTTTGTCTTGTGTTGTGAAGGTTGGAACCTGGAACGTAGATGCTCAGCATTGTCTGATGTTGTCGGAGGCTGTTGCGGGGCAGTTGCGATTGAAGTCATGATCTCGTTCTGCGACCTGGGTTGCAGCCACCTCATCCCGGCGGTGAGAGGAACAGAGCATCTTCCAGGATGGATTGGAGGTCGAGGTACACGCACAACACATCCCTTCTCGCGCAGGCCCGGAGATAGCGAGCTTATGGCCTCACCTGCAATAGCAGGCTTCTCGTCAACCAACCACCGCGGAGACACGCGTTGGTTCTGGGATTCGAAAAACTGGGAGAACCTTGACACGAATGCAACCAGAGAATTCGCTTCGCCTCAAGATAAAATCTGCGTCCAATCGCTGATAGTGGTATAGTTCAACTCATCGTTGCCTTTCGGCGGCATGAAAGAAACTCTTACTTGTGAACCGCGGCACATGAGTTCACTGTACAATTGACTTCGCCGGATGTCCTGTCCAGACTTTGAGGAGAGGAGTAAGTTTGCATCGATTTCAAATTTGAGGACCTCTGGGGGAGGAGAGTTTCGGGACTTCACAACGAGGTCACTCATGCAGGAGAAGTGAAACTCAAAGGCAGGGGTGAGGTAATAATCGGGCAATAATGATAACGGGTTTTTGGGCTCGGAGACGGGGTCCCGAATCAAAGCCGACTCGCTCAATTCATCGATTGTGCGATCTTCGCTCTCGCATTATCTTCACCACGAGAGAGACTTGCCCTCCACTCGCGCATTAGTATATGGTTTGATAGCCCTAGCACGCGGCATACCAGCCTGCGCTGCCCGTGACTTTATTTCCGACGACGGGGAACACACCTCCAGTGTCGCCGTCAAGCAAAGTTTCACTGCTTGTTCCACCCAAAGCGAAAAAATTGGAAGCCCGTGAGCAAAGTTCCCACCAGGGATATGGTATCATCAAAAGTGTCGTCGTACAATGGCCACCAAGCAATGACGCAATTCGCTTGTTGTGAGATAACGATCTCAATTCCACCGGCAGAAGTCAGGGCGCGCTGTTGAAATGCCACCCATGGCCCCCACCGGCGTGCCCATCCGGATGCTATCTCCGCATTAACTCCATCCCAGGAGGTGGACGATGTCCAACAATGTGCGCCAGTCGCCCGCTTTTGGATGCATTATGTTGGTAAAGTCGTAAAGTCGTAACCTGAAGAGGTGTCCACAGGAGCTATGAGATCATGCTGGCGTTGAAATACCGTTGCAGATCTTCCTGACCCGCCCAGTCTTTCATCGTCAGGCAGGGGTTGATTGCCGCAGGTACGATGTGGTCCTGGAACAATGTTGCTGGAAACGAGCTCATATCCATATTCGACTCCATCGTGGGAGACTCGAATTGGTTGATGAAGTCCATGCTGTCATCGAATTCCGAAACTGGTGTGTTCCAGCTCAGATTTGACTGGGCGTGGGGATAGCTGTGCGACTTTGTAGGGATCATGCGTGCGTTCTGAGGGAAGGGACTTTGATTAGGCGGCGTCGGAGGATATTGGTTAATGTTGAAAGGGTTGCTGAAGTTCGGCCGTTGGGCAACTGGCTCATAGAATGGCGAAGGAGCGCTGCTATCGGAGTGCGAATCATGCGAAGGTTGTCGTTGCATGAAGCCAGCACCGTCGGCGATCAGCTTCTGCTGCAGGACACCGAGGTCCTCCTCGAAGGAGTCATTTGTCTGCCCATCTTGCTTCAGTGCCCCCAGCCTCTCGAGGATGTCATGGGTCAGAGGAACTCCATTCCCTCCATCTTGCAAGGGCGCCCCGATCCAGCCCTGGCCGTTCTGCGCGCGCCTGTAAAGTTCTTGTAGGCCGGAAACGAGTTGAGCTTGCTGGCTCTCGAGCATCTCGACGTAGCTGTAACTATGTTAGCCCAAGTCCCTGCCAGCCAGTGCTGATGAGGCTCACCCTTTGGGATATACTTTGTCATGCGACTTCTTGCGCTCGCCGAAGACACAAATGGCGTTGTCTGCTTTGCACCGGCTACAAGGGCTTGCGCCGTCGCACTGAGCAAGGTTAATCCAGACAGATCTAGACTCGAGGCTGGTATTGGACCAACCTTTGATTTCTTCAGGCGGCAGCGATCGCAAGCTTTACATACTCGCTTGCGAATGCCACCGTCCATAGGCGATGAGGGCTCCAAAGGAGGTGTCATAATGCTGGCACCCATAGTCGACGGGTCTCAGGTGTGTTGGGAAGGGAGATATGTGCTGGGAATCCTCGGCGAGAGGGCTCTACAAAATAGGTGTCGCAAGGTTACCACTGGACGAGAGCAGGCCCGATGTGAAGAGACCGAGGTACTAGAGACGGTATATTGACACGAGAAGTTCGTCGCAGAGTAGAGCGACTTGAGCAAGTCAGTCAGCTTATGAATGAGAATATACGAGAGTGGACTAGAGGGGATGGTGGGAGCGAGGGCTGGGTCAAGAGGCCTTATATCGCTATCTCGTTAGTCGACTTGGAGGTTACTAAGAAGACATCAGTAGTACACGGCCCTGTGGATCCAGTATGATGACCATGAGGCATACTCTTGTCAGGGACCTTGAAGCCCTTGAGTGCAACTTAGTTGGGAAAGAGCACGAGGCGCGTGTAGAGAGGAGCGGGCAAAAAGTTTCATGCACGGCCTGGTTGCGTACTCGTACGCAGCGATGCGCGGACAGGGGTGTGCGAGGGCTTAGGGTGGATCCCAGAAGCTAACGTTAGCAAGGGGGGAGAAAGGTTCAAGTGATGACATGATGTTGGCGCCGGATTATTGCAGCTTCGAGTTGGTGACTCTGCATGGATTACTGACCATTAGCGGCTTTGGCTCATACCTCCGTACGAAGTCGCAAGGCCGAGTTATTGGAGCCAGACTGCCAACTCCAGGTGGTGCAAGATGTGTTGGAGCCTATGCATCGTGCACAACTGGCATCCATCACCTTACCTCAAGAGGCTCCGGGCTTCGGAATTTAAAACGAGCAGAAAGGAGAGTAATGATTGCCCAACGCGGGACTCGGCAAGGAAAACATCCAAATCCCGTACACAATACCATTTCCCAGGGTAGTAACCTTAGGCGCCATGAAAGAGCGAAGAACCGAGACTACCTAACTCGGGTTGGTGAGGCCAATGCCAGAGGCTAACTCGACCAAGACCACGACTGCCGTTTTAGTGAATGGATGCCGATTATGTGTTTCGACATAACCCCAGTTTCTTTGATGCACGGCTCGTGCGAGAACTCGCGGGGTTCCAGCCGCTGGCTCGAGAGAGAGCCGGACAGACAGTCATGCAACATAGCGACAACGACCTATCTGCCACGATAGTCATCAACGACTTGCGCATACACCGAGCTGGTGATCGTCGTGGCTTGCGAGCTGAGAGCCGAAAAAAGACGCACGCAGAGCGACCAGCGCCGCCGCGAGGTGGTACTGTGTACTTCGTAATACTGGAGACTGTAAAAAACCAGCCGATTCAAATGACACGGAGCCGAACCAGGGTCTGTCAGTCACTCGCATTTCGCAGCCATCCTGTCCACCATTGCTGCAATGATTTGGTTATCATGCTGAGAAAGATCGTTATGTCCTGCTAGCATTGGGCAATGATACACAGATGCCAGCGGTCTCTCTCCGCCCTCGATCTTGGAGTGATGGCCAAGGGACAAAGCGTTGCTCGCGCTCCTCACCAACATTCAATCTAGCACCCGCCATAGGGCCAGATCTGGGTTTCATGGCGTCTTGAGGTACGGTTCATATTTCTCATCAATTTGAATTGGATTATAACAGGGTCAAAAAACACCCATGTCCATTTCGAGCAACTCGCCCTCTCATTTTCTCGGATCCTTTCCGGAGGAGTAACCTGCCAGGTTGTTCTTTGGTCCGCTGTCCGTGCGCGTCGGATAATCTTTGCTGACCGAAGCCTGCAGGGACCACTTGGCAGCTTCGATGGCCAGGCCGAGAATATGCTAGCGCAGCTCCAACCACTTCGTGTCACTTTGTGCTTGCACTGTCATGACTAACCAACAGAACCCCTTCAAATCACAATTCAAAGCAACGCTCGCTTGGAGATATTGTTCTTCCATGCGAATCTCCAGCATTTTTCAGCGTACAACAGCCTGAGCTGCTAAATTGGCTGGTTGTAGATGCTGAAGGATGTAAGAAACCTCAGGTTGGGATCCTATGGTAATTGGCTTTCTGCTTAGAGATAAAGAGGAAGCCTGAAGGCCGTTTTGGGTAAAGGTGAATAGAGCTTTCTCTGATAATTCAATCTGGTAAAGCCAGCTGCGACGCCACGTGGTTTTCAGAGCAGACATCGTATGATGCCCAAATGGGCCCGCTGGTGGTACAGTCCGCTGCTGACTACGTCCTGGACGAAGGCTTCCTCTTTCAGTAGTGTACCAGGTACTCCCTTGCGTCACAACTGGCGGTGGGCATAATGTTAGCCCGTTCGCTTCAGACTGCACCTCGCCCAGCGTATCCTCCAGCTCGCGCTCAAACCCTTCGGCCAGAATCAAGCTTTCGCTTGCGGATAACACACGGATTTCCTCTTCCAGCAGGTGTGGGGTCCACAACGATTGGTTTCTTGAAGTCAATCGACTCCAGGCGCTTCTCACACTGCAAGCTTTACCTCGGTCTTTCAGGGCTGCCCCTCGTACCTATGTATCAATTCGGCCCTTCGTGCGCTTAGTGTTGGACTTCCTGCAACATATAGCTCTTCACCTCTATTTGGATTGTGATAACACGGTTGCTGCGATTGTCTTCGCGAATACCAAAGCTGATATGCTTGCTGGATGGTATAGAAGCCAGGCTTGAAACCATGCCCATGGGTGACCGCTACCGCCAACCACTGCAAGCTTCAGTGTGAGCACAAGACGTAGTAGATAAGGGCAGTGCCTTCCACCGCTGATTTAGTGATAGGTGTTAGTAGGTGAACCCTTGTTCGAGAAGGAGGGAGTGTTCGCGCTCAAGGTAAGGTAAGCTTGTACCGGCTTGCAGGTCACGACAACGGAGCTCTGGATCGGTCACTTGAGCTGGCGTGTCCATTCGAAGGTCCATTCGGTATACCGTTTTGGGCGCAAGAAACAGTGTTGTGTCCTCCCATAGCAACCACACTATCCCCGACGAAAAAGCCGACCGTTCAAGGTCGAGGCCATCGAAGGCCAATCAACTTGCTGGAACGCTGTGCTTGATGAATTAGCGTTGATGATACAGCAGACCTTCCCGTGCTCCCTGCAGACCCCACATGAACTTAAGTTGGACGTGGGCCGTGCACACAGATGGAGATCATGCAAGTCATGCTTCAAGATCCTCGACCAGCGTACGAGTATTCAGCAGTTACGACGGCTCAGTCAGCAGCGATCGCCGATCGCCGTGACCATAGAGGATGAGTGTAACTTGATCGAGGGAAGTAGTGGCTCCTCTTGTGCAGTTCATCGCGGTCCGTCAAGACAAGCTAGGAAATACCAGGTCCCAGTATTTGGATCGGCGTTCAGTGGGGTGCTGGAGTTTGTGCATCCACCTTTCTTGAAGCTTGAAAGGCAATGGGATCCGTGAGAACTCTTCACCGACTTGCCGGCAATGCCTGGTCACGCCCCAATGTACCAGACCTCAACGCCCAGGACGTCGAACTTTCGACCTTCTTCGCTCAAAGGCTCGTTGCCAAAAGTAGGACATGATTCGCTGACGCCACTGTTCAGTTCGTCGTCCAACCATAATCCATAGTGGCCATCTCCACCGCCCACGGAGAGGTAGCTCGATTGGCAGTAAACCAGAAAGTCATTTATCCCACTGTATGGAAAGGCTTTGAAACGTATTCTGTCTGGTGTCGAAGCACCCGAGCGGTCAGGAGGTGGCTGAAGGTGAGTGGACGTATGTTGTGGTGGTGAGAGGGCTGACGCCGAGGCACGATGTTCGCCACGGATTGTTGTGAACCGCTGAAGATGGGTTGTGTCGGCACTGGGTGGCGGAGGCAATCCAGCGAGCTGTAGCAGATCTTGTGAGGCAGACTCTGACCCGCCTTTCAAGCTCGCAGAGAGATCCCTCAGTGTGGGCAGTATACTTGCCCGCCAAAGGAAGCACTCGCCGGTGCCGAAGTAGTGGAGAGATGGCTTTGGGACGTCTGAAAGGTATGCACCGAAGACAGATCCATTCGCCGAAGAAGACGAGCCATCTCTTACTACCAGCACATAGCCTGAGCGCTGAGTATACGTAGACACATTGGCGCAGTGTTCGTACAAGGTTGCCAACGAAGAACCGTCAGCCTCTAATGAATATGCCAGCTTCCAATGATCAACGAGTTGGAGTCTGGGTGGTATTAGAAGACGAATCTCTTCGGCCAGCGACCGGCTCAGGAGCAGTGAATCCGCAGCCCTCGAGGATAACGTGTGCCTTAAAGTAAGGGGGGTGAGAGGTGGAGGTTGGAAAGGGGAGGCTGTTCTCCTGGGAGGAGTGTATACGCCTGATGACGACGTGAAGATGTTAGGCGCATCAAGGAGCTTATTGACTGGAACCTCAGGTGGTTCGGTCATGCGACGATAGAGACTCGACACGACGTGCTTGACTGGGTATGCCAGATATGCGGCTGAGTTTGGATTGTAAGGATTGTCGGCCAAAGTCGGAGCACCATTGTGTCGCTGAGAGGAGTCCCGTCGGGAAGAACTGTACTCCTCTTTTGAGGCCATAGGCGAGCGAAGTCAGTATGGGTGTACTTCAAGTAAGAAGTCAGGTGAAGTTGAGGTAAAACTGAGGGAAGCTCGTGCTTGCGCTGTCCGCCTTTCGCTCAGAAATTGGGGTGAGCCGCAGGCGGGGCGACGCGGCGAAAGTGGGAACGTTTCAGCCTCATGACTTCGGCCAGTCAAGTCAGACCAGGCTGACTGCCTTGTTCCGATTTGCCTGGCGCCAAAAGCTTGCTGTCCCGCGCCTAAACTGCCTGGATTTGTTGCGTCATTGGGAAGTTTCACTCCCACTTCACTTCGTCTTGCTCTGCCTGCGTTTCTTTGCGACACATCACAACAATACGCCGTGCTCTACAAACACCTTTCCGTTCGTTCCTAGGAATCATATGTCAAAGCCACGTAAAGGCGCTCTGTGGCCTGCTCTCACCCTCGCAGCAAAGTCCGGTCCCTGAGTTGATTTAGAACCTAACATCTGGGTACCCCGCCAATATGTTTATGATCAAGAACGGTAAGGACAAGGTTGATGAGCCTGCACATTACACGTACCGTAAAGCTGACAAGAATTTCTTCTACTAGTCAGCAAGTATCTCTTCGGAGACACCTCGAAAGAAGTCATAACAGAGATCCCACAAGGCCAGCTCTACCTCGTCCGACCTTTATCACCCAAGGGCTACTCGGAGCTCATCTACAAAGACGCCGTTGCTACTATCAGACGTACGGGACAAGAGTTTCACTACCAGCTTGTTGTGCAACGTGCCTACGAGGAGGGTGAAGAGGAGCTTGCCGAAGACGATGAGGATGCTGGTGCCGAAGGGCTGGACAAAGACGAGAAAACATTCCTCCTCGACCAGAGCCTTCATTTTAGATCGGAAGACCGCTCAGCAGGCGAATCGATTCTCGCTTGGCGTGATCTGAGCGGTGATCCTGGCGATCTTTATGAGTTTGTCTGCGACTCTTCTGTGCAAGAAGAAAAGATCCAGACCTTCCTCCTGGCTGCGATAGATTGTCAATTCGAACGAAAATACAGAAGATCTGCCCAGAGAGCTACGGACTCCGAACTCCGAGAATTCTACTTCGAGACGGACGACGCAATTCCGGCTGCAAGTTCGGCGCCTGCGCCAGTTGACCCCAAACCCAACTCGAAGGAAACAGCTGAAAGAATGGCGAAAGACGTCCGAACGCCCAAGAAGTCCAACGTTTCGAAGCCTAAAGAAAGTGGACCAACAGAGGCACCGCCAGCGAGATCCGCTCCCGCTCCGGGTGAATCTCTTACACAGCAAGGTGGCGAGCTTCATCTTTTTGATTTCCCGACCGGCACTTTCATTCTGCAGGATCCGGCTGTGACCGCAGTCGTGACCGACTTGGGCAAGTGGAGATACTGGCTTCAGATTACAAGCTCCACTGGCAGAGAGTGGCTGGGTCAATCTATTGTACCTGACATCAATCCGGTCTTCAACTTTGACTATCTTTCCGCCATTTTCAACCACTACACCGATGATGGCTCTGCCTATTCATGGCTACTACGATTCAAGGACCAAGCTACTCTGGAGAACTTCCAGGAGGGTGTTATGCAGGCTCTGTGGGAGCAGCTGAACGAGATGAAATGGTCAAAGGTGAAAGATCAAGAGCGGGAGTACGTGCTCGAAGCATTCAATGACTTGACCATGGATGACGCCAAAGAAGCAGCAGAAGAGGCCGAAGGTGAGGAGGAAGAGTCGGACGAGTCAGACTCAGAAGGCCGCCCTCAAAGCGAACACTACGACGATGACGAATCAGAAGACGACGTTGACCTGGATAATAAAGACGGCAACGTCAACTCTCAATTGGCGGTTGGAACGAAGCATGATAGGTCCTTCGTCATTCGAGGTTCCAAGATTGGCGTTTTCAAGCATATGCCTAACAAACACCTCGAATTCACCACCAACATCTCGAAAGTCGAGACTCCGAAGGGAAAGTTATTCTCACCCAGTAAGGTCATGTTACACTCAGAAGACCAGAACATGGTCCTTCAAGATCCGAACAATCCCAACTTGTTGTACCGCATGGACTTGGAGTACGGCAAGATTGTGGACGAATGGAAGGTCCATGATGACATTCCTGTGACCAATTTTGCACCCGAAACCAAGTTCGCTCAACAGACGTCAGCTCAACCGTTCATCGGCCACAGTGCGAACGCTCTCTTCCGCATTGACCCTCGTGTATCGGGCAACAAACTGGTCGAGGCACAGCTGAAACAGTATCTCTCGAAGAACGACTTCTCTGCAGCCGCCACAACCGAGAAAGGCTACATCGCATTGGCCTCCAACAAAGGCGACGTACGTCTTTACGACCGTCTCGGCATAAATGCGAAGACTCAGATCCCCGCCTTGGGCGAATCTATCGTCGGCTTAGATGTCAGCGCCGACGGCCGCTGGATACTTGGAACGTGCAAGACCTACCTCATCCTGATCGACAGCCTGCAGAAAGATGGCAAGAACGAGGGCAAACTCGGCTTCGAGAAGGCTTTTGCCAAGGACTCCAAACCTCAGCCTCGTCGTCTTGCACTGAGTCCCAACCACGCCGCCCAATTCCAACACGAGACAGGCCAGGGCATCGCCTTCACCCGCGCCCACTTCAACACCGGCCCAGACGTTGAAGAAACCAGCATCATCACGTCCACAGGCCCCTTCCTCGTGACTTGGTCGCTCAAGAAAGTCCTCAAAGGACAGAAAGATCCATACCAGATCAAACGCTATGCTGCTGAGGTGATGGCCGATAACTTTGAGTATGGAAGTGACAAGAACGTGATCCTGGCGCTGCCGAACGAGGTGGATATGGTGAGCCGGAAGAGCTTTAAGAAACCGACGAGGGAGAGCATTATGGGTGCGCCGGCGAGGGCTTCTGGGGTGGGAATGACGCCTAGACGGAGTGGGAGGCAGAGTCATCTGAGGGATGATATCGTGAATAGTCCTTATTAGGCTGGGAACCGCGCAAGGGCTCGAATTGAGCGGGTGATGAGATGACTTGACAGGTTCATTGCTACTGGCCAACGTTTAGGATCCGGCTAGGGCTGGATACGACTTGCTATGCTTTTCCTTTGTTTGGTCCCCGAATCCAGTTGTTTGATGGAATGATACCCCCTTGCTCAGAGGTGAAGCGAGATGTTGGTCTCAGATACACAGTAATAGAAACGAACGCATTGACACTAAATTGCGCGCAGAAGATCTTGGAACTTATCGTGATTTGCCGGGCGCCTGAGCGCGTTGAGGATTAGAAGCTCGTTGCAGAGCTCGCGGTAGAGCCATAGCCATCTATGTAATGCAGAATTGACAAGCTCTGCAAATCTACTCTTATATCTCTTCCCCCCCTTGATTCCTGTCGCAATCACTTAGAACCAGTCTGTACTCTGCATAGGCGCAATACACTACACCTGAGCAAGCCCTGCCGCCTCCAGTGTTGTGGGTCGACGACATCCAACAGCGAGCACTTTCGTCACAGCTTTTTGATCGATCAAGGAGGCAGGCTGCTGATGCAAGCACTGCCATGCTAAGAAGGCATGCTGGAAACGATACATGCCACTGAGACTATCGGGCTTGAACTGCGTCCTGCGTAGTGTCTTGTTGAGTAAGGCACAACTTGACGACACACTGCAATGAAGTGAATTCTGTCAAGGTTGCACCGCGACGGCTTAGTGTTCGGTTCACTTCCCATTTCTACCGGCGTCGTGTCATCAAAACTGTTGGACTTCTTGAATAGGTCGCCGAGACGCCGAAACAGTCGGGCATAAAAGTGGCAAGACCCTCGATTCGTCGGGTTGTGAAAAGTATGTTGACGCCCTCATCTGGTCGCCGAGAAGCCCAAAAGGACTGGCATTAAAATGGCAGGATTCTCAGTTCGTCGGATCGTGAAAAGTCTAGTGGCGCCCTCATTAGGCCGCCGAGCGTCCAGGAACGGCGTCTCTTACAGTGAATGCTCAGCGTCGTCGGGTAGTCAATGTCTTAGCAATGTCCCAAACCGGCCACCGAGCGTCCCAGACAGGTCGATGGGAAAGTGAAGATCCTGATATGCCGGACCATCAATTTGATGACCTCCTAGACAGGTCGACGAAGGTCGAGAGTGTCAAGCCTTGACACTGTGCTGATCGGACATGGAGTGGACAATGCCTGCATCTCCAAGGATGGTGTCTGTTTGCTGCAACAGCACTGGGAGGTAAGTAGTGGATGCGATGTCTCCAAGCCTTCGAGAGTATGCCCACACATGGCCAGAAGATATCCAACTATTAGTGTCTCCTCAGCCAGCGTCATCTTCGTGCTCGTCATCCGACTCGCCTTGCTGACGACGCATGACCTCGGCACATTTGTGTTTCAGCTCGTCGACCCCGTCAATGCCTTCCCACCGGCGGAGCAAATCCAGTACAGAGGTATGCAGATTTTCCGCCTCCTCTCTTCGGTCCTCATTCAATAGGCGTTGTAATCGTTCTGGAGCATCCAGTGCCCACTTGACAGTCTCCTTCTGCCGGTTTTGTCGTGCTGCTCCAGTTACCTGCACCGATTTTGGCTTCTCTCCAAGACTAAGCTCTTTCATGACTTTCAACAGTCCGTCTAGTTTCTCTCCCACCTCTTTCACACCATCCAGCCCCGCAGGTTGCTGATTGTTTTGCTTTCCCAGCACACTGGCCAATCTGTCCTGGTGGGCGTCTTTGTGCATTCCTTTCTGCATCTCTGCAATCGTGCCCACTGCCTTAATCAACTTGCTGTAGTTGTCATATACCAATGCTTTCCTTTCGCCATCGAGTGTCCGGATCTCGCTGACCAATGCGCTCTCTATTTTCAAGATGTCTCGCAGACTAGCAGTCTTCAGCAGCTCAACCACATATGCGTCGGCGTCAAAGCTGGAATCGTCGAGTTGAGCAGTGAGGGACGAGAATGTAGACTCCGCCACGGCAGTCGAGGAAGTAATCGTAGAGTCCGATCCAATAGATGTTATGCTCGCAGTACGACTGATATCCCTCCGCTCGGGGCCTCCGACGGCCGGAGAGGCTTTGGCTTTGAGATTGTAGTAATCTCGCAGGGCGGCACGGTTTCGTCTTTGCGCCGTGGCAGGTCCGGTGGCCGCATTCTGCTGTAGGACAGGCGACGTAACGTTGCTTGCCCGTGGGACGTCCAGCGAAGGTCGGACGGAGGAGGTAGGTGTTCCGCTCGTGCTCGGTATCGAGGGCGAGGTTATCCGCGCAATAGGGTCGGGACGCGGAGAGGTGATGGTCGCCATGTTGTTCTATGTCGGCATCATGCTTTTGACGTAGTCGAGAGCAGACTAGGCCTGCTCACATTGGCTGCTCCGGTGTGACAGGATGACACTCGACTTCGAGGTGCAAGTGAATGAAGGCTGGGGGAATAATATTAGGAATTCTCGGCTATTCTACGGGTTGCTTGAGGCGAGCTTAGCGACAGCTCCGGCTTAACTAACGCTTCTGTTGTGCTTGCAAAGCCTCCCTTATGACTTTGACGTTCAGGGTCGAACTCTACGCGGGCAACATTCATAGATATCCTTTGCAATCTGCTCTCCTACATCGTCTTCCCTCTTCGGGTCAAATGGGATGCTTACCCTGTATGCCCTCTCTGGACAGGGTATTGCTTGCATCAGGTCAACAATTTCCTCAACTATTCCCCATACACGGCCCCCTCAATACAGCTACAACCCTTATACTCGACGGGGCATCTCTACAAGCACAATTGACACCCAGCTATAGCTTTGGTAAACGATGAAACTCTCTCGACCACGCCTGGGTCCGAACTGCGTTACGGCCACACGCATCAAGACCTCTGAGAAAATGTTTCAAAGATCAAGTAAGTATAAGCCTTAAAACGCGCCTTTACTCGACTTACACAACGACAAAAGTCTTCTTCGGCAGACGTCCCAACCGTTGACGGACTTCTTCTGGTAGATGTCGCTCGGTCTGCTGTGTCCTCGCGCTGTGAGCATTTACGTGCGTTTCCCACACTCCCGTTCTGTAATATTGTTCGTCGGTGGCTTCAGTCCGTGACAGGATCAAAAAGAAGGTACTTAGATGCTTCGTAATGCCTGGGTCGTCCCTCGGGCGAAATGAGTGTAAGAGTAAAAGGTCAAAGATGCTGTTGATACCATGCATATTCCCTGCACCATATATCTCGCGCAATGCCGCTCGCTGATCAGGACTTCGTAAGTCACGGACGCGGATCTCGCGGAGCTGGACTGGACTTTCGTCCGCAGGTTGATCCCAGCTCAGACGCCGCCTGGCGCTTTTTGATAATGCCGCGAAAAGCAGCGTGTCTCCCTCTGACTGCGCTGTCACGAGCTCGAAGGTCCTATCAGCTGTCAACCTGACATGGAGTGATGGTCCTTCTAACACGACTTGACCTGTCTTCACGTGGCCCAGCCCACCGCCTGGTCCAACAGAGACTTGGGCGCTGAGTAGTCTGGTGTGATAATCGTGATCCGAACCATGGTAAGTGTGCCAGGGCACCCAGCTAACTTCCCCTGGAACGGATGCCCAGGACCATGACGGAGCTTCACACCGAATGACTTCTGCTTTCTCACCGTTTTCCAGTCGCTTACATCGTCTCCACGAGAGGTCCGCAATGAACGTGTCCGTCCACATCCCTGCCAAATACTGGTTCCCTTCCCGCGTGTTTGCGCGTAGTCGAGACGCCAGCCCTGCAATCGCCACCAATCTGTCACCCGCTGATGTGAGCTCTCTCCCAACGTATTCGGTCAGAGTCTTGTACCAGATATCCCGCAAGTCGGTGGACGATATCTCTTTGCTCAGATGAAACGTTTGTCGCCAATCATAGCAGGCGGCCTGTAGGCCGTCTTCCAGACCCTCGTCATTCCCAACAGTAGTGTTTCCGTCCTCAGAAACGGTACCTTCCAAGCAAGAAAACACGACGTGGGTATGCTGAACAGGAGAATTCGTTTACTTAGTAAGGACTCCTGCAAGCACCAGGCTCTTGTGTCTATCATACTTCCTCGTTCGGGGAAACGAATCCGGTCGTCCGAGGAGCGCAGGTATAGATCATCAATGCAGGGCCTCACGAAGGTGTTCTGTGTTGGCTCAGTTGCATTGAAACGGTGCAGTTCAGTGCCCTCTCTATGTTTCCTGTATCGGTCAACATCGAGGAAGGATTTGTTGCAGTTAGACGAGGCTGCGGGAACTATCGTCACAAAGGCGTTCGAGTAATAGTCTGCCATCTTAAGTGATTCCTCGGCCCACTCTTGGGGATCTCCCTGAGCAATGCACAAGGCATCAATCCATGTGTATTGCAATCCGAGATATCTTGTGGTGGTCACAGCGTCTTGAAAAACTGCAGGCAATTGGGATAGCTGGATCCCACGGCTCATTTCTTTCAGATTGTCTTGGGTCATACATAACATCTTCGATTCGAAGGTGCTTGCCGGACCCCAGCAATAAATGAGAGCTATATAACAAGGTGCAGCTGAGGTTGCGAAGGAAGTGTGATCGACCAATGTAGTGTCATGGGCTGCCTCGGGTGCTCCCAGATAAAGCAGGCGCTTTGGAGAGGTGCCATTACCAACTGCATAACAGCTGTGTTCTTGTGTGCATTTCCGCAAAGCGTCTGCGGCAAACCGGAGACAGGTCGCTGGCATATCTGTGGTACGAATGTGACTCCGCGGTACGGCCCACGAGGTGGGATCCGAGTTGACTTCTGTGGCGTCCACGTAAAACTCAACCACGAATGCATCTTCCTGACGCGGATGACCGAAGCCTATTTCAAATGATCTCGACATTTCATCGACAACCAGAAGCTCATCCTCCCAGTCCGCGAAAGGGAAAAGCCCATATTTCGTCACAATAGCCCGGATACCTTGAACAATATCGGAAGACCTGCGACAGCCATCAAGGCCAGCGACTTTCAACTTATTGAACCCGCGACCATAATAGCCAATACGTTCGCGGATAACTGCAGAGCGTGACCCCACCTTGGCAGCCATTCGTGTTTAGTACAGAAGCGGAGAAGCAGGTATATCAGTGATCGTCGATGATTGAACGTATGGCTGTGGACACACATCCGCCGTGGAATAAGCTGTAACTTAGCTTTTGGTGGGAGGGGAAGTGAGCGAGAATTTGAGCCGAGGATTTTTCTGTCTGACATCTTACTTCTCTCAACAACTAAGAAAAACATAAGTGAAACTAATGTTAAGTCCCGGTCAGACGTTGCAGTCGCAGCGCAGCTACCAAGAGTATGAATTGTTTCTTTCTCATTCATCCTTCAATCCAAGGGTATTATGGACGACCACGATTCAGATGCGGCGGTATAGCCCTATATACGTAGGGAAAATGACCACGCATGTAATCTGTCCGCGATCGTGTCGGTCGTGCTTGCCACGCGTGGCTCTCGGTCTGAGCCGTTGCGCCTACCTTGATAACGTCATTATGAGCACTTGAGTTGGGCTTTCCGAGCAATGAGCTGACTTCAAATTCCCCCTTGCTCATTCAATCATATAAACACGACCAAACGATGTCGGCTAATCTTTCGCCTCGAACTATGTTTTGTTCTCTAATACCTCGCTTCAGTATATCTCCTGTTGTGCGGCAATCGTTTCTCTCACAAGCCAGCAAGCCAGCATTCCAAATACGCAATATGTCTGCCGTTAAAACATCTCATCTGCCGAACGAGGATGTTCAAGCCAGCAAGCTCTTCGATGTCTCGCATATCGTGGCTGTCGTGACCGGCGGAGGAACTGGTATAGGCTTGATGATCGCGCAAGCGCTCCAGTCCAACGGCGCCAAGGTCTACATCACAGGTCGAAGGGAAGAAGCTCTCGACTCAGTCGTCAAACAGTACAGCACCGGGCCCGGAAGCATTCACGCTTTACCCGGAGACATCACGAAGAAGGAAGAATGCATTCGACTCGCAGAAGAAGTGGGAAAGCAGGAATCGAAGGGTATCCATCTTCTGGTCAATAATGCTGGCATTGCGCGTGACGACAACACCAAGTTTTCCAATGCCGGTCAGCCAGACTCCAAGTCAGCCGAAGATGTCTCGAAGCATATGCTAAAGTCGGATCCTGCGGCGTGGGCAGAGACGTTCGAGACAAACGTGACGGCGCAGTTCTTCATGTCTGCTGCTTTTGTAAGTTCTCACAGTCGCGGTTCAAGCTCTGCTGTGGTCGTTCCCAAGGCTTGAGGAGCCTTTCCCTCCAGCTCCTTCTTTTGCGCCATTCAACTGTCATGTCACCGCCAGCATGATTGCGATTTCCATACTCCGCTCCTGCTACATTTCGTTGCACGCCACTGCTGCAACGCTAACCCTCTTTCCACAGGTTCCACTCCTCGCCAAAGGCCGCAAGGTCACCCCAGGCTACACCTCCAGCATTGTCAACGTTTCCAGCATCTCCGGTCTCATGAAAGGATCAAGCAGCGGACAATTCGCCTATGCCGCGAGCAAAGGCGCCTTCATCCACCTAACACGCTCATTGGCAACGACGCTGGTCGGGACCAAGATCCGCGTCAATCAGATCGCTCCCGGCATCTTCCCCAGCGAGATGACCACGGGCGACAGCGACGAGTCTCAGAAGAGCGAGTTGGATTCGGAAATGAGTAATCCTGCTGGTGAGTATCTCCTGTGTGGCCAGTGGAGCTTCGAAAACTGACATATCGTGCTTAGGTCGTGGTGGTGGTGATGCTGATATGGCAGCAACGATCTTGTATTTGGCGGGTAAAGGTGGTTTGTTCCTGAACAACCAGCTCATTCATCCCGAAGGTGGACAGTTGCTGGTCGCGCCAGCTGCCATTTGATCTGTTCGAAGCTCCAAGCCATTCTAGCTTATGAACCACTTCGCAGACTGTCCTTATGTACATTAGTGTCTGCGAGAACCACAATGAGTGTTCCCAGGACATAACACCTGGTACTCACATGTACATAGCTCGCACTGATGAAGAGAACTAACCGTGGACTGCTTCAGATTATGTATGCGTTGACTGATCCGGGCTTCATCCATCCCGAGACGGATTCCACCGATACAACCCAATGGGGCGACCTTGGTTGGTACCCAGGCGCCAACAACTTCGTACTCGGCATCCTTTTCGTCTTCTTGTATTCTTTCTGAACGCAATCGTGCAACTTCTAACCAGTATCCGTGGCGGCCAGCGACACGAAACTTCGCATACCTTGCTGGTCGCATTAGATCAGAGCAGAACCATACGGTCAATACTTCTCCATTGGCTTTCGTATACCTGCGCAAACGGTCGACATTTCCACGCATCAGGCCAATGCATGGGGCTACCGGCGGGACCGTGGGCGTTTCTTGTTTGATTATCGCAAGGCGTAGTCCAGCTTTTCTGCTTGCTTGGAGTGAAAAACTTAGAGCATTGACGACAAGAACGTAAACATGCTCAACCAGTTCATGGTAGTCGAAGTCGGAGGATACAGCCGCCATTTGTTCGTCTTCGCTCAACAGGAGACAATGCAGAGCAGCTTCAGCCAGCTTTGCTTGCGAAGCTTCTTGCTCGGGTGGGTTAAGTCGGCTCCTGACCTGAGCAGCCCAATTCAACGAGATTTGTCGCACAAGAGAAATGGCCATCAGCCTGTTATTGTCGAGATGGTCGCTAAAGTCCGACGCCCACCAGGAGAGGGGGCGAGTCCGCAGCGGCCTGAGATTGAAAGTTGCAAGTACGGTGCGGAAAGGTATCTTTCCCAACTGCACCACCGGAACTGGTGGCGCCAGCAAGACGGAGCCATGGACCTGCATGGTATTTCGGCGTTGGCAGCCATTTTCCAGAAAGGTTGACGGTCTCCACAGCCCTCCAGATTTTCCTCGGCGCCGATCATCAAAGAGAGACGCAACAGCTAATGTCGGGGCGCTGAACTTTGTCCTCTCAAGCTGTATCACGGCGTCATCAAGAAGCTCTCCCAAGGTCCAGGCCTTGTAATTGTCAGGTGCCCTGTACAAGTCAAAATCGACCCAAACTGCTATAACGTAGTCGCTCGCCTTTGTTGCAGCGTATGACGCCAGGCCAAGATGTGCAAGCCTCGCCACGAGGCCCCGAACTCCGATTTTCATGTTATCGGAACTCCCAGGTCTGTAGATCGGGTATCCCAGCATGAAAGCTATCGGGGTGTATGAAGGAAGATGAACTCTGGCAGGATCTCCGTAAATTGGATGCACGAAGCTGTACATCATCACAATTTCCGCAAATACAGCAGGAAGTCTCATGGTCGAGGCAAATTATTGCTGACGTAGATAACGTCGGGCTTGCATGTAAGCCTCAGACAGTGTTGGAGTCACATCAGGGCTGAAGTCTTTGAGCTCTGCGCGAGGATACGCCTTTTCCACAGCCTCCAGAAAGGCCAGTCGCTGGTATGGTTCGAGTTCCGTCAAAGTCTCCTCGCCGACATCATCAAACTTGATGCAGGGGGCGAGCTCGCGTGACGCTCTGATAAGTTCTATTCTTGGACTGTATGTGAGTTCCTGCCTTGTCCATAAACGACCGAACCAGGAACAAAGGCCTGCGAAGTGCACACAATCTCGGTTGAACTTGGTTGGAAGATCAGTAAAATGATCTTTATAAAAAGCAGGATCCTTTTCGAGGGCAACTATGACAGATGCATCAAACTGCGTTGGAGTTATTTTGAAGCTTTCTCCGAATTCAATACCCTCGACAAGGAACAGGAATGCCTCGAGAAAGCACCTGCAATGCGCTACCGGGAATATGGCAAAGACATCGAGGCTTTTGAATATGACCGGGCTAGAGGCCAGGGCTTGCTGAATCTCCTCAGTACTCTAGGGGAGCGAGAGCTGATCGAGCCAGCAAGTACCGGGATATCCGCGACCACAAAGAAAGGCCAATTTCCTGATCAAATGCTCCATCTGCCACTCTTCGCCAAGTTCAAGTTCGATAATAGTCCCATCGGCTGTATGGCCGATTGGCTTTCTGTTTCGATTGAATTCTCCCCAGGCATAGGAGACAGCCACGGCAGATTTGTTGTGGAGGGGGACGATGCTTGTTGAGATTATTAGGTGTATTCCAGCTAAGATCGGACATTTGGTTTTGGGACATAGGAGGAATTTGGATACACGGATTGAGTTGACTGGGGACATGGTTGGGGACTCTTGAGCGTTCGTGACAGCTTCGCAAGAGGTCATGCCGATTGATGTAGCAAGAGCACAAGAATGCAGGATCCATGCTGAAGAAAGACTTGAAGTGGTCACTTACCTGAACAAAGGGTGGCATGAGTGTATTTGGTGTTTGTGCTGTTGCAGAATACGATGCAATCAAGCAGACAATGCACTTTGAAAACGGGCAGTTGGTTTGGAAGGCGGAAGAAATGTGCACAAACAAAGCCTTGAAGAAGTGGTCAACGATGGACACAGGTCGACTGGAAGTTGGTTTATAGCATGTCCATGTAGGTAGACACTATCAGGAGTGGCAGGAGCTGCCATAACCTTGGCGAAGACACACATCGCCGCGGCATTGCGACCCAGTCAAGCTGTGGCCCGTCATGGTAGTTCAGCATTGCCACGATCTAGCAAGAGCGTTCGAGAACTTGAAGATGATTTAGAGGAAGAATAAAACTCGAAAAGATGTCAATGTGGAAAGGACGAGAGAAAGGCTGACAGGTGATGGAAGCTGTGGCTTGGCAGGCATTGCCGAAGTCTTACCGACGCGTTGACGCGTTGCCAGGCGTTACGGGGGACGCTTCACGAGGACCTCGGTGGGTAACAAATATGGGTTGCAAAAGTCATGCTCAGAAATAATCAAAGTCATCCCCGATGATGCCTCCTCTGCACCCTCTACACACCCAAGTCTCATCAGCCTTGCAAACACGACACACCATCCCAGTAAACCCTCAATGGCTCAACACCTTTCTAACCTCACGAGGTCCCAATCCGCCACCATTACCCGCTCTCGTCTCCACAGCACACTTCCGCGTTCTGGCCAGCGATATCACCACCTCGATCACACCAACCTGCGGTACAGAAGCCTTTCCGCAGGGAATCAACGACGTAAACGTCAAGGAACGACAACTTGAAGCCAGTGTGATTGTACAAGTACTTGATGTCATCGACGTGAGCAGCAGCAAATGGAGTCAGATCGAAGCTATTGAACGAGTAGAGCGAGGCGAGGAGATCCGTGGCAGGGAAGTCATTCGGACAGTGAACGGCATCGATGACGACGAAGGTGCCGCCGCGACCAATACTGCCTCAAACTCATCAGCGACGAACTCAAACAACAACTCCGCCAGCAAGAAATTGAGTACTGGGCCCCACAAGCTCCTCATCCAAGACTCCAAAGGGACAAAAGTTTTCGCCTTCGAGCTCGAAAAGATCCCAAACATCGCCATCTCCCACTCAGCAGGAGCGACTCTTCCCGCAGCGGTACGAAATCAAGCTGCTGCCACGAATACTCTCGTCGCCGACGATCCCGGCATGTTCATTGGATGCAAGATGCTGTTACGGCCTGGAACATTGATTCGCAGAGGGCTCGCCATGTTGACGCCTGACAAGTGTGTTGTTATGGGAGGGAAGGTGGACGCCTGGGACAAAAGGTGGAAGGATGAGAGGAAGCAGCGATTGAAAGCATTGTTAGCGGAGGAGAATGAGGCAGGGCGTGGCTAAGAAACGCAAGAGAAGGAGCCAACCCCTCCTGCCACAGGCATCCACTTCATCATCATTGAAATGCTTGTTCACGAGTCGATCTCGAACCTCCACGGCGCAAGCATCTTTGCCTTGAGCGCATTCTCCGTCTCATCAGTCCCCTCATACGCTCTAGCCAGATCCTCCGCCGTCAAGTCTCCACCAGAAGGAATCTGCCTCTCCGCGTTGAGGATCGCCATCTCCGCAGCGTAAAAAGCTTCATCGCTTCCCACAGCCTGCGCAAGTTCCAGCCATCCCTGCGGTTGCCCTGGTGCGAGCATGATCCCATTAAGAGCATCCGTAACCACGGCAACTTGGTCAACTCCTTCTGCGCCAACTTGCCGTGGTCGACAGCCTGCAATCCCTGCAAGGACTTTGCTGACGCGGATTTTGTCAGGCACACTGACCTGATCGTTCCTCCTTAACGCCTTGAGATTGTCCTCGACGGCTTTCAACACCTTCTCATCCTCATCCAACAATCCCATAACGGCCAGAAGAGCAGGAGCTTGGACGTAGTTTGGGTGTGCATGGACCACATTGAAGAGCTGCGTACGTGCCGCGTCCTTCTCAGCAGTACCGCCTTTCGCCCATAGAACCTGTGCCAGCATGCAAACAACATCCGGCTGGCCCTTCGACTCCTGGAGTGCCACCTCAAACATCTGGATCGAGCTTTCAATCTGTTTCAGATGGCTGTGCGCAAGACCAGCCGTGATATGCGCCGAAAGTCGCCACTTCTGCCTAATTTCCGCATACGTCGGACCAAGCTCACCGTCCTCTCCTGAAAGATCTATCGCGGTCTCCGCATTCTCAATCGCGTCGGCATACTGTCCACAAGCGAGCTGCGCACGAGCGAGATCTGCCTTTGCTTGCGCGAATCTGACCAAGTACTCATCCGACTCAGACTTCTCGTACTCGGCTTCTGCATCATCGCAGACTTCCTGTAAGACTTCGGCACTTGTGGTGTGGTCGCCGACCCGTTCCGCAAATAGGGCCATGAGGTGTGTCGCGATCATATCGGCCGGCTCTTGAGCGTGGAACTGCCGCATAGCAAAGAGCGGTTTCAACAGCGCGCTCACCTCCTGTGACCGTGATGGGTCTTTGACTAGGTGATCGAACGCGGAAAGCGCGTAGTGACGCTTCGCTGGCAAAATGGATGAGTCTGCGATCTCGAACGCATGCATGAACAAGCCTCTCGCCTCTGCAAGCTTTCCGAACAAGGTTGCCAATAATCCTTGTCCAATCCATGCGTCCGCATACTCAGGGTCCTCGGACTGTGCTCGAGTGAAGGAATCATTGGCGAGTTGATTGTCATTATTGACAAGGTACAGCACTCCAAGATTGGTCCATGTTCTCGCGCTATGATCATTGAGATGAAGACTTCGGACGAACGAGTGCTGAGAGACCTTTGGGGAAAGAGTCATGGTGACCACGCCCAGAGCGTTCCAGAACTCCGAGTTACCGGCCTCGAGCTCGATGGCGCGTTTGAAGCACTTCATGGCAGCTTTGAGGAATCTGCGTGGCTTCTTGCCTTCGGTGGTGAGAGAGACGCCGCCAGAGGTGTAGGCTTGATGTTCGGCCCACCCGAGGTTGTACCACGCGACAGCTTGTGCATGTTGATCTGTTGCTGAGGCGTGGATGGCACGTTTGTGTGCTAGTATTGAGGCAAGTAGGTACTGGTCGGCTTTATCTGAAGCAGTACTTTCCTCGGTTGGTGTGAAAGAGTCCAAATCGACCTTGTCAGTCTCAACAAGAATCTTGAAAGCGTCATGTAAAGATGTCTGCAACAATTCCGATACCTTGCAAGGATCAGCCGTTCCAGCGTAGACCTTGACATGTCCGAGGACGGAACAAGCATCTGCGACAGACTTCCACAGGTTGAACACATCTGTCCGCTCTTGCGCGACCTCAACCGCCACGTCAATGGCGCCCGATGCGAGCTTCGCAGCCTCACCGAACATGCCCAATGCAACCTTCGCCCATGCACTCTCCGAGATCGTCTGGAGCAATGCAATGAGCACGCCAAACTCGCCCGGCTTCAGCACCAGCACGTCTTTGTACGCGGCGATGGCCTCATCAAAAGACCCCATTTCCCGCTGGACATTGGCGAGCATGTACTTTGCAAACCACGTCTCTTCCTGCGACAAGCCGTGCTGAATGGTCTCTGCCTTTGCAAACGCCTTTGTGGCAGCAATGTGTCGTCCAGCGTTGTGGTAACTCTCGCCCAGGCCGACCCAGCAGTAATAGTCGTCGGGAGATATCCTCAACGCGGACTGGAAGGACACGATAGCTTGGGAATAATGCTGCTTATTCATCTGAACCACCCCGAGCGCGGCGTATGGCCAGCTATGCGCCTTCTTCTTGCTGCCTGGCGCGGGGCGTGCTTTCCCGGAGTTCACGACTCGGGTGGCGACGAGCTCGACTAGGTCCCATTCGCTGCTGTCGGCAAAAGCGCGGGCCAATCGGTGCGCCGCTTCGAGTTCTGAGGTGGAGAGTTCAAACGCTTTCTGTAGTGCAACGCGGGCACGAGCTTTGTTTCTGGCGTAGTCTTGGAAGTACACGCCGAGCAGGGTGTATGCGGGTGCGTAGCTTGGGTTAGCTTTGACTGAGGAGATGAGATACTGGTAAGGTCCGGACTTGTTCTTTCGTGCTGAATGAGATGAGTTGAGTTCCCAGTAGCAGTATGCAATGCGGAACAGCGTAACGGATTTCATAACAAGGTCCTGATTCGCTGCCTTTTCCCACTCGATCGTTGAGAGGACGCCTTCTAGTTCGTCAAGACCTTGCTGAAGCTGTCCGCTATGAGCCCGACACCATGCGAGCTCGAGTTTGATTCTGATGTTAGCAGGATCACGCTCGGCTGCTTGGATGAAGAACTTCACAGCTTCCGAATAGTCTTCATCTTCCTCGTAGATCAAGCCAATTCCCAGTAAGGCGGGAGTGAGCTTGGGTTTGCGATTGAGGACGCCCTGAAAGAGCTCTTTGGCCTCAGGGTGATTGCGGGGCGACTGATATGTGATAAGAGACTTTGCCAGGATGAGGTCCACGCCATCGATACTGTTCTGTAGGTCGATAGCATAGCGCTGCTGAGCTTCCGCGTGGAGCTTCTTGGCCTTCCGCGCCGTATCCACGGTGCTCGACCACTCTTTCAGATGGAGATAAACCAATGCCATGAGGCGATGACCGAGCAGCGAGTCCGGACATTCGTCGAGGCCTTCGCTCATCAGAATGATCTGGTCGGCCTCACTCAGTCTCTGCGGTGTTTCTTCGTCTTCCTTCTCTTCCATGGTCGGGCGCGGGAAGGGTGATGCGTCGCTATCCAAGAACCCTCGCAGGACTTTGCTGAGGCCGTCGTCGGGGAAATAACCAATATACTCGCGGAAGATGTTGACGTCCCAGTCGGACACTTCCTCTGCGTCAACCCATTCCAATGCTGTCCTCCAAGCCAATGGAAACGGATGCTTGATGATGACCATGCCGTTCGCCATGTTCAAGATCTTGTCGCGCTGGTCGGGTTTAGCCTCCTGAGGCAGGACGAGCAGATTGTCGAACATGCGCTGGAATGACTTTCGCTCCAGATCATGGCGAGCATCATCATCCCGCGTCCAGTCGATGAGCGCTGCATATTTCTCCTCGATCTCGAATTTGCTGATGGCTTCGCACTTGACTTGGTTCGTGACTTGGTCAATCTTGGCCCCGAGACGCGTTCTTCGTTCTCCGATCTGTGTATTTATCCACTCTTTCTCCTCCGCCTCTGCTGATTCCAGGATGCGCAGATATGTCAGACTCGGTTGGAATACACGGCCTTCGAGGATAGGATAAAGACTTGATGTTGGTAAAATCAACTCCAGGGCTTGTCGGTACTGAGCTCGGCTTCCGTGTCTCTTCGCGAACTGTTCGTACTTGTCGATGACGTTTTGACATTGCGCTCTATCTTCCGCCTGCGCGTAGATCTCCGCCAGTTTGAAAGCTGCGTCGTGGTACTGATCCAACTTGGCGCCTCCTTGCTTCTCGTACAAGGCCACCAGACCCTTGTAGGCTTGAGCATCGTCTGGCTTGATGGCGGCCGCTTTGAGAAGCGCCTTCTCTGAGGCTTCGAGATCTCCGAGTTTCTCTCTTGCAAAGCCGAGGAAAAGACATGCGGTATGATTCTTGGCGTCTTGTTTCAACAAGTCATCAGCCTGCTCCGCGGCTTTCGCAAATTGACTGCCGTCGAGAGATGTCTTGATCGCCTTTAAGGCTGCTTTGGAAGAGGCCATCCGGAGTGATTTCGAGAGGAAAAAACCGGGAAGGCGGAAGCGAAGAGCACACAGACTCCAATCGTGAAGGTTTAGATGATTTCAACAATCCCTTGGTGGGAAAGCACCACCGCACACTTTCTGCCTCACCTCCTGGCTGACAACTTCCGCCTCAGTCTTTTCTCTGTCAGACAACAAAAGTGCGAGTCTTCCATCGCTTTCCTGCATTCAGACGACAAAGCATGCGTCACGATGCCACGCTGAAAACGTAAGGACTGAAGTGTCGTCCCAGACGTTGGCAAATGACGTTTGAGATTCGAATGCCGCGATATATTCTATCCGGTGAAGCATACGCCTCGAGTGTGATGGTTTTGCCTTTTTGCACTCCCCTGAAGGTCACCTCATCCTCACTTTACAATTTGATGTATGCGATTTCAGCCCGACCAGCACCAGCGTCTGAAAATCAGCAGCAGTAGGTTCGAAGCTGTACGATGAATTTCATCACAGATTTCGAGAGACCTGCTGGGGTACCATTCCTGGGTTCAGGTTGAGGCTGCGATGGTCCGAACATATGTCGCCGACTGATGCGCTGCAAAGGGGCGCGAATCAGAGTTGTGAGTGCTGCACGCTACATTTGCAATGACACTTGCTGCAAAGCAGATCGCAGCTGCAAGCTAACATCAGGACTTTAGTGAGGACAAGCAGACTCGGCATGGGGGCACACAGATCCAAGGCAAGCAGATGGGAACCACGAGGCTTTCATGTCACCAATTAGCAGTAAATGAGGACAGCAGTTGAGTTGCTGCAAGTCGTAATAACACTCGTTGGCATTCTCGGAAACATCCTGTATGACTATGTCCAAGGTCTTTTCACCAACGCCGGCTCGGAGAGTTTTACATATGTGTCCGAACAACTTGAAGCTTCCGGTGTTCCTTGGGAAGCCATGGTGCGCTGTTTGAGCAAGTATAAAAATCCGCAGAAACTGATAATTGCTGCCATACGCCTTCCTCGTTGAACCGATCGGATCTTTCCCCAGCCGCACTCCCACCCATCAATTCACACTGAGTAAACCAGGCAGACTTGATGCCCTCACAGCAAGACAGCATGGATCCTTCTCAGTTCGAAAAAATGTTCGCACAAGCGAACTCCATCATGGGGCCCTTTGCCGACATGATCCTCCAAACAGCTAGATTTCCTCCAGCGAACGGTGAAGCGCTTGTTGTCCTGGACCAGGCATGCGGAAGCGGCGTTGTCTCGTCTCACATCATGTCCCGTTTATATCCCGAGGACAAGGCTCGCCTCGACCTCACCTGTGCTGATATCTCGGAGCCAGCGATAACTCAGATGAGGAGGCGCATCGAGGCTTCTGGCTGGAACAACGCCCGAGCAGTCACCAACGATGCCATGGTTCGGCCAACCGGAACCATCATGATATTCGATAGCTGACAGATGATAGAGCTCGGATTTCCCATCCTCTCATTTCACCCACATCTTCTTCAATTTCGGCCCTCAGATTTTGCCAGACCCCATCGCCGGCTTAAAGGAGTGTCACCGAACCCTTCGACCAGGAGGCGTTCTGGGCTTGTCTGCCTGGCAGGTGGTACCATGGGCCGCAGACTATCGCGCCGGCATTGCAACAGACCCATCTCTGCCTGCGTTTCCAACAAGTGACCAGCTTCGATATGCGTTCTCCAGCACACCCGAGAAGTGGGATACTATCCACGACGTCACGAAACACCTGGAGGACTCTGGACTCACTGCCATAGCGGCAAGTAGCATGGATAATACAACCACCATGACCATCGCGGAGGTTGAAGCGATGCTGCCGTATTCACTTGACATGATGATCCAGAAGTTCTGGACGAAGGAAGAAGTCGAGAAGTTCAAAGTGCCGGCGACGAAGGCGATCGTAAGTTACCTCGGGGAGAAGTATGGCACAGGGCCAGTGGTGTGGAAGTGGGTTGCCGTTGTCGCCTGTGGGAAGAAGGAATGAGTTGGATCATGGTGGCAGATGGACGTTAGCTGTACCAGTCTTGATACCATTGAAGCGGGGTCACAACTTTGTGGCCACTGAATAGGAGTCAAGAAGGTGCGCGGCAAATTAACATCAGTGGCCTACGTACTCACCTACGACGGCGTCCTGCATTACCAGGCCCTTCATAAGCCATATTGCCTTGCTATCTCCCGCTCTGTATGTCGTCCGCCGCCTTTTCCGCCAGGGCATAAAGAGTGCCCGTTGGATGTCCGGGCACCAATACCGGAAAGACACTGGCATCCACCACCCTCAACCCTTTCACGCCTCTCACCCGGAACCCACTGTCGACCACGCTCATTACATCACTACTGTTCCCCATCTTCGCCGTCCCAGCCGCATGATACACTGTCGTCGCTGTCTGCTGTATATATGCCAAGATGTCTTCGTCACTCTGCACCGCCTCGCCAGGAGCGAATTCGGGTCCGGCTAGCACGGGCTGGATGGCAGTGGTGTTGAAGACAGAGCGGGAGCGCTTGAACGCTTCGATAGCTACTGCTTTGTCGGTGTCATGTGTGAGCCAGTTGGGGCTGAATATGGGCAGGTCGGTTGTATCAGACGAGTTGATCGTGACAAATCCACGCGAGAGCGGTGCGACGAGGGCACCAATAACAGAGGCGTAAGAAGTGTCTGTTTTGCCATCGTTAGCATCGCCGATGATGAATTCGAGTTCGGGCCAGTCCAGGGGGAAGGTGGCGAGATCGGCGAGAGCGGAAGCAGGGAGGCGAGAGCGGTATTCGGATGGCAATTTCTCCCATGCCACGTAGTCAAAGCCCGTGTTTGATAGCGGGCCACTTCTGTTAGCGTCATACTCGGCGACAGCGATGGCGTTGTTTGTAGCATTGTTGAGCCAAAAGCCGCCACCGATAACGTTGACCGGATAGGTGATGGTAAAGAGTACGTGGTCCCACAGGTTCTGGCCGACGCCCGGAGCATCAACCACCACGGGTATGCTGAGGTTGTTTAACGTGTCTGCAGGACCGATGCCAGAGACCATGAGCAGTTGAGGTGTATGGATAGCACCGCCTGAGATGATGACTTCCTTTGAGGCGCTGATAGTGAATGGCAGGCCGTATGACGATGTGACAGAGACGCCGGTGGCCGTCATGTTGGCATCGAACAGGATGCGTTTCGCAAGAGTGCGTGGGTAGACGAGCAGATTCTGCCTGTTCGAGGCCAGTGCCCACTCGAGATAAGATGCTTCCGACGACGAGCGTGTCATGTCCGGAGCAATGGTTTGCGTCACATATTGAGTCAATCCATTGAGCTCGCCATGGTTGAAGTCAGACGTCTCGTTGAACCCCAACTCCAAGAATGCAAGCTTCGTCCATGACCCGAAAGGTAATGGGAAGTTGATATAGCCTACTTCAAGTGGCCCACCGGTTGATTCGAAGCTGCTCGGATCAGTATTTGGGACGCTAGCATTTTCAGGTCGTAATGATGAAGGAGGCGTGTAGTGCGCAGATCGCCTGAAATAGGGCAGCAAATTGTCAAAGGTATAGCTGTCGTCCCCAACCAGATCGGCCCAATACTGGTAGCTTCCACTAGAACCGCGGTGGTAGACCTCGTTGTTGAGAGCCGAGCTGGAGCATTTAGCAACAACCCCTTTCGGCGTAAGCTGACATACCTTCCACCCAACGTCCTGCCTCTCCTACCAGCCTAATTAGCTCACTTTGATGCTCTTGTGATCGTATACATACCAATAGTGATACTCCTGCCCCATCAAGCCCGTTTGATTGGTTGTCGTCAGTCCCCAATCCACTGACGCGTAAGCATCGGTCAGAATGGTCCCAGGAAAGTCATATGCCAGGCCCAGATTTGGCACGACGGAGGTATTGCCATTGTCGATCTCGTAGAAGCCACCAGCTTCTATGACGGCGACCGTGATAGTGGTGTTTTCTGCAAGTCTAGCTGCAAGGGCGAGCCCAGCGGTTCCACCACCAACGATGACATAATCGAAGGTAGCATTACGACCTGGGACGCCGAAGTTATTGCCAAAGTTAGGGCCGCCGCGATAATACGCTGTTGAGAGTGTGATGAGGAAGGGGAAGGTCAGTGAGAGGAAGTGGCAGCTCGGCATCATCGCGGACTGCTAACGACAATCTAGAGGCTCAGCGGGCAACACAACAATAGGGACGAAGGAAGGATGCGAAGGTGTCAGTCAATGAGGTCGTCAAAGCTATCAGTCTTAGCTCCCTAGCTGCCATGACAGGAATCCTGCCCGCCATGTACCTGCCTCAAAAGTCCCATAATAGCTCTCGAAGGTGCATGGGTAGCTCTCCTAGCCAATGCCGAGATAACGTCACATTGTGATGAATGCTTGTCTCGCATATTGTAGAGCCGAGACTAAAGCAGTTAGCTGCATCGCCAGCTGGAGAGTTGCAGTTCTGCTGCGAGGGACTGGAAGGTGGCCAACTGAAGACCAAGGGAATGCATGATGAATGCTCGAGTAGCTGTAAAGCAACGAAGCTAAGTCGCTTCCCATCCGTGGTAAACATTTGGATCAAGTGGTTATTTAGGTAATGCTGGATTTCTGTGCAGCTGTGAGGGTGTCCGGAGAAAGAGCGCAAGAAGGAAAAGATCAGGCGCAAGAAAACGTGTCCGGGCAAGCTAGTAGCTTAGGCCTGAAAGGCCAAGCGGGGAGCGGCGGGAGACGATCCGGGCCCTTCGCGAAGAGGCCTTCGCCCCAATTTTTGGAGCTCCAATGCACCCCTCTTCTTGCTCACCAGAGTGTCGTCCTTTCGCATTGATGGGCAATACAAAGCAGCCAAAATAGCATACGAGATGTACGCGTCGCTTGAGAGCTACAACTTCGGTTACTCACCTAGGTACTGAGGAGATTAACGTGTGCAGAAGGGAGCAGCAGACACTATTTCTCTGTAGTACCAACGGCAGCAAAGTATTGACCGCAGTTCCGATCCAACAGTAGTCAATCCAACGACATCCCCTCGACATGAACTGTACTTACACGACACCAACGAGACTACATATCAGCACTTTTCTCCGCCGGCGGTGTCCGCTTCACTATTTCCCAGTCCCACCATGTGAGGTCGATCAAGTTGAACGTTGATTTGTCTGCGAGAACATTAGCCTAGTCTTACGCCAAGATGAGAAACCTTACTGGGTAAGCTTGTCATCAACACTTCCAACGAACAGGGCTCCGATCACCGCCAGACCTTGACATGGTGAGCACGTTCTCCCTGAACAATGACTGACTTACCTCCGAATGCAATTGTGACGAGATACACCATCCGGAAGGCGCCGACGTAGACGTTCTTCTGAGCTTCCAAACCCACCTCGATGATAGTCGGGTTGACCTCTGGTATGCTGGTAAAATTTGCCGTTTGCAGAGCCCCTAAATTGTAAGCGATCTTCTCCCACATCGTGCGGAGCCTTACCGAGGAAGTTCGCAACGGATGATGTCGGCAGTCCAGCTTTCACAACAGCATCGCCAATATCGACTGCCCATGTACTCGCTAATCGGTTCTTGAGCAAGCTGCTGTAGATAGCGACTCCCACTCCACCACCGACAGCGCGAACAGAATTGAGCAGTCCCGTCGCCAATCCGATATCCTCGTCCCTGGCGCCAAGTTGCACGATGAGGGTCCCAATACAATTTGTTGCACCGATCATGGCAGAGGCGATGCCCACAAAGGCAACAGCTCGCGCAGGCGTATGCTGAGTGACTGTGGCGTTGAGTCCCAGGAAGAGCACCATCAGAGTGACCACGAATATGAACTGCCATCGTGTTTTGCGGAGAGTGCCGAAGGTCTGGCCGAAGACGATGAATCCAACTATCGAGATCAGCCTCCTGTGAAATATGATGAAAGCTTAACTTACCAGTTGCGGCGCCCTGGTTCGCAAGACCGTACCATCCAATTGTCCTTGGGACCGTGGTAAACAGACGAGTAATCTGCTGCGGCCACAACGTTCCAAGGCTAATCAATGCCATCCCCGCAACAAAAGTCACGCCGCACGGTACGACCACCGTCCTAACATTCTGGAAAAGATGAGGAGGGCAGAGTTTGACGATCGTATCGGGGCTGTAGACTTCCCACAGCGGGAACGCAACGAAGGCACAGAGCCCGCCTAGAATGATCGGGCACAGGACAGTGGCACTCGTCCAGTCGTACGGATTGCCACCAAATCCAATACCGATGAGAAACACAGTGAGCCCTCCGCCGAGAAGAAGTATGCCGACGAAGTCAAGCTCGGCGAACTGTTGGCGTCTAGTTTTGCCCTCTGATTGAAGGTCCAGGAAATCCGGAGGCCAATAGCATATCAGGATAAGTACGAAGCCCAGCCCATTGACTATGAGAGCAACGTAATATGTCCAGCGCCAATCTGCGTTTGCGATGATACTGTACGCTTTCCATGCGGTCAGTACACATTCAGACACATACATACTCTGAAAGCTCACCGATTGGAGCTCCAAAAGCGGAGCCAGGTAACGACACAACTGTCAACATGGCCAGCGTCTGCCCCCGATTTTTCTTCGGCACGATTTCGCTGGCCGCTGCAAATGCAAGCTGCTGTAGCCCACCCGACAAGCCCTGCTAATGTGTCAACCCAAGTAGAAACCTCCAAGGGCAATGCCTACAATGAAAGTGGCTCCGAGTATTATCATCGATACGTCGGTCGCTCTGCAATACTCAGCGCTGAGACGTGTTGCCAGGTGCGAAAGCTTACCTGCAGCTGATGGCACATCCAATGACTCCCAACAAGTTGCCTGACAGGAAAAAGTTGCGACGTCCCAGAATGTCACTTAGTCTTCCAGCCACCGTCATGACCACAGCGCCTGCCAGAGACCATGCTGTTGCCATCCAAGCAATATTGTTGGAAGGGCCGATGTCTTGATTGATGCTCAGGAGGACCGAAACAGGAAGTACGAAGGAGAACAAGCATGATTCATAGGTGACTGCCAGAGCCTGTACATTAATTAGCAACATGGCAGCAGAAAGTCGGCGAATATTACCAGTAAGCCCAGAACAGTACGGACATCAATCTTGCGAATCTCGTATTGTTGTTGGGTGGCCTCAGGCATGATCGGAGCTTCCTCCGAGTGTGTCACGCTGCATTTCGGCTTGATGTTCTTTGGTTGATCAGGTTTTGCTTCGAATGCCATTTCCGCAATGAACAATGTCTTTGATCAGAAATTCATCTCACTGCGGATATGAGCCCTTATGTAGAGTCAACCTACACCAGAATGAAAGTATTTTGTAGACCCTCCTTCGACTTGCGGGGCGTGACTTACTCCATGGGGAAATCTTGAAAAACTGTAGCTTGAACGAAAGCTTGAACGACAAACTCTGAGTTAGAGCCACTGGGGTTATATGCTGCTACCCCGCTAGGTTAGACCTACCCCGCAAGAAATAGTGGGCGCCCATCTCTTGGGCTGCAGTGTGCAAAGGCAGTTGTCTGCTCGGAGTGGAAGATCTGGACCTGGTTTCGGGATTGCCCCTTTTGTACAGAATGTTCATGTAGAGCTGGTTGTAACGCCGGGTTTGCCGCTTCTTGACCGTGAGCATTAGAGACTCAGAACGTTGTAGCCAAATATATGTCAGATAATTCATCCAAATGCGGTTGCATGACAATCTGTAGATCCCAATGTCCGTCGAGATTGTCGGTGTTTGGGATAGAATCTTGATGATGTTCTCCACTCAGGTTCGTGGCAACGAATTGAGCGGTATTTTCCATGATCCTCGTTGTTATTGCGGCACAGATATTACTGCGAGGAGGTGTTTCTTCATCTGTGTCAGGCACAGCCTGCATAGTTGTCCTTATCTATCACAGTGCCAGAATATCGTCTAAAGTCGGCAGTATTCCAGTATCTTTGAGGCGCAATCCGCCTAGATCCGTGGGACTGTTCTGACTATCTGGCTGGCTGCCACGATTTGGATCTACTCGATCCTCCCATTCGACGGAGTGATCAAAGTGCTCCCCATTTTGGGCTCGGCTGATGAACTCGATGGCAGTATTGACATGATTGTATCTATCAACGAGCAAACGAAAGATACGCAGCGTGTGCCCCAGGTAAAATGAACCTGATTGACACTTCTCCAGATTGGGCGACATCGCGTCCTTAAGATGTTGGATCGATGCTGCGATAAAGATTGCTGTAGCCACAGGAGGGAGATGAGAAATCTCATTCTGAATTTCGAGGTCTCTGCCTATCTCCGTAATTCGACATGCCGAAGAACGCAAAGTAGTGGATGAAAACTCGCGCATTGCTTCCGTAGCGGGACCGTGTTGTCGCTGTTGCAGCATCAACGGGCGATGTACGGCAGACAATGCTGTGTGATAAAGCATCTCTAGGGTTGCAGAATGAACCGAAACAATCGAATCGTGGTCACCGTGCTGGCAGTCAAATGCCCCGGACTGTGAAGCGTTTTTATACCACTCCCTCAACGTTTCGTCCAAAGCAATGACCAAAGGGCCTGTAGCTTTGGCTTTTGGAATCAGCATCATGATCGAGTCGCTGGATGGAACCTTTCTGACACCGCTCAATTCATACAGAGTGTCCAGAATGTGCCGAATGATTCCACATAGCTTCACTTCCTGGATGAATATACAGCCTAATATATCCATTTGTTGCCTGGTGTGTGTTACAGAATAGGCATCAAGAGCTTGTGAGAGAGATCCGCCGTTCCATTGCTCGAAAGACAAGTTGATTTCTGCTGCACAGGGCAACACAACTTGTCGCCGCTCTCCAATGGAGATTAATTGACTTCTGATGAGGCAACAACACCATAGCCGGCGGCGTAAGTTGTCCTCCTCGGGCTCTCCATACTGCAAGTCTGAGTTGTGCAGACCAATTTCGGTCGCCAGGGAAAGAGCAATCCGTAGCCAGTAGACCCGTCCCTTGGTATCGTTCAGCTGGGAATGCCAATAAGTCATCAAAAGCAGACTTTGGATCATGATCAATGGGTTGGTTTCGACCTCCATGTCGTACAACAACTTCACGCGACTAAATAGCAGTTTTTGAGCATCTTTACATTGTCGAAAACTCGGATGCTGCGAATGAGAGAAGTCTGTAAACACTGCCCCAGCGAATAAAACAGCTTGGAACAGGAGAGGACTTATCGTCTTTCCATGCTCACCCTCTATGGCTGCTAGAAAATCGTCTAGACGTAAGATAGGTAACAGTGGGTAGACGTAACATATGAAGGATTGAATCATATCGTTGGCGAGTTCCGCGGGAGGAAACGCTAGTGCATTCATTTGCACAAGGACTTGCAGATTTTCCAGGTCAATAGTCTTGGGTAGAGGCGTGATATAGGCTGGTAGATGTATGTGCGCCGGATCGCTGTGGCTGACTTCATCGTTGACCGCAATATGTTCAAGGTCTTCATCCCCAGCGAGTGATCTGAGCAGAGGACTGGATGAAAGCCTCGCTGGATCACTATTTCCTTCGTCCACATGGGCCGGTCCAGTCTTGAACTTGAACTTGTGCGTTCTGGCTGAGGGTATAGCATGTTTTAGTTGAGATGGGGCCGAGAGCGCGACTGAGACGAGACATCTCGACGCGTGCCGCAAGCAGTTGGAGCAAGGATTTCCCACGCTCAACACATTGCAGCGGATTTTGCGACTGCGACAGAGATCGCAGGCTGTGGGGCGTCGCTTTCTCGGCATTCCAGTTGTATTGACACTTGAGCAGCTGGCAGAAGTCTTCTACGATCTAGGAACGCGTGTCATGATAGCGGGCTGAGGTTGAAGATGGTAAGTCCGAGCTTTTGCTGGGACAGGAACTTGTCGAGAACGCTGCAGCCGAGGTTAAAGCCAAGACTCGAGGGCCCTCCAACTTTACAGCCACTTTTTTTTGCTTGTAGGACAATCTACGAACTACTCTCAATCTAGCCGAGTCGGCGAGCATTAATTCCTCAGCTACAGACAAGTAGGTTTTCAGTAGTCGCATGCGAAAGCTCAACAAGCTCCAGTCCACCCCGTGGGTGACTGAATGAACCACTGGTAAGACCCCCGCACAGTACGGAACACCCGCGGTTCGTGCTGTCACCCACGAGTCCGCCTGAAGTCAATGAATATTTAATTAGCACCGATGTCCACGCTTGTGTGACGGGCTGCTGCTCTGACGCCAGTCTCTTCCACAAGACACTACTAGTATGGCTAATATTCAGGGTACTTACGATCCGACTTTTCAGAAACTCGTGGAGTGTTTCCAGGAGAAGTTCTCAACGGGCGAGGAGCTCGGCGCTGCCATAAATATCAACATCAACGGAAAAGACGTTGTCAACATCTGGGCCGGCTATGCCGACGAGAACAAGACCAGTCCATGGACCGCAGATACGATCACGAACGTGTACTCCTCGACGAAGACTGTTGCTGCCATCGCCGTCCTCCTGGCCCACGAGCGTGGCGCACTAAGTGTCGATGATCCTGTTGCCAAATATTGGCCCGAATTTGCCGAGAGTGGCAAAGGCAACGTTCTCATTCGACATCTCATGTCCCACAACTCAGGTCTTTCGGGATGGGAGGAACCAATAACGATGGAGCAGGTTTGCGACGTGCCATATTCCACAGCTAGATTGGCAAAACAGGCACCCTGGTGGGAGCCGGGCACTGGCAGCGGCTACCACGCTACAACTCAAGGCCACCTCCTGGGCGAGGTTATCCGACGGGCAACTGGAAAGCCTATGAAACAATTCGTTGCGGAGGAAATCGCCGGACCTTTGAACGCAGATTTTCAGATCGGAGCCAAGGAGGAAGACTGGCCTCGAATCGCACCAGTCATCGCGCCACCACCTCCAACATTTGATATCGGCGAGCTGGATCAGAATGGCATAGTGTTCAAAAGCCTCTTCAACCCAAGAACAAACGCAGCGTTCTCACGAGAGCCTGTATGGCGCATGGCAGATATGTCGGCCGTCAACGGTCATGGTACAGCCTACGGTCTCAACCAAATTCTACGTACAGTCACACTATCTGGAACGATATACGACAATGCGAAGCTTCTGTCGCCTGAGACCGTCCAGCAGATCTTCCGAACGCAGTCCGAGTCCAGAGACCATGTCTTGGGTATGCCGTTGAGGTTCGGAATTGGATATGGTATCAGCGGTGGACCATCTGCTGAGACCTTCGATTACCTGCCACAAGAAAAGATGTGTTTTTGGGCAGGATGGGGCGGTAGCTTTGCTATCTGTGACTTACACCGAGGGGTCACCTTTACGTACATCATGAACAAGATGGGAGCAGGCATCATCGGCAATGACAGATCAATAGAATATGTCAAGATAGCCTGGCAGATTCTCAGGCAAAGAGAAGATAGATGAAATCTTAGGTTATCCGAAAGCCATATGAGACTTGAACTGCCACAAAATCCAAATGGCCCCCTGATCCGCACATTCTCCTGCTTTGTTCCTCCGCTGCCGCCGCTGACGCGATTTAGCCTAGCCGCTTCTCAGCAGTCTAGGCAAGCTTACGAGTCAAAAGTTACCCCATTCAGTAATTCCGATGGATTCTCGGGGCTTGGCCTCTAGGAGGTTCTCCACATTATCCATCAGCAGTGTTTGCGATTCCTTTGTCAGGTCACGGGAATCTGGTTGGTATACACCGTAGCGGACACTGATACCACTAACATTCGCCTCTGGCTAAAATAGAGATTGCCATCTTATGCATAGGCATATGGAGCATGAGGCGGACATAAAATCAACCTGGCCATGTCACAACCACCTATTGCAGAACCATTCTGGAAGACTTACGCACAGCTCGATTTGAAATCAAACGGTAGGGAAGATGTTATTAGAGCTCGCTCTATTCTGCTCTGAAAGAAAGAGGCTGCCGTTATTGTGTCGAAGCTTGTGAGAGTGGTAAGCAAAGAGATTCACGTCATGCCATCACCAACAGTCGTTCTCATCACTGGCGCCGGAAGAGGTATGTGGTAGATTGTCCCTGACATTGACCCGTATTCGCTGTCCTTATAGATCTAACACCACTATGTTGCAGGCATCGGAAAAGCATTGGCAACTGCATATCTCTCACTGCCTGGTCACGTTGTGATAGGAGCTCTCCGTGACCCCAAAGGGATGCAGGCCGAACAACTGAGGAGCTTCCCCGTAGCGAGTGGCTCGCGTTTGTTGCTGGTCGGTATCGAGAACAAAAACCTCTTGGGTCCCAAGAAGGCCATCGAAGAAGTTGAAGCCGCTGGAATCGACCATGTTGACATCGTCATTGCCAATTCCGCTGTCTCTGTTGGCAGCGGTCCTCTCGAGGCTGTCGACCCCAAAGTCTTTACGGAAAGTTTCAACATCAACGTGGTGTCCGGTCTCGTGCTCTTCCAGGCAGTTCACAAACTGCTCACAAAGTCAAGCGCCCCGAAGTGGGTTTCGATCTCGAGTCGAGGTGGTTCCACCGCAGCTCCACTTCCTTGGTACCCCTACGCGGCTGCTTATTGTATGTCGAAGGCAGCACAGAATTGGTTCTCACAGTATGACCTGCTCCAGAGTAGTCTCCACAGGCTCCAGCTAAGATGATTTGCAGGACTCTCCACGTCGGATATCAGTCACTCACCGCCTTTGCTGTCCATCCGGGGTAAGTCGTTCTGAAATAAGTAAAACATCAAACGGATGGCCAAGAGAAGCGCTGATATCTTTATGTCCATCTTGCAGATTTGTTGCAACAGATATGGGCATCGCAGCAGCCGTTGCTTCTGGCATAGCCTTGCCCAAAACATCGAGCGAAGAGAGTGCCAAGAATATCATACATTTGATTGGTCAAGCGACGCGGGAGAGTACTTCGGGAAAGTTCTTTGACGTCGATACTCGTGAAGAGATTCCTTGGTAGATAATGATAATATGTCTGCTGTTGGTGTTGATAGATGTCGCCGTGCGTAAGTACGTGGTGGGTTGTGGTTCGAGAGAAGCTGAAGAAGAGTTCGCGCAGGGTCTCGGGTGAACATGGCCGAGATTGGAAAGTGATGCAGCGTCATCAATCGTGCATCCTGCAACATGTTCCATAATACTACGTACGCTCCCTCATGCTTGCGCTACGAAGCCAGACATACAACCAGGAAGTCGCTACCAACTCGCTTCCGAGTGCCCGGGTATGGAATGACACACTAGAAACTCCTGTCTTTCGCTTGTCAGCACCTCTCTCCTCATTCACACCTGCGAGAGACGAGTCTGACAGCACAACTTGTCCGCCGGATGGTCACGCGCACGCATCGTGCATAACGCCTTCGCATGGCGCCCGCAGGACTCACCATCGATGGCATCAGATTCCGGGATTCGGAGGGCCGGGAGGTGACCTTTCGCGGTATCAATGTTGCAGGAGACTGCAAGCTCCCCCGACATCCTCCTCAACCATCGCGAGAATCCAAAGGCTTCTTTGATGCCGAGAACGTCTCCTTCGTCGGGAGACCCTTCACAGAGGAAGAGGCACATGTGCATTTTGCAAGGATCAAGAGATGGGGTTACAATCTTATTCGGTATATCTTTACTTGGGAAGCACTGGAGCATGCCGGACCAGGCAAGTATGATGAGGAGTTTATCGATCACACCGTCAAGATCTTACGGATAGCGAAGTCGTACGGGCTTTATGTCTTTATGGACCCTCATCAGGATGTCTGGTCAAGGTTTACCGGAGGATCCGGCGCACCCTTATGGACATTGTATGCTTGCGGGCTGGACCCCGAGGCTTTCAATGCGACCCAGGCAGCCATGGTTCATAACACCTGGTCAGACCCTGCCCTGTATCCCAAAATGCTGTGGCCGACAAACTATACTCGTCTAGCAACGGAGACCACTTTCACCTTGTTTTATGCAGGTCGAGACCTTGCACCCAACGCGATAATTGATGGCAAGAACATCCAGGACTATCTGACTGACCACTTCATCGCAGCTTGCGCACATCTGGCTCAGCGAATACATGATGCTGGAGGCCTTGAAAATGAGTGCGTCATTGGCTGGGAAACGATGAATGAACCACACCGAGGACTAATTGGTTGGGAAGACCTGAATTCCTTGCCTGATGAGTTGAAAATGAGGAAAGGGACGATGCCGACGCCGTGGCAGTCAATACTTACCGGAGCAGGCCGTGCTGCTGAGGTCGATGTCTACGAATTCAACACGTTCGGGCCGTACAAGAGCGGTCGAGAATTGGTCGACCCCGAAGGTGTTTCCGCCTGGCTGTCCAAGGACTTCGACGACACAAAATATGGCTGGAAACGAGATCCCGGCTGGAAGCTCGGCGAATGTCTGTGGGCGCAGAACGGTGTCTGGGACCCTAGTCAAGACCAGCTTCTGAAGCCGAACTATTTTGCCACGATACCCAAGTCTGGGGAGAAGCTGGACTACATCAAATACACAAACTTATACTACATGCATCACTTCCGAAAATATAGAGACGCCATTCGCTCGATACACAAGAACTGTATCATTCTGGTCCAGTCTGCTGTTCTCGAAATTCCTCCCAGCATCAAAGGCACATCAGACGACGAGGACAGGCTGGTCTTTGCAACGCACTACTACGATGGTATCACGCTGCTTCAGAAACACTGGAACAAATACTACAATGTAGACATCTTCGGTTTACTCCGACATAAATACTCCTCTCCTGTCTTCGCTGTACGTTTAGGCGAGGCAGCGATCAGAAGGTGTCTCCGAGACCAGCTCAGCGCGATAAGGGCCGAAGGGATGGAGTTCTTGGGTGAACGTCCTACGCTTTTCACGGAGATTGGGATCCCATTTGACATGGACGATAAATATGCCTACAAGACTGGCGATTACTCAAGCCAGATCTCAGCACTCGACGCTAATCAATTCGCCTTGGAAGGATCCGGCGTGCAGGGCTACACTCTGTGGACATACGTCGTCCAGGTAAGTCGTGACAGTCCCTTCTCATAACTCGCAAGTACTAACCCGGTTTCAGAATGACCACGAATGGGGCGATCAATGGAACGGCGAAGACCTCTCCATCACCTCTGTCGATGACCCTCTTCTTCCAAGCGCCTCATCACTCTCCACCCTCCCCTCGGCAAACCCCTCTTCCGCCTCCCTAGGACAGAACTCGTCCTCCGCCACAACCCTCACCGACTCCACAACCATAAATCCGTCAAATCTGAAAGACGCCCTGAAGACACCGACCATCCAGCAACGACCCGCCAATGCCACCGAGCCAAATGCAGACATTGCAGCTGGCCCAGGGACAGGCTACCGCGCCGCCGAAGCCTGGGTGCGCCCCTCTCCCATCGCAACAGTCGGTTCCGTCCAGTCCTTCGGCTTCGACCTCAAATCCGTGACTTTCACATTCACACTCACCTCTCCCTCAGCCACGAAAGAAACCCTCCCAACGGAGATCTTCCTGCCCGAGTTCCACTTCCCGGCAGGCAAGACTGGCGTGGAGGTTAGTGGTGGGCGGTGGAGGATTGAGACTGTGGATGTTGATGGTGAGGGCATGCAGGTTATGCGGTGGTGGCATGGAGCTGGGGAGCAGAGTCTCACTGTGAAAGGGGTGAAGAGGAAGGCTGGGACCGCGGAGGAGATGCAGGACGAGGGCGAGGGAGGATATCTCGAGACGATGCGGGAAAGTTGTATCGTTATGTGATGGAGTGACGGCTTTTGGGACTTGAAAGTAGCGTTTGGCGTGCATTTAATTTCCCGATTATCATTATGTGGCGAGGCATTGAAAGATAGCATTATCGCTGATGCTTTTCTATCCTGTTACTTGCTCTTGCTTGTCTCGATCAGCGGCAAGAGGCTGATTGAGCTGACCCTCGTCACGTCCATGGTGCTCTTCATCGCCAATGGCATCCTCACGAGCATTCCCATCGATATCTGCAGCATCCTCCACCTCTTCTTCTCCATCTCCGCCCTCTGTATCCCCTCTCAGCTTCCCACCCTTCCTCTTCGGAATGACTCTCAGAAAAGCCCTTCCCCAAGCTCCCTCCTCGCCTTGCGGCCCACTCGCCTCCTCAAGCCAGCGCAACAGGATCTCCACGACGTGGTTCGTGGCCAGTACCTTTCGACCGCTCATCTCGAGATACTCGCCGATCGGTAGCTTGGCAGTCTTGATGCCACGGTCGCAGGCGGTCTTGTAGCAGATGCCTTTGTGCCGGTTTTTGTCTACGAGTCCGCCGATGATGTAGGTTGAGTATGGGGAGAGGGTCGAGAGGGTATGCGGGGAGTCGGATGTTAGGTAGATTGTTTCGCCTTGTGGGATTGGTGGTGGTGGAATAGAAGAAGAGGTTGCTGGAGGAGGATCTGTAGGAGAAGGTACGTTGTCTTTCTGTGCGGACTCTGGGTTCTCGGATGCCAGGGGTTTCTCATTGAGCTCAACTGTGACGGAAAGTTCGGAGTCATTGTCGAGATGGGCAATTGTCCCATTCGGCACTTTCGAGTCTGCGATTTCAGTTTCCGGCTCTCTGCCGTCCTCAAACTCGGTATCTCCAGGAGCAGTTGCAGTGGCAGCAAATTTCTGGAAGCACCCGACCAACTTGCCACCGATTTTGGGATCTGTCATCACGCCCGCCATTTGATTCGCGGCATTGACAAAGTCCGTACCCTCGAACCTCACACCCTTCCAGTTCAAGTAGTGCTTGTTCAGCACTGTATCGAACCTCTCCTTAAGCAACCCACCCCATGAGCTGAGAACTAAATGAGCCTGATACGGTCCACGGTGGTTGTCTGAGTAGGCACGAGTGATTTGACTTCCCAGAGATATGCGTTCCTTTTCCATCATGAGCTGATCAAAGCCACAGTCAATGAGTATAGTTATTGGCAGTTGGACCGGCCGACGGTACTTGGGCTTCTGTGTAGGGGGCTGTGCAGGCCGCGATGCTGTGGTAGATGGAGTTTCATCATGCCGTTCTGTGGCAAGCGAGTGTTGCTGCAGAAGCTGAAGTTGTTGAGCCTCTTCCTCTCGCGCGTCTCTCTTTCGAGCCTTCTTATCTTGGTTCTTCTGTTTCCGTCTCGCCTTCCTATAGTCACGTCCTGCCTCCCATTCTTCTCGCTTGCGTAGCTTCTTTAGCTGATTCTTCGACAGTGGTGGGCCATCTTCGCTGCTCTCGTGACGCTGGAGGAGGAGCCGTTCGTGTTCAGCGGGGTCAGGGTCACGTTGACGTTGGGGCTTTGGTGCGGCTCCGAGGTCATCTTCGGAGCTATCGACCTCATCTTTTCCAGGTTCTGCAAGATTAGCAGCAGGCTCATTTGGCTTACTGTTTGCTGGTGGGGAAGCGTCAACGGACTCATTCGCGGCCTCGTTAACGTTCAACGGGAGAGGAACATGATCTTCGTCAGCTGGAGCAGACTCGTGAGCTCCAAGCTTACGAAACTTCCGAGGCCTCTCCTCTGGCTCCATTGGAGCTTGCTATGGGTATGATGGCATTGCCGCAACTGCAACAATGGGCGTGGCACACTGCTTGGAGTCGAGCACTGGGGTTAGAGCGCCAGGAAAACTTCTGGATGCAGAACTGCTCAAGTGCTCCGCCGAAGGAACCTTCCCTAGCTTTCGGACCGTCCCTCTGCATGATCTTTCCGCTTACTGTGTACAGATTGAATGTTCTACACAGTACGTCTCGCCGGTGTCATTTGGCTCGACTCCAGCTCTTCGCGTCAGAGATACCTTTAGAATATGTCAACGCCGGCAGCCCAACCCAGTGTGACAGCACCCTAACTCATCAAATGGGTCGAAGGTCTCTCACACTCCCAGGAGCACGCACTCCTCGCCGCGCCTGCTATGCTCCACCAGTCCAGCGGGCGTGCAGACGCTGAGTTGCAACAAGCATTCATCCCGGTCCACGTCTCCGAAAACCCGGCAATGACTCCTGCTGAAATTTGTCAACAGTGCCCCGCTGTGCAATCTCAGAGTGGATGTCCCCAGAACCCCAGATGCGAGCCATGAGGGGTTGGCCCGCAACACAGTCCATACGGAATATCAAATTCTTCAGCAAAGCCTTACAGCTCGGCGGCCTGACCACGCCTCGCGGTAGTCAGCATACGCTGCTGTCGCAAGCAACCTTGATCACCATTTATTGGACATACAACATTATCTACAGCTTCGAAGTACAGAGTATCGTGCCAGACGAACCAGTAACGTACCGATCATCGCCGTAATGTCGATAGCAACATGATGGTTGTTGAGCGTGTTGTGGGCGATAGTACTTCCGCCCGAACGGAAGCTTTTACTGACCCCGCTTAGCTCGCCGTGAGGTTTTCATCAATCGATCCATTTTCGTTCTTTGGACTGAGCGGAGATGTGGGGGATCGTGCACCATCCGGGACCATGCCGGAGCCAGCTGGGTCTGCATAAGTATCAGGCGAAGCCTTACGAGTCTCAGCCGAAGGGAGTACTTGGCCTCATCCTAATGTAATCTGCAGAGTAGTTCATGCAAAATGGTTGTCGTCGCACCCTCAAACCTTTTGCTCGTGGGGAAGAAAGTGATATTCAATCACCCTGTCCTTCTTGTCGTGGGATTATTGGTACTCTCCCTGATCTACAACAGGCTTAGACCAGGACTCAGGAGCATTCCCGGACCACCTGTCGCTGCTTACAGCAAGCTATGGCGATTGCACGATGTCTGGAAGGGCCACGCTCATATGACGGCTATAAACATACACAACAAGTACGGCCCTGTCGTTCGTATCGGGCCCAATCATGTATCCATCGCAGACCCAAGTATGATACCAATCATATATGGCACCAAGGAGAACTTCACTAAGACTGGTTTCTACCCAATCCAGAGTATCTCGTGGAAGAAAAGGCCGGAGTTGAACCTGTTTTCCACGCGCGACCCTGAATACCATCGCATTGAGAAGCGCAAGGTCGGTGCAGCCTACAGCTTGCCTAACCTTTTGCAGTCTGAAGCTGCAATCGACTCTTGTGTTGAGCTCTTCATGGACCGCCTTCACGAATTTGCTTCAAAGAAGGAGCCCGTGGATCTCGGGGCGTGGCTGCAATACTTTGCCTTCGACGTTGTGGGCGAGGTGACTTTTGCGAGCAAGCTGGGGTTCTTGGAGCAAGGCAAGGATGTTGATGTGAGCTGGTCTACACGCACGCACCTCGACAATCGCTAATGCTTGATGTAGGGGATGATGAAGGCTATCGAAGGAATGCTCACATATGCCGCTCTTTGTGGTCAAGTCCCGGAAATGCACGACGTTCTGCTTGGAAATCCACTATTCACCAAGCTGATGCCGGCAGTAAGTTTCCCTCAAAAGATATGGCGGGTAACATGGAGTTTCCCATCCTCCAGTCCTCCCGCCAAAAGGTTCGAGGACTAACACCGATATAGATGGAAACTTGGAACCAAGTGCTTGTCTTCACCTTGAAGGCGATCAATGGACGAGCCAGCATCAAGCGAGATGGCGAACTCATTAACGCTGACGTGGAGGGCCGCGACATGCTCTCGCGCTGGGCATACGTCAAATCAAACGATCCGTTGAAGATGAACACTCGAGACATCGTCGTCCACCTGAGCACCAACGTGTTTGCCGGCTCCGACACCACAGCGATCACGTTGCGTGCAATCATTTACTTCCTCTGTCGCAATCCGGACTGTATGAATCGACTAGTCGCTGAAATTGATGAAGGGGACAAGCAGGGTAAGCTCAGCCATCCAGTCTCGCACAAAGAAGCTACGTCTGTTTTTCCTTACTTGGGTGCCGTCGTCAAAGAAGCCATGCGAATCCACCCCTCGGTGGGCTTTCTGATGGAGCGTCATGTACCCGTGGAAGGCCTCGAGGTCCAAGGCTACCGGATCCCTGCTGGTACTATAGTTGGTATCAATCCTTGGGTCACCAACCGCTTGCCCGCATTCGGTTCTGAGCCGGAGAGTTTCAACCCAGATCGTTGGCTTACAGCATCTGAGGATCAGCTCAAAGAGATGGATAGCATTTGGGAGCTCAACTTTGGTGCTGGTAGCCGCAAGTGTATAGGCCGCAACATCTCTTGGATCGAAATTCACAAGGTCATCCCGGAGCTACTGAGACAGTACCGAGTCGAGTTGACATATCCAGAGAAAGAATGGAAGATCACGAATCATTGGTTTGTGCAGCAAGAGGGCCTCATATGTAATCTCACAAAGAGGTAGTCGGGTGACATGGCTGTCCGAACCGATCTTTTCCAGATATTTAGCACTCAGCGGATTCGGGTCCTCACTGATAGATAGCTCAGAGAAGTTCTGGTAGAGTGGAAATGAGATATGTCTAAAAGCGGCCGCACCCGCTCTAGCGCTATCTTGGCGCCTGCCCGCGTCTGTAAGTAAATGGTAGTCGCAGTCTCAAGAAGTGATAACTACGCCCTCCAACACCGCTCTTAGCTCCCAAGCGAAGAGTGCTCGGTGGCAACTCATCAATCGCCTTCGATCGCCACTTCTACAAATCTGAGCTCGACTGCAGCATCAACGACTCCCCGTCCTGCAGAGATGGCACGTTAGCCCCTCCATCGAAGAAGCCTTTTACAACTTTTGGCGCACCCCCCGTTCTCACCTCCAAGATGGCGATGAACAGGGTAAGGAACGCCTTCGCACCTCCTCGGAAGGGCGAGACATTCGAATTACGAGCTGGTCTTGTGTATGTCTGCTGGGTTTCTATTCTCGAGATGCTGACTGACGATTTGATGCCAGATCGCAATATGCCTACGAGCGGTAAGCGGAGTCGCACATGACGCTGCCGGACTACGATGCTAATTACCCGTACAGCAAGGAAGCGATTCAGAAAACCATCATGGCCATGACTCTGGGCAAAGATGTCTCCCAATTGTTTCCGGATGTCCTCAAGAATATTGCAACTGCCGACCTCGACCAGAAGAAGCTGGTGTATCTATATCTCATGTCGGTCTCCAAAACCTCACCGAGAACGGTACAGTGCTGACATTAAGAGCAGGAACTATGCCAAATCACACCCCGACCTTTGTATCCTCGCCGTCAATACCTTTGTACAAGATTCCGAAGACCCCAATCCTCTCATCCGCGCCCTTGCCATCCGAACCATGGGCTGTATTCGAGTGGACAAAATGATTGATTATATGGAAGAGCCATTGCGAAAGACCCTTAGAGACGAATCACCATACGTACGGAAGACCGCCGCCATCTGCGTTGCGAAACTCTTCGATCTCAACCCTACCATGTGTCTCGAGAACGGCTTTCTTGAAACATTGCAGGAATTGATCGGTGACCCTAATCCAATGGTGGTAGCGAATTCGGTACAAGCCCTCGCCGAAATCAACGAGTCTGCGCCCGAGACAAATGCCTTACAGATCTCGCCAAATGCTTTGAAGAAGCTGCTTATGGCACTCAACGAATGTACGGAATGGGGTAGAGTCACCCTTCTCAGCACGCTAGCAGACTATAAGGCGCAGGACGTGAAAGAGGCGGAACACATCTGCGAGAGAGTGACCCCTCAATTTCAGCATGTCAACTCCAGTGTCGTAGTCTCTGCTGTCAAGGCTGTCTTCCTGCACATGAGATACCTTCCCCAAGAGACGCAAAAATCATACCTGAAGAAAATGGCACCTCCGCTGGTCACTTTGGTCTCGTCAGCACCAGAAGTACAATACGTCGCTCTCCGAAACATCGATCTCCTCCTGCAAAAGCAGCCTGATATCCTCAGCAAAGAGATCCGAGTCTTCTTCTGCAAGTACAACGACCCTCCGTACGTCAAGTTCCAGAAACTGGAAATTATGGTGCGGATAGCGAACGAGCAAAACGTCGACCAGCTACTCGCGGAACTCAAAGAATATGCCTTGGAAGTGGACATGGACTTCGTAAAACGAGCAGTCAAGGCTATCGGCCAAGTTGCCATCAAGATCGAAAGTGCCAGCGAGCGATGTGTAAACGCGCTCATGGACCTTATTAACACCAAGGTCAACTATGTGGTTCAGGAGGTCATTGTGGTAATCAAGGACATTTTCCGGAAATATCCCGGCTACGAGGGAATTATTCCAACGTTGTGCAAATGCATCGACGAACTGGACGAGCCAAATGCGAGAGGATCGCTCATCTGGATTGTGGGCGAGTATGCGGAGAAGATCAGTAACGCTGGTGATATTCTAGGTGGATTCGTTGACGGCTTTGCCGAAGAATTCTCACAGGTATGTGCTACTCAAACAGAATTTTCCATGAAGTTACTGATAGGATGCAGACTCAGCTACAAATACTCACCGCGGTTGTTAAATTGTTCTTGAAGCGACCGCAGGCCGCACAAGGTCTCGTTCAGAAAGTCCTCAATGCAGCAACGGCAGATTCAGATAACCCCGATATCCGGGACCGAGCATACGTCTACTGGCGGTTGCTGTCCAACACGAGCGATCAAAACGCTCCGAAGAACATCGTTCTCTCCGAAAAGCCACCCATCACAACCACAATAGAATCACTACCGCCACAACTTCTCGACAGACTGCTCGGCGAGCTATCGACACTAGCCTCGGTCTATCACAAACCACCCGAACAATTTATTGGCCAAGGTCGTTATGGTGCGGATGCAGTCCAGCAAGCCGCCATCGAGGAACAGAAGGAGAATGCACGAGAAAACCCGTTGGCGGCGGCGGCAGCTGCTGCCGCAGTGCAAGGCAAAGCGCCAGAATCCGGCAACAATATTGAAAACTTGCTCGACATCGACTTTGATGGTGCGGCTCCTGCATCCGCGATGGAGAAACCCACGGACGGCTTGTCTGGTTTGGAAGGTCTGGCAGGCACACCACAAAGAGTGGCTTCACCAACTGTCGCCCAACCTGCTGTGGCCAACAACATGGACGATCTCCTTGGTGTATTTGGGAATGGAGGATCGTCGACCGTCCCATCCTCGTCTGGATTCGGAGGCATGTCTGATAGTGACATACTGAATGGGTTTGCGTCGATGGACCTTTCGCACTCCCAACCGCCGCCTCCCAAACAGCAACTCACTAAACCTGGCAGCGGCGGTGCAAGCGAAGACTTGTTGAGCTTGTGAATACAGCAACAAGCGAGTGCTGAGCACAGAAGGACAGCAAACTGGATAATCTGATTCGGAGAGAACCGCCCAGGGTCGCGGACACACACTGGCCATGGATTGTCCGCAACAACGGGCTATGCACTTACCAAGCACCGCTGGGCTCGTGAGCACGAGCTGTACGATTCGCACAGCCTCTGTTGCGACAATGGTATGCAATACGGTCGACTCAAAAGTTGCAGATTACCAGCTATCGTACGAATTGATCGAGCGGCCTACACGATCCCAAGGCCTTGCATGTGGAGTTCAACGAGGCATCAAAGGCTATCGGTCAGACACGAAGTCGATGGTACCTCCCGAATTCCCCAACAGGCCATCTCGAGATCAAGGTAGCACTGCGATCGAAAACAACACGAATGCTCAACGTATGTCAAGCCACACTGAAACGCAATTACTCAAAGTTTCACGCAAGTTGGAGGTGATATAGACCGAGAGCCAAGCTTGAGCTCAGACCAGGCACGTCATGGTAGAGCAAAAGGGCCGCTCTCCGTGCGTAAGTAGACGGGAATATCAAGTGAACCTATGGTGTCTTTCCTCCACTTTCAGTGATCATCTGAAGTACCCGGGCCTACTCTACAAACCCCTGTTTGCCGTGTATCTCTCAGCGGAAATGCAGACAGACGGCATCTAACACATATAGGGCCATATCCCTTCGTGGCTCATCTCGCGAACAAGATTCCGTGCGGGATGCACGCACCCGCCAGCAAACAAATTGCTTCTCTCTACAAATGGAATGCGCCTCTCGAGGTTACCAGCTGACCTGTGCAAGAAAGCGAGAAAGGCCAGATCAGACTGGCAGAAGCAGCCTGTGGGACAGGTCAAGAGTCTCAATCGATCTTGTTTTAGATGCTTAGGGATCGGGAGAGATCCTGAGCAGTGAATATTAGCATTCCTTCACTGCGATGTGAAGTTGTCACAAACTTGCTGGCTGCTTCAGATGATTTTTACAGCCACTTTACCTCAATCTCCTCTCACCGACCACTGACATCGACTCACCCCGCCGCCATCCATAGACAATCTTCCTCCCCTGCCTTATCAGCGAATAGGTAAGCTTGTCCCACGGGTCGAATCCCGATTTTTGGAATGGAGGCTTACGATGATACCAGATTGAGGACAACATGGCGGATCTCGCACCCACTACGGTCAATCGAGACCGTGCCATCCACAGCCTAACTGGCAATTGTGCTGCCTGCGGCTCAAGCACAACCAAAACCTGCTCCGGTTGTGCCGATGCCTCCCTAGTCGTCGGACTAGACAAGACTTTCTACTGTGGTCACGATTGCCAAAAGACAGGCTGGGCGGCGCACAAAAAGACTTGCAAGGACCTCAAAGCTCGGAAGCCGCTCTATCAAGCAGGAGACCTTTTACGCAAGCTGTGGCTCGTATACCGTCCCAACATCATCATCGTGGATGTTGAGAAGGTCGAGGTCCAGGATAGAGTTATTACATTCTGGGAGTCCGTTGGAGAGACGGCTTATGCTGAACGGCCATTTGCGCACCATCTTTTCTCAGACGACAGAATTAAGGAGTCGGTGCTGAGTGCAGGCGCTTGCGGTGATGCGACTTTCAATATGAGACGCTTTGTCCTCGACATGCTTCATGGTACGTGAAAATACCCTGGTTCAAGCACAAAACCCGTGGTACTTTGTTCTGAACAGCTGGTTCTAGGTATGTGCGACGAAATGGAAGAGATTACCGTCAAGATCAAGAATCCGCTACGCATCGTCAGAGACTTCAGGAGATTTGCAGATGACCCGACGTATCGCGAAATTGCTTGCAATCGCTGTCAGCTTGACAGCATGGGCAACGCCGTCTTCGAAAACAATGGAGGAACACCAGATTGGCAGCACCAGGTCTTTCGTGTCCGTCTCAGGGCAACAAAAGAATACTTTGTGATCGATCTGACCAATGCTCAGTACGGCCGTTATGATTCTGTGATACCCTGGAATGATTACTTGGAGGAGCGTGTTAACGTCGTCAAAGAGCTTGGTCCATTAGGAACGTATGATGAGTCTAAAATCGGAGGCCTCAAGGACGAGAGTGGGACTTGCTACTCGACGGAGAATAACATAAGGTACCTCGACCTTGTGCAATTCTACCAGGCGAGAATGCGGTTCGAACTCACAAAGTGGCGCGCCGAAAACAACCTGGACTACAACTCACTGCTCGAGCTGAACAAAGCGGGATTTGACGAGAAGTCGCAACAACTCGCAGACCACATCTCGAGCGCCCTGGCGGGACTCCGTGAGGCTGCATTCAGGTCCGGTGATTATGCGATGAACTGGCGCACAACAAGTGATCCGGAGGAGTGCGGCAAAATCAGGACGCAGCACTTGAAGTTTCTCGCCAGCCATAAAATCGCTAGCCGAGCCGCAGAGCTAAAAAATTGGTGGTAAGAAGAAAGTCTTGGGGACTTTGACCGGCCAAGATGAAGGCTGTCAACGTCGTTGGCTCGCGCAATGGACTCCTTGTCTACAGTCTCCTCGACGGAGGTAGCTTCAATCATACTCCATACCGATAAAGCGTTCCCGGGTACCTGAGGCACTGGTTATTGAAATCTGAGCAGACACCCGAACATGCATTGAGCTGTCAAGGCGCCCAGTACGACATGGGCTTTTTGGGAGAAGCAGGAGAGCTCTTGCCTGCGCCAACATATCGCCCCGGCACGAGATGGTATCGCACCTTCCAACGAAACACCTCTAGTTCTCCTTCTCACTGTTTCTGTTCCCTTCGACTTCCTCTGCATGGCTGACCGCAGCTGCCTTCTCATCGCCTCCGTACTTGCCTTGCAAGACATCATTCGTGACGTCCTCTCGCAAATGGCACACATACTTGCGGAAGTTGCGCACCGACACCCGATTGAGAAACATCTCATCGAGTTCCTCAAGTGATCGACCTTTCATTTCTGCAGATCTCCATTAGCATGCACCGATATGGACAGAGCGACCTATGCTGTCGCAGTGGAAGAGAACATCGTCCCTAGCGCCAAGAGCACTTACCAGGCATGAAGAAGAAGAAAAATATCACGCAGGCAAAGTTGCTTCCGGCCCAAACATATCCATATTTTGCGCCCTAGAAGATCGTCAGATGCGTGGACACGAGATAACTGCCCAGACTTGAACTGACCAGGCCCAATTCGGCAGGGTTGATGAAGTATGGCGAACAGAAGCTGACAAGCCATGCTAGGAGATACCCAATCGCTGTGGCACTTCCCACCGTCCACGCTCGCAACCTTGTGCTGACCACCTCGGTAGCCACGGGATACGAAGCTCCACCGACACCGCCGTTGTAGGAGAACTTGAAAAGGGCGATGAATGCCGTGAGAATGCTTGCCTGGATCTTGGCAGATACACCAGCACTAGCGGTCACAGCAGGCAGAAGTTGGCAAAGCCCACAAGCCGTTGCACCGATTATGAGGATGGCACGTCGGCCGACCAAATGGCGCATGGCGAACATTCCGACTGAAGTCCTCAACAAAGTCGTGTCAGCATTCTGGTCTTCAACAAAGGGATATTCGAGACAGGTCTCTACCCTGCCACGATGCGACTTTGGGAATGACTTACCGTTCACACCGACAAAGCCTACACAACTCGTCATGATCGTATACTCGAAGGGCTTTGTGACGCCGCCCTGTTGGAGGAAGTAGGTTTGGTACGCAATCAAGAACCAGATGCCAGAGGCGGATTGACAAGCGATCATGCCGTAACAAAGCAGTGTCCGGCGCAGATCCGTGCCTGGAAGGGGCCCGTCAGCATCTCGAAATGGGATACTAGCGGAGCATGCATACCTCTGAACATATCAATCCAGCCAACGCTCTTGGCCGTCTTCTTCTCTTCTTCCATTCCTCGGATCATCTCAACCCATTCGTACTCCAGCTCCTCAGCCGTCACAGCAGACCCTCGGAGTGCGATCAACGACCTCTTTGCCTCTGCTTCTTTTCCTTGATGCAGGAGGAATCTTGGGGATTCTGGGACCCAGAACAGCCCAATCGCGAGAATGGTGGGGACGATGTACAGGCAGCCCAGCGGAATCTGATAGCATGACTTGTCTAAGCGCGACTTGGTGGAGTTGTTGACTGTTCCGCCTAGTATGGAGCCTATGTTGACCCAATACGCGAACAGAAACACAATCACGCCGCGGAGATGAGCTGGTGCAGCTTCGGACGTGTAAACGTTGGAAAACGTCACAAGGAAGCCGTTTGCAAGGCCAAGCAAGAGACGGCCGAAGTAGATGGCGCCGTTACTTGTTGTGGCGATCTGGATGGCCACGGCCACGGCGTTCAGAGCACATGCGAGCCAGATTGCTTGCTTACGACCGGCGTATGCTCCGAATACACCTGCCAATAACGACGAGAGAAAGGAGCCGAGGGTCAGCAGAGAGCTGATGAGTTGTTGGAAGGTGGGATCAATGCTATACCCGATCGGACTCTTGGGATTCTCGTATCCGAATACTTTCAAAAATCCTGGCATTGCTTGGAGGCCTACTCAGCTGTCAATTGGCATATTCAATCAAGCCGATAGACGCTTGACGGACCGCCCACGGCCGCTGTGTCGAAGCCGTACTGAGTGTTCGCAATGGAGACTATGCAACAGATAAACAGGCATTTCCTGTTTGCCCAGAGGCTGGAGTCTTTGGACGCGAACATGGTGATCCCGCAGGTTCTCGGCAGTGATGAGATAAGGAGAAAGGAAGCACAACACACTCAAGAGACGAAGGCAGGACAAAACATTATCGTTTACGTGAGCGACAGCAAGAGGTCGACGATACTTTATGGCTCTACCGAATCCCACAATGCCAGGGCCACAGGTGAATTTGCACCAAGGTGAACAGCTGGGAATAGCTCAAGTCCCACACATCAAAGATGGAGCATGGGGCCCCGGCATATGTCCAGAGGACGTGGTTTCGAATCGCTTATCATGCGTAGCCGGGGTTTTAGAGAGAGTCCAAGATGCGATGAAGACTTGGCCCTCCGAGGCCTGGGTGGCTGTGAACTTGTGCCAAGGCGGTATGTCCAACACAAGGGGTACTGTGTTCCTCCTGTTCCGGTTCGAGCCTGATATTCGCCGTCACAAAAGACCTTAGGCAAAGCGAGGCTTGAGTGACAGTTCCTCACCAGCATAACCCAAGCAATGATTGTTGGCTTTGCTTGTGCAAGCGAGATCATCTGGTCTGCAAGTAGTGCATCAACGTGCGGGGTGAGGCCAGCAGATGAGCGGGCTAGAGAAGGACGAGCTCGAGACGAATCGTTGCGGGAAAAAAGCGGAATGGGAAGGGAGGGGACCACTTCTTGGCGCCCAGTCGGTCTTTCATCTACCGCCGGGTCAAAGCAGCTCTTGATCATCCACACGAATCACCTGTATCACTTCAGGCTCCAAAGTCAACAAAGCCCAGGACAAGGACGGTAGCATGTCTTCGTCTCTGACATGGAGCATCCGCAGAAGCAACGGTCGGAAATTGGCCACTATTAAATTGCTCTCTATCACAGGGAGCTATCCCAAGTCCGTCCCGTGGAGCTGCATGACCAAAGCTGTTCCTTGACGAGTGTCAAGTGCTTCAACAGGAGCAATCATGTCAAGACAGAATACTTGTTCCAACGACGAGGTCCAGTTCTGAATCTCCTGCAAGGCTAACATTCCGCCCATTTCGTGTTATCATTCCAGTCGCGTTCAATGTCTCGCACGGACCACCGGGTCCCTCGACCTGAGCATGATATCCCGAATCATCTTCCATCATTTTTATATCGGCCGTTGTGGTCAGAGGTGAGAGTTTCATCGTCCATTCGACGCGCACGAGATGAAGTGGAGGACTCTCACCGGCGCTGCGATAGCGTTACGGCTCGCGCTGCCGGTCTTCGGCTACGGCACGACTGTTCTGATCGGCGTCACTTATTGTCCGGCGACTTACACGAGCACGAGCACAAGCGTAAGCAGCAGCGCTAGTATTATCTCCACCACGAGTGCATCTACTGCGCCTAGGTACGATGGATTCCAGATTTGATGCTACATTACTGACACCCTCCAGTATTGTTCCAGGAGAGCCGATTGTTCTTGCCTTCAAAGTAAACGACATTTCTCAATACCTCAAAGCAGATGGAAGCATCACCAATGACTCCTTGCAATCCACCAACTATTCCATTACGCAGTCCGGACAGCTATCGGCCGGCAATGGCTATGTGTCTACTTCTGGAGAAGTCCCCTACCAGCCATTCGCGGTTTCGCCTGACTCGCCGGGCATGAAAAGAGCGCCTCGAATCTTTACGCAGTTTTTGATTAACCTTGACGATATTCTGGAGTGGATAAATAACGCTTTTGCTGGGAGGCGTGCGCTATTCTGTGTCTCTGACCTGACCCTGATAGCTACTTTCAATGGAGTGACACCTCCGGGTTGTACGCCTATAGAACTTGGTGCTATTCCTGCGGCAGAGCTCAACCAAGCCTCCTCCAGCTCGACAACGGGCTTGCCACAATCGACAACGAGCAACATGCCCAGCGTTTCAACCCTGATATCACAGCCGTCGAGCAATTCGGGCTCGTCATCCGGCGCAGGTTCAAGCACGAATTCGGTGGTCCTCGTTTCCACAATACAAACACCGCCAGTATCGTCGAATCCGACTTCGGGCCTGTCAGCATCGGGCTCCTCGTCTGCCGCGATGGGCTCAACGTCCAACCTCTTGCCTTCCTCGAGCTCCAGCGTGCCCTCTACATCTGCAAGCGGGACCGACTATTCAGCACCAACAACGACGGGTACTCCAAATTGCTTCGACCGCTCGCCATTTGATGGCACAGTGAATAAGGATTTCCTGGTTCTCTGTGATACGGACTTGCCAGGCAATGACCTTGACGCTGTGCCTGCTTCGAATATTGCCGAGTGTATTGCCGCTTGCACGGCTTACGGACCTGGTTCCGAGGGGACATGTGTCGCTGTGGAATTTGATATTGTAGGTTTGTCCTGGGCTGGGCCGATATTTCTCTAACGAACCTAACAGCTCGCAAATACAAACCCGTGTCATCTCAAATATGCGATTTCCACCGTAAGTAGGGGCGCGAACTCCTTTTCGCAGGCGGCGATCGTTGTCAACAAGCCGTATGCTCCCGTCATTGTCTTCTCCGACGCTGCAGCAAAATCTTCGTCGAGTTCCAACGTAGTAGACGGTTCGACCACTGTTGGGCCGCCTCCTCCTGCATCTATGATGTCCACAACCCCGAACGGCGCAGTTTTACCCACCACTTCGCCCTCACTTCCACCCGTCAACCCGACGACCTTTATTAGCGGATTTCCTGCTCCCTCGAGCATGCCACAGTTCTCACCATCCAGCGGCCCAGAAGGCGCGCAAAGCAGCACATCGGCCGTTTTGTCGGTGGTGGAGGGGATGACTACTTCTCTCGCTATCAGTTCGTCACCCGGTGCGGGATCGAGTCATCAACTGCCCAGCACAATGGCAGCTTCTGGGAATATCCAGATTTCTTCTCCCGGATCGAATCCTCTCAGTTCTTCTCCTACCCTCAACCCGGCTAGTTCTTCTGCTTTCTTCAAGCCGGCAAGTTCTTCTCCTGCTGTCAACCATGGCAGCTCTTCCCCTATCGTCAACTCGGCCAGTTCTTCTCCTGTCATCAACCCAGCCAGTTCCTCCATCGGAAATTCCATCACCAGATCCTCCCATTCAGCGACCCCTATCGGCTCTTCTCCAGCTGCCAATACATCGCCACCAGCAGCCACTTCTCCTGCCGCCGGTGCTTCGCTCTCGGTAACCTCACCTTCTGTTAGCACTCCTGCAGCAACCTCAGAGCCAGGTTCCTCAAGTCCGATCGCGACTATGCGGGAGAGCTCGAGTTCGAGTGTTCTTGTTGCCAGCACACTTACAACCACGCCATCGCAAACCACTGCTGCCTCTACGTCCACGAACATTGGTCCATACTGTACCGCCACCCCGGCTGACCCTAATGCGAATTTTTGTCCCACCTACAACCATCAGGGTCTGAATGTCAATAGCGATGGCTATTGCTACGAGATTGAATGCTCTACGTCGTTGCAGGGAACTGCCATTCCCGAATCTTTTGTCGAAGTGTCATCATTGAGAACGTGCATAAGTTTATGCACAGAATACAATGTTGGTCTGCCATACGGGTGTTTAGGAGTGAACTACCTCTTTTCTGCTGGGGCAAACGCCAATTGCATTCTCCTGGCTACCATCACGGGAACTAGCGCCAACGCAACCGGCGACAGTGCCCGGCTCCTGTATGCAGGCTATCCTACTCCCGATGACCCTGTCTACACCTTAACAAGCAGCACCACATCTCGGACTGCTACGCCTCCTACCACAGCGCCGATCAATCCAGCTTCATCTATAACGATGTCAGCCGCTACGACCACCTCGTCCGCCACAGCAGCTTGTCCAGCTGCCCCGACCGCGACCGATGCAACACCCCTCTGTCCTGGAGCGTCTCCTGGTGCTTGCTATGAGTACGCCTATTACAACAACCCGGTGGACTTTGAGATTGAATGTTCCACGCAGTTCACCGGATCGCACAACCAGCAGCTGTTGGCGTTCAATTTGAACGACTGCATTCGTCAATGTCAATATCTCAACACTGTGTTTACCAATAGTTGTGTTGGAATCACCTTTATAGAGGGGGAAGTTGGCCAAGGAACAACCAACAACTGTTATCCGTATTCCACGATCACATGCGCCACGCGCGGGAACGCAATGTACAACAGTGCACGCATGTTTTATGCCGGATACCCCCAGGTCACGGACTATAACTCGACTTTCTCGTGTTAGTCCAGGCGATTAGGCGAGTACTGGCCCTTCGACTACGAAGTTGTCCGGGTAATTGCTTGAATTCTTTTGTACTTGGAGGCCTTTTGAGCAAGTAGATTCTTGTCGTTTGTTGAGTCCGACTTGGTTGGAATACTTGCTTGCCTGCAAAGACGAAAGGGTTCTTCGGCAGTGAAAATAGAACATTCTCTTCACCCAGCAGCCTTTTTGATCGTGTTCATACTTCTGGGGATCGCTCGCAACCTCTCTTCTCTTGTCCCGGTACTAAAATGCTCTTACCTCGTTTCACTCTCAAGCTCGGCAGCTCACGAGGCTCGGCAAGTACGGGGAAAGGTGGGGTTTTCGGCACCGGTATCATTGATAGGTCTCGCCTCTGTAGCGCTTGCCCTTCTGGGCCCTAGCATAACCGTGAACTGCCTCGGCAGCCTCAAACAAAGGCATCCTGTTAACATCGACAAAATCTCAGACAGTCTTCATATGTTGGCCATATGCGATGGCGGTACCTACATCAACGCACGAGAGTCTCATTGGAGACGAAGCCATGAGCAACGAGCAGTTCGGCAGCAAGCTGCCTTGGGCGGAGCCTTCTTGGTACGTGTGCCAACGGTCTCTTCCTTCTCACGAGCCGACGAAGATTGCCCGATGCATAGGCGAACGGAGACTGACATTGTAACTAGGTACACAGGCCGGCCGTCACCATATTACAAGGACTCTCACCGCCAACTTCGAAAAGCCGTGAGAAAGTGGGTCGAAGATGTAAGTCCAAGCAACGAGCCTGCTGCCTGTGCAGCCTTGCATCTTCGAGCTTGAGGAGCCATCGCGTCCACGCGATGCTGCAATTCAAATTTCTGATACCAATCGTTGACCACTTATAACAGAACGTCATCGGAAGAAGCGAGGAATGGGAAGCAGCCGGCGAAGTTCCTAAGGCGGTCTATCTGAAATGCGCCGAGGATGGGCTCCTGCTCCCCATTGCGACGGGGCGGAAGATTCCAGCGGAATGGGCAGGCAAGTATCCAATCGTTGGCGGGATCAAGCCTGAGGAATGGGACGGATTCCATGATTTTGTGCTTTGGGACGAGCTGTACAGGGGAGGCGCCATCAGTTCGATCTTCGTTGGTCTGGTAAGTCGCATTCCTCTCAGCCGGGTCCAATCAGTCTCTGTCCAACTGACCGCACCTCGTGGTGGCTAGACCGTCGGCGCACCTCCCATCCGCCAATTCGCCTCTCCGACCCTACAATCCAAGATCCTGCCAGAAATCCTATCCGGGCAAAAACGCATCTCCCTCGCCATCACCGAGCCGAACGCCGGCTCAGACGTACGAAACCTCACCACCACCGCAGAAAAGACGCCCGACGGAAAGCACTACATCGTCAACGGCGAGAAGAAATGGATCACCAACGGCATGTTCAGCGACTACTTCAGCACCGCCGTTCGCACTGGAGCACCAGGCTCAGGAGCCGCTGGGCTGAGTTTCCTGCTCATCGATCGACATCTCCCCAGAATTAAGTGTCGGAAGATCGAGATCGGAGCGGGAAAACTCAGCTCAACCACGTACATTACATTTGAAGACGTCAAAGTCCCGGTTGAAATGTTGATCGGCGAGGAAGGCGGCGGCTTTAAATTCATCATGTCGAATTTCAACCACGAACGGCTGTGGATCGCATTCCAGGCGCTGCGAGGTGCGCGGATCTGCCTGGAAGATGCGTTCGGCTGGGTGCAGAAACGTGAAGTGTTCGGAGGAAAGCTGATCGAGCAGCCTGTTGTGAGACACAAGCTCGGCTTGTGTGGAAAGAAGGTCGATGCGCTGCAAGCGTGGGTGGAACAAATCGTGTACGAGCTGGACCATTTGAGCGAGAAAGATGGGAATAGGCTCCTCGGCGGCACGACGGCGTTGCTGAAGGTCGAGGCTGGCATGGTGGCCAAGTATGTGGCGGATGAGTGTGTCAAGATCATGGGAGGGTGAGTTTTCGTCGGACAAAGCCAGCATGAAACTCACATACTAACAAGAATCCAGCCTTGGTCTAACGAAGTCTGGTCAAGGTTCTCGCATCGAGGCCATCTCGCGCAGTGTGATTGCTTTGATCGTGCCCGGAGGGTCCGAGGATGTCATGATTGACCTGGGCGTCCGGGAGGCATTAAAATTGAGTCGACAGCGTGAAGGGGGTGGTCGGTCGTCTCGTTTGTGACGGGACACAAAATGCAAATACAACAGGGAATAAGTATGTCAAGCCTGGCTCTGCCACCACTAACCAATAAAAAGTGGTCTTGGGTGAGAGATGACGAAAGGTCTCAGCGCCGGACCATATTGTACATGTTGATAGTGAGCAAATGAGGACAAGACGGGCTTAGATCCGCGCGAGAGTATGTAGGCGGAGCAAGTGCGGTCAGAGTCTTCTCGCCAATGGACATAAAAGCCATGAAGTCGACAGGACAGGCAGGCGCTTGTGGATGCCAAGACAGGAATACTTTGGACTAAGCAGTGACGATGTAGAGTGTTCAAACCTTTTTTGATTCTCAGCAGTCTGCCCTACCCCAACTTCTCGGAAAGGGTACGACTTCTCGCAGGTTGCTGACGCCCGTCATGTACGCAACCAGCCGATCAAAGCCGAGTCCGTATCCTCCGTGCGGACTACTTCCAAACCGCCGGAGGTCAGCATACCATTTCAGATTGCCTAAACTCTCACCGGGCTGTAGGAATGGATAGCTGGATCCATTGTCGTTGCCATTTCCATTGCCACCATTCGTCGGCTCCGCGTGTTTGAGAAGACCCTTTTCACGCATAGACTGGATGAGAGGCCCCAGACGATGCTCTCTTAAGCTTCCACCTACAGTCTCGCAGTAGCCGAATGGGAGGAGAAGGTCGAAGCAGGCTACTGTCTCCTGCGTTGGATCATAATCAGCACCTTCTTTAGCAACGGCCGCCGATGAAGGCAACATGTAGAATGGTTTGACAGCCTTGGGATAGTGTGTCACAAAGACCGGCTTTCCATCCGCAAGGTTGACCACGATCCAGCGTTCATGTTCCAGCTGCAATCCATGACCCCATTGTGGTCGAGTTGCAAATAGCTCTCCGTTGCTTGACTCATGTGCCTTCACCAAAGCATTCATGGCGGTCGTATAGTCAATGATATCCCAGTGGCTAGCGAGTCTCTTCCACCGAATTTCCAGATCAACGAACTCGGCGTCAGTTGAACGGTGTTTCTGATCAGAATAGTATTCCAATAGCTCCTTGCCCGTCCGATGATCTTGTACTGAGCGAACCAAATGCTTGACGAGATTCTCCACCCGGACCATGACACCTGCTAGGGAGACATTTCGATACTCGGCCTCAAGCATGTAAAACTCTGACAGATGGCGTGGAGTATCACTTTCTTCGGCACGGAAAGTTGGCGAAAAGGCAAAGACATCGCCTAGTTCGGCAGAATGGGCTTCGAGGTGGAGTTGAGACGACACTGTCAGGTATTTTGGTTCGCGAAAGTATAATTTCTGCTGCTCTTTGGGGGAAGCCAAGTCTGTTCCAGGGGTTTGTCCATGACTTTGTGGCGAGATGGTGAATGCTTCGCCGGCACCTTCGCAGTCGGACGATGTTATGAGAGGTGGGAGGACTTGATAGACTTGTTTTCGGCTCCTGGCGAAGAAAAAGTTTATGGAGGTGATCAGTTGGCTTCGAGTGCGGTTGACAAGCGAATGGAAAGATGTGCGCATGCGGAGGTGAGGGACGGTTCGGAGGAAGTCTGTTGACATAGACTGCTTCTGGATGGGATTATCCTGTTTCTTTGGTCAACCCAGATTGACAGTACCAGCTGAGCCACGACGTACGGAAGTGTTGCCTTCGCCAATCACGTCAATCTCGGACACTTGCAGTTCATGAGTCTGTCCAGCTCCTTGAGACGGGGTCCATCTTCCCACCAATGCAACATAAGCTCCATTCGTTATGCTGCGCTTGCTTGTTAAATGTTGTCTCAACTCGTTGGTTTAGACGTCACATACTCCTTGGCCAGCTGGGGCTCGGGAAATACAGCTTGAATATTTGCAAGGGTCGAGCCATCGCCTATGCGCGCAAAAGCTACGGTTTTTTGTTTCCGAATGCTGCGGACAAGACCATTCACCTTGATGGGGTTGTCGAGGTTGAGTGAATCGCCTCTTGCAGGGCCCTCCAACAGTCGGTCATGTCGAACGTGTGGTGGCCTCACCTTTTTGGTGGCCACTGACTTCTCATCATGGAGACCTCGAACACCCAGGACTGGGAGATCAACTCGAGCTCGATGTGGGGAGATGTTAAGGTAGGGAGAGCGAGGAAGGCATTCGGCTGTGAGGCGCAGCGTCGATTGTGAAGACAGCCATCGCATCACGCCCCAACAAAGAGGTCCGAGGCGACAACGAAGGCACGTACTTGCAACATACAAATTCAAGGTATTCGATGATGGCGCGAGCTGCGGGAGAGCACCAGGAACGCGACTGGACGTGAGAGCGGAGAAACCATTCTCCCGAGATTGGCCCCAGGCCGGCGGGCACTGGCAGGTGCTGCTCATGCTCATTTCAACATCCTTCCTTCCCTCTACTCTGCGAACCCCAGGAGGCAAACCGGATGTGCTCAATTGGAGTCTTTACATTTGCCTAAACCGAGCTGTGAACTTGGCTGTCGAAACGTCTCCTGCCCGACATCGCCTGTGGTCAGGCGTGGACCTCTATAAATCGATGGTCTACACCATTCACCCACATCCTCAACCAGTGGTGCGGCCGTTTCCTGCATCGGCATGGCTCAGAGTCCAAGAACAACAATTGCTACCGGGAACATTGACTTGCAGAATGGTCGTCCGTAGGAACGGTCAATGCGGCAATCGGGACATGCCGTAAGCGGACCACTATTCCTTCTTTCGACCGTCTCCTTCCTGGCTCTCGACACGCCAGCATAGCGTGATGCAATTGAGACCTCTTGACTGCATTCAACAAATGCCAGACCAGGGAGTTGGAGTGTTTCTCGTCAACGGTCCCCTGCTCAATTGGGCTATTCGCATGCCGAACCGTGAAGCTCCTAACACTTTCCCTATCAGGTAACTAATTCTTTTCGATTTCAGCGTTCTTACCGGTTGCAGCCTAGCTCTAGGTGGTGGTGACCTACTGCCAAGTTCGTCCTTTGCGCCTGCCTTTCAGACCTTGCGCACCTACTGCATCAGGGAACAGGCACGAGCCAATGCTAAGTGGGATATCCTTCCCTCCGAACGGACGGACGTTGCAGAACCATAATATATACCCTATGCTTGGATACTCCGCGACAGGACTTGTCAATGCTCTTTATCCAAGCTCCTCGCGACGGCGACTGGTAAGCTTTCAGTGAGGTCAACTTTGCCATAGTCTTTGCTTTGAGAGTGCTTGCAAGAGACTTAGCAGTGGGCTAGTGGACCGCGGTGTGGCCATGGCGTCGTGCCCTTGCTCCTACTGCAAAGTTGCTTTCGCGACTCTTTCTGAACGAGGAGGGGAGAAGTATAAAGATGGACAAAGACAGGAGAGCGGCGAACAACCTCTTCCCTTCGGCAGCAGCAGGAACGCAAGAAGGAACTCACACCAACCCCTCGACCCCGACGTATTAGTCCCCACTCTTGAAGCATATCGACAATTCCTCACCGCCCAGCTTAGCTCACTCCAAAGGCATCTGCGTCGAAGTGAACCGGCAAACATTCGCAATCGTCGAGTTGGCCCTCGCTCTTGGCGCCAACATACGTCGGCATTCCCTCAACTCATGCAATCAGGTACGTATACATCGGCCCTGGCTTTGCAGAGCCTCTCACCAACTACAGTACGATCTAGTCCCTCCTCACAACCGAATTGGCGGATTCCCAACTCCACGCCGTCTTCTAAGCACACGTCGAACATGCCCTCCCGCGGACACGGACTCTCCTGATCTGCGACGACGTGAGCACCAAAGCTTTGTTCACATTCGGCAAATCCGTTCTCGATGTCGTCCTCTTCATCCAATTACACCTGGTACCCAGCAAGAAACCCTTCATCGACGTCCATCGTATCCTTACCGGAAAGATGAGCTATAGCAAACGCAACAGGTAGTCTGTCTGTGATCCTGCACTGAGCCGGGGAGCTTGGGAGGGGCTCTAGGGAAGGCTCACAGAAAACCACGAGAGATCCAAACGTAACAGGTAGTCTAGTCTATTGAGCAAAGTCACACATGCTGTTGACAAGAGCAAAAAGTTGGCTGTGGACTCAGTTATGTAGTTTAAATTGATGCCATGCACCGGACTCAAGAGCCCCGGCTCGACAAGATGCAGAATTCGAATATTAAAAGATCATCATCGTCCTCGCCAATTTAAATGCAAATTCTTGGCACTTTTCAGAGGATGAGAGCCTTGTACGAACGATTTTTCTTTCTTTCACTTCACTGTTGTCAAGACTCAAGTGGAGCAGCGTCTTCCATACGTACTCGGCAGAAATTGACTGGAGTGAAGTGGATCACGTTCAGACTTGTGAGCCTGGGAAAGAGTGAGTAAGATATTGTGAATATGCCACACGGTCTCGACACCGACAACACCTGAAACGGGCGACAATATGTAATGAAGCTGGGACATGATATGGGACGCACCTGTTTTTGCTACACGGTGCACAAGACAAGAAGTTGACTTCAACAGTGATTCCACATTGACTCAATCTGCTACTAATGCTTATCACAACCGTCGGTGGACACAGATACACCTCAGACATACTGTTCTCGAATCATGGGTGCCGACTCCAGACTTCCCTTTCACTCTTCAACTCAACACTAGCGCAAACAATGCAACCTCTCTAGAAAACACACTAATCGCAATCATAAGAGCTTCATGACTCATGCACGTACAGGAGAGAAAACCCCTCTCAACCCTGAACGCCAAAAATGCGGAATCAACGCTTACTTTTCAGACAATCCTGCAAGGCAAAGATTACATCGTCGTTCTCACAATTTCTGCTTTCTTGGCTCCTAGACCTTGGCGAAGACGCGATCGAGCTTGCTTAACGCCCGCTTATCTTCCCGGAATCCCAGCTTTTCACTAGGAATATCCTGTGGAGGTGCCCCGTTCTTGGTTCCGCCGGGACTCGTGCTTCCCTGTCGATCAACGTCCGACTCGTTGGCTCTGTCCGCTGCGGGTATTTTTGTGTTGATGTTGTGGACCAGTGCATTGATCGTAGGTGCTTGACTGGCGCTCACCACAATGGTGTCAGAAGGCTGAGCTGGAGGCTGGTTATCTTCGGGTCTGCTGGCGACACCATTTGGTTGAGCGTCGTTGCTAGTGGGAGGTGAAGTCAATCGAGGATCGATCTGTAGAGCAGATCCGGCGTTCTCGGCGGGTGGCTCAGGCGCTGACGTAGCGGGAGGAGCAGGTGGACTCATCTGGTAGTTCGCAGGCGATTGTATCACAGAGTACGAAGCAGGCGCTATAGGTCCCGAGCTTGCGGGTGGCGGCGGAGGTACCGAAGATCGAGTGTCTGAATTCCGTAACGGACGCTGGTCATAGGAAGAGGGTGGGGCTTGAAGATGCATAGCGTGAGGTGAATGATGATAGGGTGCTGCGCCATATGGAAGAGGAGCCATACCGTGTGGCATAGCATAGGGCTGATATTGGTATCCAGGAGGAGGGGTATGCATCGGGCTGATGGGGTAGAGATATGCTGGATGAGGCATGTACCCAGGTGGAAGGTAAGCCTGTGGAGAGGAAGGGCCCGGGCGATGATATCCTGGGGCACCAGGACTCATGACATAGCCAGGTGCACCGACCATTGGTGAGCGTGTGACAGCAGGTACAGCCGACTGATCGTTGATTGTCGACTCTGGATACATTCCTTTGGCAGGTGTGATGTTCGCCAAGTTGGGATCAGTGCTTGGCTGTCGCAGTACTTGTGAGGCTGGATGTGATCGAGAGTAGTAGCTGATAAGGTGGAGGTGTTGACCTGTGGAGGTTGTGATACTGAAGGACTGCTTCATGAGCCCGTCAGGTTTGTAGCGGTACCCATCAGGGCCTTCTTCACCTTCTCCGCCCTGCGATGCGTCTTCATTCACAGCCTCTGGAGTCTTTGTGCCGCGATTGCCGTTTGGTTGATTGGCATATGAATTCCCACCACGTTTCCCTTCCATCTCGCGGTATGTCAAAAAGCTGCCGGAGACACGGCTGGCGCTCCAGCTCTTGCCATCAGTCCATCTTCGCATGCCTGCCTCTCTTTCGTCCCATACGAACACTGACCCCGATCTTATCGACTGTCGCTCCTTCTCCGAAAGCCGTCGCTGTACTCGCGGTAAAATTCCCATTCGGCAAGCTTCAAAGAGGATGATTGCGTCCGTGGGCGTGCGGACTAGTCCATTGTATGTTTCCATGGCGAGGATAAGGAAGAGGGGACGCAAAGGTGGTAACTTCGATGTGTCGATAGCGGCGGGCTGGATGCTAATGCGCACACTTCAGCTCGCCGCAATTTATGTCTCCGAGCCTGAAGCGCTCCTTTCCAGAGTTGATAGGAGCGTCAATTCTGGCGAGCGGTGCAATTGACTTTCGATTATTCGTGACGCAGGTGGTTGATGGCTGATTGGAAGCTTGACACGTTTTCGCGCTACTGCGAGAAATCTCGAAAGTCAAACAGTGGACGCCTTGAAAATCGTGCTGAGTGAGATACCGAAAAGAAGATCAAGGTCTCGAGCGGAGGGCTCGAAGCTGGCTACTGATCATATGGCCCTCGCAGAGGCGGGACAAGAAAGGCCGGGAAATTCGCACAAGACTTGGGAAGCGAGCGAGGAGCGGAATGGGGTCTGTGCCGCGCAAACAAGACTCTTGCAAAGAGGAGATGTGTTACGAGTCTGGGCTTGGGGCAGGGAGGGCTTGGTGTAGCTCTGCACCAGTCGTTGATAACCTTAAAAGAAGATGTGAGAAGACAAGAAGACAAGAAATCCAGAGGTGGACATTAGTTTGAGAGCAACCTGCTCTTTCTCGGTGCCCAGCACTGGACCCTTGCCTGACCAAGACGCCCACTTCCACTGCAGGTCAAGCTTGGGCACTAGGCAAGTATGCTTAACCCGATGCCCGCAGCGCTAGCCCAGGCAGTGGCCAGTGGCTGCTGGATGCTTGATCGCCACCCTGCAAGCGAGGCAAGTGTAGCCCCGATACCGATAACCATGGCAGTAACTCTAATCCCGCAGATTGTTCCAGCTTCGTTCTTCTCTTGGTCACGAAAAATTCCCTGCACGAAAGCTTTCCATACTAAACGGCTAGAGAGTCTGTCTGAATCCCAAGATGAAAGAAAAAGCAGAGACTCAGTGTCCACACTGCCGCGGCCCTCCGTGGATCACCGGCGTCTGCCTGAAAGTGGGAAATTTGGACAAGCTTCTTGGGTCTTGGGCTTCTTGGAAGGCCTTGGAACCTCGTTTCGCGGGCCAATTATAGGTTGCTGCAATTTTCGTCTCCAGCCTGGCCAGCACCCAGGGCGAGTTGAAAGCGGAATTTCCAGCGTCCCATCACGCCTTTCGAAACTATTACTCTCTCGGGTCATGCGATGTCCTCAGCAGGTGCTTGGCAGCTGGATAAGATATGGTATGCAAGGGGGTTAGTCCGATTCGGCTCTCTTTTCTCTGCTTCCCATTTTTATTACCTCGACGAGGAATGGTTGAGACAGAAAAGAGCTACTGACGAGGTGCCTTGCTCAGATCTCGCAAGTTTCTGGCTGACTGTGTACAAGCAAGGAGACCTTCGTATCTGAGCAAGAGGCTTCCCTATCCACAGCATCCTTTCAACAGCCAGCCAGCCACGATGGAACACGGGACAGATCGCCTTTCAATAAAGTCAAGGACTTGGCGACACTAGCGAAGCCGCCAATGGTCTTGGTGGTCTTGGTTTCCCTTGGTGTTCTTAGTTGCGACGACCTTCGGACCGATCGCTTACTCTGACTCGTTGCGTCGAGTCTGGGCGCCTCGGTGTGTGCGTAACGTTGTGTCCACGGCGTCCATGCCTCCAATGCTTGGTCTTTTTCGCAACTCAAGGGGTGAGGAATCCACATCTCTCTCATCATGCTGCTGACATTCTCACTTCTACAGAGGCTGCCTCTCAAGTCCACCAGTCAGAGATTTTGATGACGACGATTGTTTCCATTCTGCCCCGAAGACTCACTTGACTTGGATTTGGCAGGTGTCACACCGAAGAAAGCTGCCACCTTAGCTTAGGCTTAAGCGTCTTCTTAAGCATGATTCAAGCCACCAAACTCAAATCCGCACGGCGTCAAAGCCAAGCAGTTTTAATCCTTAGTCCCAGTCCTTCGACCTTGGCGCAGCCTACGCTAAACGCTCACCCAACCAGCGGTGGCGGGCTTACGTTTACACCCTCCTTTGCAAACGCCCCGTTCCACACAAAAGCGTGACACTCTTGCGAAATCGGGAGATGACTGGAGTTCACTTCCGAGCCCTGACAGCTAGGATTCCGAAGCTCACCGGTCTTGGTCTGGATCAAAATGCTTGTGGAAGAGCAGCTTGCAAGTTGTTACGTGGATTTTGACGACATAGGCTTCAGGCCACGTGTACAGTGGGTATATGTTGAGCTGTGGTCGACGTTGAACGTTCCTCAAACAGTCTCAGCATGTGCCTCCAATGCATGCAGTCAGTGACAGCTTCGTGAATCGCAGCACGGCTTTCTGATGAGAACTGCTGGGCTGAGAGATCTGACGGCCACAACGTCAAGCACGGCAGAGACTCTCAAACACCTTGAGGAAAGAGTCCTGCCAGGTACCCTGAAGGTGCAAGTATTATGACTACATTGTGTTGGGAGACGAAGAGTGCAGATGGAGAAGGCCTCTCCGAATCCAACCTCGTGGCCGTCGCTCTCGACTCGTCTTCAATCTTCCCACCTGGGCAAACCTCCTTGAATGATCCTGCAGTACGAGGGGACCGTGACGACAGCGAAACGACCGCTTATGGGCGAACTCCATTTTGGTAATGTCAATTTTTATTTCTGCCAGTTTGGCAGCTGTCCGGGAATACCTATTTCCCATAATCGGAGTCCTCGAAAATCATGTGCCAGCCTTTGGCGTAGAATGAGCCTGGCAGTATCTGCATCTGCGTTGAGCTGGCCGTTTGAACTATACACTGGACCAACTCCCGGTGTCTGAATTATCGACTTATCAAAGACGAAGGGAGAGAGCTTTGATCCAATCTCATCCCTTTCATTCCAGCTGCCCCTCTGTTTCGAGAACGTCTCCGCCTTCAACTCAAAGCTTTCTCCGCCTTATCCTGACCGTGTCCGTCAACGGGGGTACAAGACTGGTTCCAATCCATTTACTCGGCGGCCTCTTCATCAAAGGCTCAAACTCGTAGTTCATGATCATGTACGCCAACAGCAGTTTCAGCTCATTTGCAGCAAAGAAGCGGCCCGGGCAGGCATGTCGGCCGTGGCCAAAGGGGTGGTAGGTAGGAGACGTGCTCACGAAGGACAGGTTGGCTTTCTTGATGTACTCGTCTGTGTTGCTGCTGCTGCGCGTGTGTGTTGCTTTCGTGGCTGACAGGTCAGATGGCAGCTTTTCGTCCTGGACATCGAGGAGTTCTGGGCATGACTCGCGCTGGATGGAAAAGCGGAAGGGGTCGTATGTCGCGGCGTCGGGGTAGTACTCGGGATCGTTGTGCACGCCGTTTGTTGGGACAGAGACGTAGCTGCCATATGGACAGAACGTGCCGTTTGGAGCGGTGATGCCTTCCAGTACCATGACCTTGCGAGACAGGCCCGCGCCTAGGAAAGAGCCTATACGCGACGATTCACGCAGTGTCGAGTCTGCTTTGTACATCTTTGCAAGACCGGCCTTTGTCCAGACACCTTTATCAGCAGCAACGATGGAGGACGCCTCTTCGCGGAGGACGTCAAGGTATTGCTTCTTGGGATCAGCGGCGACTAGATCGAAGATGGCATTTGTAATGCTGAATGTGGAGGTGTGGATGGCAGCAAAGTTGACCGCGAGGACTCTTTCTGCGAGAATATTGGGATCACGTTCGTGCGGGTACGGGCTGTCTCTGGCTCTTCGGATCGACCATTGTAGGAAGTCGTTGGGTTCAGGGTCACCGATCTTCTTCTCCAATTCGCCGTTCTGTCCTTCCAGGAGCCTGTTCCGTCGCTCAATCTCCGGCCTCAGCAGACGAGCGAATGCTTTGGTGTGCCGGCGATTCGGCCGGGCAATGACAAGAGAAGCGAGCGGGCGAAGAAACTCGGGAAATGGCCTTAACAGGACGGAGGCAACAGGAACAGCCGTTGCGAATCCGATGCCGGCATCAAGGAGGGCTTTATTGCGACATAAGGGCAAACCCACGAACACACGGTTGCTCGTCCGAGCAATGATGAGCTTCATGGTCTCGAAGGGACAAACTTCCTTCCATTCGGTTGTATCAGTCCCCCATACATCGTCGAATGCCGCACCCAATTCGTCCATGATGTCCGTGGTAAGAGCACCAAGTTGGCGAGTAAGTTCACTTCGGATGGTTTCATGGTGTAAGGGCTGGTCCACTACAACTGGATGGACAAAGGTATAATCTGTCTGAAGGAAGTCCTTGTGTGGCTCAGCCACGCTGAGGACGTTCTCTGGTTGATTAATGATCCAGGTTATTAGAGAGGCAGGAAGTATGATTTCGTCTCCATTGATCTTTGCTATGATACATGATTGGTCGTTTTTGGAGTACTGCAATGAATTAGAGCAAGCCACCAGGCATAGGGAGACTCAGAACATACTTGTTGATAGGCTTGATGGATGGCCTCTTTATAAATGATTGTTGACCGTATTCTGGCTCGTAGCGTTGAGAACCACTCGCCTTCTCTGGTGTTTAGCCATGGTAAATCGGGGAGAACAGTCTTCGGCTGGCGGCGATGATAGACGAGACCAAGGACGAGAATTATTATGCTGGCCACAAAATATGGCCGGAGTAGTAGTTCGAGCATGGCGGATGGTAGTGTTGGTTAAAGAGATGGTCAGGATAGGTGACGGGACTGGCAAAGGTGTCGTTCATATGGCAGATTGGGGACGCTTTAATTAGCCTGTCTTGCGAAGGGTGGGCGGCGTATTCAAAGGCGGGGCCAGATGCGCAGAGGACGATCGAACAGTAGTGCCGAAGTCGATGAGAATGTGAGAAGTGCGCAAGTATTGGTAGGTCGTTCGATGGCGTGTCAGCAGTGCAGCAAACGCGCGATGCTTTATTCGTCGGCCACGACTTCTCCATGCGAAGGTGGCAGGTGGTACGCAAAGGTTTCCTGAAGGAGCAGGATCCCTGTATCGAACCAAAAGTCGGGATCATCACGAGCCGCATTCGATCTGGAACAGAAGAAATCCTTCGCGATACCTGTCTCTAGGCTCAAGTTGTCTGTCTCTCGCTTCATATTGCTTGTCCTCGGCTTGTCAAAGGACCAGCGAGTGATGATTGGAGTGAGATGGGGTTACAGATGATGTTTCTGGTCATGATACAAGGCGGTGTTCATATTAGGTTCGCGAGTGTGGGCTGTTTCATGCTATGGGGTTTGCGATATGAAACGTGCGAGCTCCTATGAGGCGTGTCTCAGTTTCTTCGATGAATATCTTGGCCTTCGCCTTGTGTCTCGCTACGAGAGCGGAGGCCGATTGATCCGCCATCCTCTTTAAACGACGGCCACCGAAGGCAGTAAGTTAGTAGTAGCTCAGCAAGGGTTTGCCCTCCACGGCATGGAGCAGACCCGGAGCCTGGGCCTGAGTTACACTGCAGTGGGTGAGAAGTGAGAAAAGGTTCGTAAACTAAGCCGTTCTAAGTTGCGGGCGCTTGGGCATCCCAAGCTGGCCAACGCAGGCGCTCGGCTCGAGCCACAGCCAGAAATCACTAGCCACCACAGCCACGGACACGTCAACCCAGGCGCAACGCGGTTCCAACCAGGTGGACCCCGCACACAAACAAACCACTGGCACTGGCAGATGATGGAACAACTGCGGTGCGCTCAATTGATGGTGCCGGTGTGTTAGAACCCTCTTGTTACCACTTGTCATGCTCGTTGGTGTCCGGGTCCTTCTGCGCCGCAATGGCGGACCCTCGCTTGCACCGTGTCGAGGGCACATTGACTTCGCTCCTCGAGAGCCTCGTTCCTCCCGGCGCCGACCTCGATGACACCGACGCGGAGTTTCGCATCGACAGGGCGATCCAAAATGCGAAAGATCATGTATTGAGCGCAGACTCCCGGCTGCCGACCGACACCAACCAGGCTCAAGATCTAATCAAACGCAAATTACTGCGCGAGAATGCATCCCCAGAGAAAGCTGCCCGCTTTGCCAACCTGTACTCGAGGTTGCTCGCCATCCCCGTCCTCAATCAGAAATGGGCCATTCTTTACTTGCTTTATAAACTGTCAGATGACGACCTCCCGGAGTCACGTCCTCGGAATCCGCTTGCCGACTCTGACCAGCTCGCAAACATTCCGCGTCGTCAGACCCTCTCTCCGAGAAAGCCTTATGTCGCAGACGAGGACGAAGAGGAGGATGCCAACGGTGTAGAGAACGTCCTGCCACCACAACCAGCATCACTGCACAGAGGGCGTACCATTCCACCTCAGTCAAACCAGCCCGATGAAGAGTTGGAGATGCCCAGAGGACAGAAGGAGGAGCCGCTGCACAAGGACGCAAATCTGGACCATTCCTCTCCCTCTCCACCTAAGAGGGAGCCGCGGGTAGTCTCCCCATCAGAGGCAGAACTTCTACGAGACCTACCGTTCAACCTTCAAGGCGTATCGTCGGCGCATCTTGACTTCATGGACACGACATCTCTTAAACTACCCTCCACTCTGCCGATCCCCATTCTATCACTACTACATGCCCTCGCTGAGCCTTGTCTACTATACCGAGGATTGGCGGAATACTGTGCTCGGCAGGATGGGGGCCTTATGGACCAGAGCCTTCGCTCAGCTATCAACAACGAGCTGCGTTCCTACTTGAGTCTTGTAGCATCACTGGAGACCGAAATCCGGCAGGCCTTGGCCACGGTGCACAACAATCAGGACCAAAAAGCCGTCCGTATGACTGGTGTCACCTTGAAGAAGTGCCTGATATGGACCAGGGATGCTACCATGGGTCTTAGGCTCATGAAGCTGATCGTTGAAGACTCTAAGCAGAAGCGTGGCGGGCAACTATTGTCTCTCATCCACAGTCTGTCTTCGTCCCATGGTGACCCTTTTGTGTCCTCTTTCGCCGAGAAGATTTTAGCCCAGGTCGCTCGACCATTCTATGAAATGCTCAAGCACTGGATTTACGACGGAGAATTGATCGATCCCTATCATGAGTTCTTCGTTACAGAGCCAGATCCGAATTCCTTGCCGCCGATCGATCATCGCCACGTGGCTACATCGGTCTGGGAAGAGAAATACAAGCTTGACACGGCTATGTTACCCTCAATCATATCATCCGAGCTTTCGAGAAAAGTCTTCCTCATTGGCAAATCTCTGAACTTTATCCGCCACAACTGTGGTGACTCTGACTGGGTCATACAGTACTCAAAGTCAAATTCAAGATCTCTGGACTACGGAAACACTTCAAACCTCTCCCAGTCTATCGATGTCGCGTATCGGACGACCATGTCGCGCCTCACCCATCTGATGTCGACCAAGTTCGGCCTCTTCACTCATCTGACAGCAATCAAGAAGTACATGCTCTTGGCACAAGGAGACTTTTTCGATCTCCTCATCGAGTCACTGGCTCAACATCTCGACCGGCCAGTCAACTCCATGTATAGGCACAACCTTACATCCCAATTAGAACACGCGATTCGCCACTCCAACGCACAATACGACGATGCTGAAGTCCTACGACGACTGGATGCACGTATGCTCGAGTTGTCCAGTGGTGAAATCGGCTGGGACTGTTTCACCCTAGAGTACAAGATCAGCGCTCCCTGTGATGTTGTCATCACTCAGTGGGCGAATACCCAGTACTTGAAGATCTTCAATCTGCTGTGGAGGATCAAAAGAATCGAGTACTCTCTCGCTTCGACTTGCAAACGTAGCATGACTGGTGGTCGTGGAGTGCTTGCGGCCGTCAGCGATAAGCTGGGCAATGACTGGAAGCGTTCCAGATGTGTTGTCGCAGAAATGGTTCACTTCGTCAACCAGCTGCAGTATTACCTCCTCTTTGAGGTGATCGAGGCCAGCTGGAAGAAGCTTGAGGATGCTTTGCAAAAGCCAGAAGCCACCCTTGATGACCTCATTGAAGCTCACACAACATATCTGAACAACATCACCAAGAAAGGCCTCATTGGACAACAGAGACATCCGGTCACTGGGCAGCAAGAAGATAGCTTGCTTGTTCAGGTTCACCACATCTTGAAATGCATGCTTGCATATCGCGAAGTCATTGACTCATTGTACTCCTACAGCGTCGCGGAGTACACACGCCGCCAACAATTCAACGCGAAGATAGAGCGAAGGACTGCCCAAGGCAAATGGGGGATCACGGAGAAAGATTTGCAAGGTGACTCCAGGGCGAGTACACCAACAGGCGGTGCTGGTCTCAAGGGGACACAGTTGCTACCGGAAGAGAACGACTCGTCCCTCAGCCCGCCAAACATCCATCTGGGCACAACAGACGACGAAACACACCTGACCTCCTTGAGGTCGAGGCAATTGAACCTATCCGCTGAGTTCCGATCACGAGTGAGCATGTTGTTGTACGACCTGGCCCATCAGCCCGACGTAGATCTCAGGTTCTTAGGCGTGGTCATGAACTTCAACGAAGTCTATCAACCCGTCAATGTCCGGAGACAACAGGCAAGACGGGTACGGGAGAAGCGAGAATTGGAGAGGAAGGCACGAGATGCGACTTTTTCGTCAGAGGGCAACGTGTCAGTGGAGAAGGATGTGAACAGCGCAACAGTGAAGACCTGAATCGAGTTTTTGGCAGATAATACACCAACTGGAATGAAAATCTGGCAACCGCAGATAACACCACATAATGGCCTTACAGTGCCATTCTGGAGCACGCCAACAATCACCAAGTCACACAGGGTAACCGCAATGCCCGTACACGAATTTAGCGCCAAGCTGAGAGTCTCTTATCGAGTCGAGCGCCACCCCAAGAGACATCCGTTTGTGGCACTAAGTCTGTTCCCTCTCCTGGCATTTCAACACTTTCCGAATAAGGCAATGTGCTCAAATAGACGCTCTCCACCAACGGCCACCAAGAGCCACGGTACAGTTGCACCATGCTGTCTTTCTATCACGCAATCTCACCCCAGGGTCTGGTTTATCCAGTGAGAGACTAGTATGGTAGACACATCTACCACGTCACTTTCGCCAACAACTCTCGACAAATGCTGGGGTCGGAGGTCACCACCTGCCAGCCAACCCCAGGCAGAACAACTCTTACTTATTCCGTGACAATCGTGCTCATGCTCCAACTTGCAGTCAAGTTTGTCGACAAAGACCACAATTAGTCGAATACTTCGAGAACCCGCTTTGGAACTCGCGTGGAGTGTCCAAGTCCATCTCAATGCAATGCGACTCAGCGCCCCCATCCCTGGTGACGATCCTTTGATCAAAGCACGAGGAAACACTCAGCACGCAGGCCACGTTGGTGGAAAAGTCTCAATGAGGAAATTTTGTTCTGCAATAGGAAGAGCTGGCGATAGGCAGGAAACGGGCTGGAATGCAAGTGCCGACGATATCCCCGCTCCCAATTTCGCGAGAAGAGAGAGCAAGTCAGAGAAATCGGTCGAGTTCAGGGAAGTCAAGGTCAGGGTCGAAAAACCAAAAGTCGCTCGCGAGGCGCAAGCAACCAATGTAATGCATACTCCGTGATCACTCCACGCTTTTCATGCTCACTTATGTAGGTAAGCTTGATCAGTGCCATGCAACGTGTTTGGACATGAAGTTGTTCAAGATTCCCACTCATCCAATTCTACCTGTCTGCCTATGAGAGACCGCATTCTACTTATCCATCGACCATATCATTAGACGTCAGATCGCGTTAGGATGTATTACCGCCATCCCAGAAAGCGCCATCGCTGGAATGCTTTGCTTTATCTCCCGCCATTGGAATAAACATCTTCCTCGAAGTAGGAGTAGAAGTACATCGTGGAACTGAGATCTTTCCGTCTTTCGGAAGGGCATGATTACCTTGTAGCACTGTGCGCTCTTCATTGGCCGTGTCCGGCATGGATCGGGGAGGTTTGGTGGCTTTGCCAGGAAGCGCGCCTCTTATCGTGAGTCCACGGCCGGATAGAAACTTGGCTGGACGACAAGCACTCGTGAGCCGCGATCATCGCGGCGCGTAACCCGTCATGTCGTGGACTGAATCCTTTCGAAAGATATAAAAGCAGCGTCGAAGTATCTCAGTCATCTCCTAGGTCATTGCGCCATCTCACGGCGTCGTTTTCATCTTCATTTGCCATGCCATTACCCTTCTCACGCTCCTGTATGGGTGAGATGGTCGACAGTGAATCCTCCGAGGGCGTGACAGGCCCAGGCGAAGTGACCCATTTCCCAGTGGTGGACGACGCTGAGAGCAGCGATGCTGTACGAGGAGCATTCCCACCATTGGTTGATGAGCGAATTGCTCGACTCAGACTCAGTCGCGGACGTTTCCTGCCGGTATGCTGTCCAGCCTCCGGCGGCAAGGAGACGGAATTTGCCCTTGTTGCGGCGAAATCGGCTTCGTCGAGAATATTCGTTTCATCTGCTGCAGAGAAGCCGAATTCGGGAGGAGACTCTGTGAAAGGAGACGCTAGCGATGATAGGCGGGATGTCATGGTCATGGTGCGCCCTGGCGCCGAGGCCGATTGCAGGATTGGATGCTGTGAGGTTGATGAGTAGGTAGAGTCCGCGTGAGTGAAGACGCTGTTTGCGGGAGATTGGAAGCTACCCGTGTGATGAGGGTGGGAACGGCTTCGGGGTGATAGCCAGTTACGGAAAGCGTCCCAACGAGTTCTTGGATACCGTTCAGCTGGTGAGATTGCCGCAGGCGAATGGCTGAAGGTTTTCTCACGCTCCGATGGCATTCGTGGAGAGTGGTCGTCGATACTGCCGACGCCAAAGATGACCCTGCCGTGCCGCCGTCTGACCAGATCACGGATTTCTTGTTCCTCCTTTGCCGATGTCACAGAGCCTGGGCCGGCGTCCCGGTTCATGGCCTCAACGAGAGTGAAGCTCGACCTGTAAATCCCGCCTGTGGAGTATCGGCCATGCTCTTCGTCGTGTGGTGTATGGAGGTGGACATAGAGCCATAGTGCAAATGTCCCAACCGACCATATCGCCAGGAGAAGAGATGCGATGAACAAGAACAGAAACGAAAATCCCCAATTGTGCCACTTCGAGTATTGACATGCAGCATTATCGTGGACGTAAGAGAAAGGATAGATATCATCGTCGTAGATCCAGAAAGTATCGTTTGTGGGTTGTGAGACGGATCGGAGGGCTGTTGAAGCTGGCGGCGAGGATTCTGACCAGGTGTTGAGATACGTTGTCAGCGCCGAAATAGTGGCCGGCGAGTATGAGGTGGTAATGTTCAGTGATGGAGCGGATAACTTGGTGGTCGTCCCATTCAGAATGATCATGCTTTCGGAGTCGTTCTTCCCGCTGAGGCCGTAGGTGCTCACATATTGTACAGTACGCCAGAACGAGGTGCAATTCGCAGGGACATACTCCCAAGGTCCATCGCCACCTCCATCTGTGTTTTCATCGTCGTCGTCGTCGCGTCGACGGCGACTTTGTGGAGCAGACGTCTCCATGTCATGGTAAGTGCCACTACTCTCGGCGTCGTCATTGAGGAAGCCTTCTTGAACACAGGCTTGTCCCACGGTGATGAAGAGCGGTCCAGGATGTCCGAGTCGCTCAGCATCATTGATTGCAAACTGAACAATGGTAAAGTTTGACCACATAACAGATTCGTTATCGTAGTTTGGCATGACTGCGTCAATATTGCTGCTGTAGCCGGACATAGCAGTGATCCAAGATGAGAAGCTGAGAACGAATAGCGAGCTCAAGATAATCCAGACAATGATCACTCTTGCCCGCCATCCACGATTCGTCAGAAGATCTCCAGCCAATCGACTCGTCCTGACCACAGTTGGAGGCACAAACGCCAGAGCCTCGAACGTGTTGTAGGACACTGGTGCTTTTCGCATGGCTAGGGCCAAGTATTGCGACGACACTTTGAAGGTGACGAAGACGAGCAAAGCCTGTCCACCGCGACCAACCACAATATCCCAGACAATATCGATACACTTCGCTGTTGAAAAGGCCATCTTTCCCCACGAGACCGTGATGTAGAAGAAGCCCCTCGGGTCCCACAAGCCCACGGTAGGCTTATCCGACAGTGTAAAGTCGCCATTGAAGTTACAGTGAGTGAACGACGTGGAATCCCAATGCTCTGCTTCGAAGGCATACCATGCAGGGATCTTGATGACCAAGGCGAGGAATACGATCGGAATGGAGAAAGCTAGGAAGATGGCAAGATGTTTGAAAGTGGGAGCAGAACCTCGATGCCTTCTTCGTCGCTGTCGAGCTACTTTGTGGTTATCGTCGGCTGTGGCGTCCGTGGAGCTCGTGCCGGACCGCTCCTGTTCCTGGTGTCCGGCAATGTGTTCGTCCTTTCGTATGCTCCATCTTCTCAAGTTGTTCCAGGACCTCGGAGCAGAGTGCCGCGACCCGTCCAAGATCTCCGGAGCCCCGATCACACGAGCCTGCGTTGACGCGAACATGCTATCTTGCTGTCTCCCTCGCCTTGGTTTCGTAGACTGTAGGACATCGAGCGCTCATCCCACAAGCTTTGGAGTCAAATTGGAGGGCCGCAGGAGGATATAGGACTCTGTCATCTGCAAGATTGCAACTCGGTTGTTGATTACGGAACATGCCAAGTATATAAGACGGAGGTTGTCTCACAGGGCTGACATGCGTAAGTAGTGGTCAAGTCAGCATATGCGAATCCCGAACAACATTGCTGGACTGAAGGCAGCATGCAGGGGCACGCAACTTCTTCAAACCACCGTTGACGGCGCGGAAGCGAGCGAGTGCGCTTTGAGGGAAAGATGAACATATTGAGCAAGGGCAGCGTCAGCTGCAGGAGCGACCATACAGAGAAGATGAGCCAGAAAAGGAAGCTTGGGAGCGCGAGCCGCAGCACAAAGCCAACAGTAGTTAGATATGTTTACCATCAGCGATGGTCATTCGTTGTTTGGATTTTCCACCCACGATGCCATCCGGACACTGGCCGGTGAGATAAATTTGTAACGGGGAAAAGAAATGCAAACACGAGAAGGGCGGGGAACTTTTCTCGCCCCCATGACATGCCCGAGCTGGGAGATCTGGTCCACGGACATGGCGCTCGAATGATATTGCAAGATGTTGTTGACGAGTTCCGAAGCCTTCAAGGGACATTGAGCTGGATATCCTTGTTCTCCCAATTCCGGAGCGTCAAAGGCTGAGAGCCGAGCCGCTGTAATCGTGATTGTTCTCATTCAAGTTCTTTCCAGGCGGGGGAAGCTTTTAGGCATGGCCGAACTCTAAATACGAGGTACGCTCACGATGTAAGGTGATTAAGACTGAGCACACAGCCTTGGCTCTTAGAAGGGGAGCCAAAGGAGGAAATACCTGAGTAGCAGACTTGTTGATGAGCCTCAGATTTTGCTCAGATGTCCTCTGAGCTATGTTGTGTGGCACTCTGCTATCCTGGCTACCTGTAGTCACCTCTGACCAATAATGCATTTATGCTGATGCCATGTGTCGAAGACCATTTCCAACGCCTGGCTATGATAGAGACAATGTTCGGGCTTGGTCCAGACAATCAGTCGAGGAAATCAATACAGAGAGAGCGCCGCTCGGTCGACATCGCTTATTGCTCGTTGTCATATTCTTCAAGCTCACGCTCCAACTCGCGGGTCAATTCGTCGTCCGAATCTTCTTCTTCCGCTTCTTCGCGCTCCTGTGCTACTTCCACCGCCCTCTGCTCTCGCCGAATGCGCTCGTCTGTTTCGCCTGTTGCAGGTGTGTCGGCGGCCTCTGAAGTTCGTTCACTGTCGATGTTTTTGACGGTCTTTAGGGCACTACCCGTACCATTTCTTTTCCGAGGTGACCGTTCCTTGTCGCTAGATGAGCTGTCCTCTTCATCGTCTTCTTCTCTTCTCCTCTTTTTCGTCCGACCCTCTCGTATGCTCAGGGCAGAATTGACCGAGTCAGTGTCACTTTCGCTGTCGAGGTCGCTGCCCATAAACTCCTTCAGCTCGGCGTCGATCTCTGCCCACTCGTCCTGATCGAGCGTGACGGGACTTCCATCATCCACTACTTCATCGTATGTGTCCTGATTTGCCTCTATGGCCGTATCCAGTTTCGGCCTCTTCCGTGCCGGCCGATCATCTTCGGTGTCTGGCGCATCTGTATCGCCATCGGACGAGCTGAGCAGAAAGTCATTTGGGTTCGCGCTTGACTTGTCCATGTTATCCCCCAGCTCGCTTGAGGTGTCTTGTTTCTGCTTTTGAACCCCTTCGAGCAGATATGGCCTCTCATCCAGCTTGCGCCAACGCTGCATAGACTCGATCAGCCAAGGAGTACCGACAACTTTAATCCCACGTTTCACGGCTTGCTTGACCTTAGCAGTGCCAGGACGAGCTGCGATCACGTGAGTCACATCTCTGGACACCTTGTCTGTAATGGTTGCCCCGAACGTCTTGGCCCATGTGCTGATGTCGGCATTCTGAATGTCGGTGCCAAGTGGTAAGACACCGCTAAACACGATTCTCACTCCTGACAAAACTTTTATTTTCATGGCTGGCATGACTCTCTTGACATCGGGTATGAGCATCAAATCCAAGGAATGGCCATCGTTGTCGTCTTGACTCGGCAGAGGCGCCTTACGCTTCCCAGTCAATTCAGCAACCCGGCCACCTTTGCCACCTAGTCGCTTTCGGTCATACTCTGCGAAAAAGGTCTCATGTACTCTTGTCAACGCTACCTCGAGGTGAACAAGCTCCTCGTCGTCGTTCTTTAGGATGCTGTGGCGCGCCTTGTGCTTAGGCGAAGAGTTTGACTCCGACGAATCAGAGGAATCGGTTGAATCAGACTCGGTGGACTGGGAAGCAGCCGCGTCACCGTTAGTGGCCGCTTCTGCCTCGTCTTTCTGATCCTGTTGCAGTTGCATCCGGAGAAGCGGCTTCTCTTCTAGTTGCGAGTTGATGATTTCTTCTTGGTCTTTAGTCTGCAATTCTCGTACCTCAGGGCTATCGCCGCCACTCATTGCGATCAGTTGCTCCAGGGCCGCAGTGCCATTCTGGATGGCAGAGGTTTCATCTTCTACACCGCCATTTGAACCGCCCTCTTCGTTTGCACCCTTTTCTGTGCCGTTCGCTGCCACTTTGACGGGCTCGGCTTTTGGTGTCGCTTGGATTTCTTGCTTCTTGGGCAAGAAACTGGAATTGATGTCGCCGATCCCAACGAAAAAGTCGAAGGGTGTAACGCGGATCAGGTTGGCACTCCATTTCCATACATCGCCTCTGTCATCGATGATGACGACCATCTTCGTGTCGACCGGGAATAGTCGCTCCAAGTTCTTCGCGACCATGCTGCCACTTTCGTCTCGACTAAGTATACGGTCATTGAAGTATCTGCCGTTCGGATCAACGAGTTTTGCAATCTGGTCTGCATATTGACGTGTTCCCATGGTGTAGATATGGAGCTCATAAAGCTGTGAGATATGCTCAAGGAATTCGGCCAAGCCTGGTCGAAGCTTGATATAGTACCAGCAGCCTCTCATGCCAGGGCCATCATCGGTGAGTTGAAACGCGCGCACGTCGCTCACTGCATCGTGATTCGGATTGTCCTTATCATCCATCCATTCTTTTATCGTAGGGTCCACAGCGGCGTGTATGACTGTCTGGTCCAGATCTACGACCAGCGAGAGCTTTCGAGAAGACAGTAGGCGACGTTTTGCTTCGTCGTCGACTCGGTTGGCTTCTTCCTTACTGATGGCGAGGTGTGCGGTGTCGTGGGTCATGCGGATGGGAGCTCGATCTGCGTCAGTGGTTCCGCTTCCTGCTGCAATCCTATCTTACGGTCAGAAATTGTAGAGCACCTCGCCAGTATCAAAACACCTACGAGGTCATGTCTTTGCCGCAGTTGGTACACATGCCAAGGAATTGGACGGTATGCGGACACTCCTCCTCGATCTCACAAATGTCAACGCTGTCATGGGTCAGAGTGAGTCTTCAAGAGCCTTTGATTCGCGGCTTACGCATGTCTGATAATATCGCCCTCCCACACTCTCCACGCCTTGATGGTGCCCTCCAGAGTGCTATTGAAGTGCTGGTGAAGCGTCTTCTCCACCCAGGGTATGTCTTCCTCTTTCCGCACCTCATTCCGTTCCTCCTCCTTCACCTTGATGGTGTAAGAGTAGAGAAACACGGCATCACTGTGGGTTACAGCATCGCCTACTCGTTTCTCAATTTTCGCGATTTTGATGGGGTAATGGAGGTTTTGGGGGAGTCGTAGTAACATTCCGAGCGCGCCGTTAACATTGATTGGGGCATGTGCGGTGGTCTTGGGAAAGATTGTGGTCTAGGTACAAGCCGTTGAAGTCACAGCAAGGCGTTCGATATTGAGTCGATGAGCTTGGATCTGAAAGCAGCTTGCTAGAGAGATTCAAGGCGAATTCCGCGAAGCTGAGCTGACCTCTGAGGACGTCTGGATGATGATCACAAACTTTGTCCAGAATTCCGTCGTACAGGCGTCTAATCGAAGTGGTCGTTGTCGGTCACTGTGGTAAGAGTTGGCTTCGTAACAATCGGCAGTGACGAGAGCGGAATATAATTGGGGAGTAGGAAGGAGGTGTTAGGCTCCACTTTGGGACAAAGGGCTTGAACCAACTGCCGGAGTTAGTCGCAAGATAACAAAGGCTGCAGTCACTTTGTTGATGGGTTGCTCAAAAGATGTGGGTGTGGAATTGCGCACGTGTTGAAGTCGTGAATTGAAGATTCCAAGAACCATGAAGTGAATGCGCAGACAGATGCCGCAGGGTCCTCGGTAAGGAAATACGTACAACTTAAGCTATGGGGCGGATCTAGGTACTAAAGTATTGGAGATCCGGGCCGTGTGAATGTGTGGAGAGGACAATGGTGGCTTATAGCTTGGAAGGGTGCTATGCAATAACGCAATGTGCAAGCAGCTGGAATAGATGGATGGGATTCGTCAGGCTCAAGAACAGCTCAATTGTGGTGATCCGAGGGCAGCATTCCACGCATGGCCGTCCGGAGAGGTGCTCTTTATGCTTTTCAAGCTGGCTACTCCGTACTTACCTCCACGCTACCGATACCACCAATCAGAAATCCAATGGAATGGAGCAAGCCGACGGCCCCTCGCAGGATGGCGTCAGGGTTGTCAAGATCACGAGACCATTTGGTATCACCAGATTATCGCCCTACGTTCTTGTCGCCAGAGCTCAATTTGGGTATATCACTGTATGAAATCTGTACTTGGTACTTTTCCACCAGGTCTGCTTTTCCAGTAACGGCACTGCATTAGAAGGAAACGCATGCGCACAAGCTGTTTCTTGAAAAGTCCCCGCAACGGTCCAGAGAGCCTGGACGTAGTAATTCAATTTCCAATTTCCTTCAGCAGCGGCACCAACGACCCGCCGCAACATTGATGCCGGCGGTCGTCTTTATATTACAGTTTTCCTCACAAGAATCCCATTTACTTGGACTTGCCCAAAGCGACTGAGTCGCTGCCGAGGTCGTATACGCTGTACCATTTCCTCAAGAAGCTGCATGATCGTGTTAGTCTAATTACTGACGAGACTGGAAAAGAATACTGACCTGTCACCGAGAATGGCAAGAGGACCGGTAGGAGCTGGGAAGTCCATGCCCATAAAGCTGCTGATGCAAGAGCCCTGGACCTCGAGGATGTAGTCGTAGGCAGTGATAGAGAAGTTGTAGCCGCTCAGGGTGAATGTGACATCTGGAAGCGAGTCGCGCTTGGAGCAGTCGACAGTGTACTGGCCGTTGAAGCCCTTCTTGGCCCCTAATTCCTTGTTGAGCAATTCGGCGAGGGTGCTTGGGAGTGCGATCAGCGAAGTGCCAGTGTCGAGGATGACACCAGTGTTGTCAAGATCCGCGGTGTCCTTGCCGAAAGTGATGGAATCGAGATTGACTTCCCAGTAAGCTTTGCGCCGGAGTGGGATCTTAATGAGCTTGCCAGTGTAGTGGCTGCTATCAAGACCACCGAAGGTAGCCTCTGACTCGCTGCCATCTTCGGTGTTGCCGAGGTAGAAAGCGAAGACGGGCTCATCGAGGAGCTTCTGGTCAATCATGTTGTAGAATGGGGGAGGAATATGGTTGACGGAGATGGTGTCGTATCCTAGACCCAGGATGCCATCGAAACGGCCAAAGGCAAAAGCCAAACCAGGCTCACTGGTAACCTCTCCAAACAATTGATTTTTGATCTTGAGGTCTCCGATGCGAAGGACGTCCTGGGAGATGAAACCAGCCACCTCACCGGAGCCATAGCGAATGCCAAAGTCGGTGCCATTCTTCTTGTAGGTCGAGGAAGCGGACGAGTCGTACTTCTGATGGAGGTAGCAGGCAATTGAGCCGCAGGATGTACTAGGAACCCAGAGGTTGGAGCTGCCGGTGTCAAGGACGACCTTGAACTCCTGAGCGGGTGTGCCGAGGGCAATGGTGCTGAAGTCTGCATAGATGTTAGCTGTCGAATGCTCACAGCTGAGGTCAGACCTTACACTGCGCATTCAGGAAGTTCTCAACCGGCACATCGTGGCCGCCATCAGGATGAATCGAGGTGTCCTGGAAGATGTCCTCAGACGGACCACCGAGGGGCTTCTGGGTGTATTTATGACGCAGAGCTTTCATGTGGTCACCAATGTTGGCAGCGCTCTTGTGATCAAGGTCAGCGAATGTAAGTGAAGTACATTTTGGATGGTGAACATACCAATTGCTCAGTCAATGGCACCTTCTGGAGCTTCATGCGATGCATGCCAGCATCGGCGGCACCGAGCAGCGCAGCTGCTGCGATGACAAGACTGTTCTTCATCGTCACGACCTCTTATTGCCAATAGAAAAGGGAAAACGACTACAACTGATGGATAATGGGATGAAGGGATGGATCGGAAGAAGAGAAGGGAATCAGGTTTGTTGATTGGGAAGAGAGATGGCTGAGGTGTCGCACCAAGGTGAGCGTTGCAGGGCCGCCTGTCACAGTCTGGTGCACGCTGCACAGGCACATGACGGCAATGACTGGGTCTCACTCCAGGCACCACCTTTTCCACGACAACAGCCGGCGAGCCGCCACTCTAGGTGATCCTCAAACACAGCAAACTCCACAACCACGATGATGTCACCGCGTTGGAACTTGCCATTCGTTTGAGATGCATGAAAACGACCTCGGGGTATTTGGTTTCAACTGTACATCTCTCGGCTCGACTCAGGAATCCTCAGGCCCAGAAGAGGACTCGCTATCACTACTGCTGGTTTCTGCTTCACTGCCACTACTTGATGTATCTTCCTCGACGGCGACGACGGCGGTGCCGTTCGACATTTTCTTATCACCTTTATCCTCCTCGCTCTCACTGTCACTGGAGCTGCCCGAGCTCGAGCTGGAACTCTCATAGTCAACGACAGTGGTCCTGGTCTTCCGTCCCCTGCCCTTTTTGGCCTTTGTTGCAGCATCTACACCGTTGAGTCCTGTGCTAGATTTCGTCTCCGTGCCATTAGACACTAGCTGCTCGTCCAGGCCGAGAGCCCACAGCAAAAGTGTTGGCCGTGATTGTCGCCGAATCCAGTCTTTGTACTTCTGATCATCCTCGCCATCCTTCTGACTCCCCGCTTGGGAGCTGGTTGCAGGCTTGTCCAGGTCATCCCGTAACCGTTGGATGTACTTGTCGCTTCGTGTCGACGAGTCCTTGTTCCTCCCACTCTCGCTTTCGGTCTCCTTCGCCTTCCTCAACGAATCCAAGCACTGCGTCTTGAGCCTCTCACGGGCGCCAGTGCCTTGTAGGCCGTGAATATATTCGGCGATTGCGAGATTGTGATCCGGCGGAATATCATTTTCGGAAAAGACGTGTTTTAGTATCCAAGTCTCCCTGTTCTTGTTGAACTTCCAGCTCGACCAATCCGAATGATACTGGTCGAGATAGTCTATTGATGCGTTGGACTTCCGGGCAGGAGGTTGCTGTGACTTCTTCTCCGACTTCCTCTTGGGCTTCTTGCTGTGCGATCCTTCGGACGTAGTTTCAACTGGGGCGATGTCGTCGTCTGCTGTGGGAGCCGCAAACTTTGTGTCGGACGAGAATGACACTTGCTTCTTGAGAGACCTTCCCGAATGCTGTGCAGTTCCATTCGCATTCGTGGGTAGCGGAAGCGTGGACCTTTCTTTCCGTTCAGACTTGCACTCGATTTTCCGCTTCTTTTTTAGCGGTTCGGACGCAGTCAATTGAGGGTTTCCGGAAGTAACTGGTGCGGTCTCAACCGCCGGTGCACTTGAGCCATTTGCATATATCCTTTCGGGGACTTCACTGGCATATTTTAATTTCAGTCCAAGTCTCTTCCAAGCTGGAAGGCCGGGTCGATTGGTTGTCATTCCTGATGCTGAAGTGACAATCTGCGCTGTGCGCAACGGTGCTAATATCAATAGCAACTCCTATTGACGGTCGACATCATGCCAATCCGTGAGTTATAGAATATTCGCTAGCTGAGAAATCTATCGTCGACCAATAACGAAGTTTTCCTTCAAGAATCTGAGTGCTCAACTTTGTGGCGCAGCGGGTCAGCCACTGTGGCTAGTAATTGAGCAAGGCAGGCGCGTTGCGTGTTCCGCAACTTGTCAATGAACAACCATCTCATTCGCCTCAAAAGTCCAACATAAGTCTTCATTCTCTGAACAAAACTACAGTCCTCGGTTGAAATCACAACTCCTTCGAGCTACACAATTGGTCTGTTCTACCTCGGTTGAACCAAGTTAAGATGTCAGGTTCGTACTTTTGAGATTGTTTGCAGCTGTAGCTAGGTCGGACACCCCGAGCTGACCAGTCTGCTAGGCTCTGCAGGCTACGATCGGCACATTACCATCTTCTCAGATCAGGGACGGTTATATCAAGTCGGTATGTCCTTCAGTTCCTCGGTGCTCACCTGCTCGATATTTGCGGTGCATCTCTCGCTCTTCGATCAACGTGTTCGAACTACCACGGTCGACACTGCGCATTGGGAATCGATAACCACGCTTACGTCTATATCCAGAATATGCCTTCAAAGCCATCACTGCAGCCAACATTACATCGGTAGGGGTGAGGGGGAAGTCATGCGCTGTTGTACTGTCGCAAAAGAAAGTGCCGGTACTGACTATTTCGACATCTACTTGATACGGTGCCCGGCTTGCTGACTCTCAGGCGCAGGACAAATTGATTGATCCCTCCTCAGTCTCACACGTCTTCAAAATCTCACAATCCGTTGGATGTGTCATGACTGGTTCGATAGCCGATGCTCGCGCGTCCGTTGACCGTGCAAGAGGAGAAGCCGCGGAGTTCAGATACAAGAATGGATACGAAATGCCTTGTGACGTCCTGGCAAAACGATTGGCAAACATCAATCAGGTGTACACGCAGCGAGTGCGTCAAATTTCTGTTGGGATTTCGAGCCGAGACCCAGGCTAACTGTCTGTTGCAGGCTTACATGCGTCCGTTGGGTGTGGCCACGACACTTGTCTCAGTCGACGACGAGTTTGGCCCCCAGCTCTACAAGTGCGATCCAGCGGGTTACTACGTCGGGTACAAGGCAACGGCTTCTGGACCCAAGCAACAGGAGGCTCTCAATCATCTCGAGAAGAAGCTGAAGAACAAGGAACACGCTCCCGGTAGCTGGGACGAAGTCGTCGAGCTAGGCATCAGCACTCTCAGCACCGTCTTAAGTGTGGACTTCAAGAAGGGCGAATTGGAGATTGGCATCGTAGGCGGACCGAGAGCTGATGGACAGGAGGGGACCGATACTGAGTTCCGAACGTTGACGGAAGATGAGATCGAAGAACGGCTCCAAGCCATTGCGGAACGTGACTGAGCACCGTCTCTCTCCGTGACCGACAATCCAGGCACCACGGATGTACCTTCTTCAACTTTTCTGGCCCCAAGTGTGACGACAAATTCCACAACCACGCTGGACAAGGATGAGTCTGGTTCAGCTTGAACACACGGGATCATAGAGCACGGGGTACATTCCGGGGATCATTGGTCGAGTCACGCTCAGCGCCAATTTGAGGCTGATATGGCACAATACGGGTGGAACGTCATGGTTTGGTGTTGAGAATTCCGGCCTTTTCTCACGATACAACAGACTCGTGGAACGGGTCCACCATGATCCGGGTCTCGACCTGTACCTAGACTGTGAGGTACGGAGGATGATCCTGTTACAGCCTTGTTACCGTGCCTATGCGTGGTTTTGAATGGCCCGCAGCACAGCCGGCTTGGGAGAGTTTTGGCTGACCTGTGGCACTTTGAGGCTGGAATACAGGTGAGGGATGGAAAAACCATTGATCCATAGCTGTAAGGCTTGAGCAGACGGAAATCAAGCCACCGATTCATGAATTCGCGAGGTCACCGTTCCATGGACAAAATCCCGTGCCAACGAAAGTTGCGCTAAAGCAGAAGCGAGGTGTAGGTGGATGATGAAAATAGACCAACGGGCCAGTGACGGAGGGAGATGGTGAGAGAAGACTTTTCAGCTTACAGCAGGCAACAGCACCGTTTGGAGCCATGCGTGTTCCTGCCGCAAATGAACAGCCCAGCTGCAGGTCGTGTCACCATGTGGCCTGTCTCCGTCTCGGTTTGTCGGCGCCCTCTGCTCAGCCGTCCTGTTTGGGCCATGGCGCCGAGCTTAAGCTTCAACCTGAAAGATGGGGGACCGCAACTTGGGCATAGCGCACACCTAGAAAACCCAGTGTCAGTTAAAGACCCAACCGGCTTTGGGGGTCAAGAGGGCTTCGATGATTGGGCGCCATTCTCGCCTGTCACCAACCAAGCGAAGGTGCGTCGTGCATACCCCTCTAACGCTTTCCATTTCCAAACACCAAACAGCACCATATCCACCTTTCTGCACCTTTACCTTCTCCTTGCACATGGTCATTTTCAACGCCTCGTCTACGCTTTCCATCTTGCTAGCCTTCCGTCCATACAGACATTCGCCCACTCTCCATCATGATCATTCCCGTGGCTTGCGCGCTGCCGGCTGATGTAGACTGCCAAAAGTCGGAAACTCCAAGCAGAGCCTCGACTGATCCACCGCTTGTGCTGCATCATCCCGACATACTCTGCAATGAGGTACTATCCAATGGTCATTGTCCATTGACTCAAGCACTTGCTGGCCGTTCACAGCCGTGACGACCATCTCTCCCCTTCCTATGCCTCATTGACCCTACCCCGGCTTAGTGCTGTAGACTGACCTCCAGCTTCACCGTTGCTAACGTTCTATTTCTCTCTATTCTCACACAGCTGGAAGGTCTATTGTATTTTGCCCTGACGCTGCGGCCCGGTCCCCTATCTTCAACACCGTGTTTGACCTTCTGACTGGTCATCTGTTGTCAAAGCCACGATCTGGAGGCCACAATACCCTCCCTGCCGTCGCCAGTATCCGCTCGGGCCATTACCCAGCTTATTCCGTCAGTATATGAGCTCGCCGAGAGGCGAATCTCTTTAAGAATGCTCTCACCACCGCAACCAAAGTTTGTCGCCTCTCGACAGGAATCCAACATCCAACAAGTTGACCTGAAGGCTGAGCCAACGGTCCTAGACCTCGACCACATTCCTACGAAGGAGCTCGACAGTAGTGGAAAAGACCTCTTCGCCGTGAAAAGAAGACGAATTGGACCTGCGCCGTCTGTTGAGCCGCTGCTTGTCGACCATCAAACCTCATCTGATTTGGCAAGCTCACCGTTCGCAATGGCTGATGGACGTGCGTCTCACCGTAATTACTCAAATTCGGGTTGCGATGAAGCAGAAGGGAACATTATGGCTGACTTTCGGATTTTGCAGTGAACTCGGCTCGCGCCATGCGCGTGATGGAGCTCATGAACGACTTTCGGACCCTGCAGATACATATAACGTCGCTCATCACACGGAGCGAGGCGAACCCTCCTGATCAGAACTCATACTATCTCGACGGCTACGTGGTCCTGCGACAGTGTGCAGCGGAATCGCAAGCAGTTTTAGCTGGCCACTTCAACCCCGGCAGCTTGGGAATACAACCAGGGAATGTCCCGGAAACAGAGGTGCAGAAAGCAACATTGCAGAGGTGCGATATCAGCCGATACGTTTGTTGGGACAAAGCACTGACAGGTTAGCAGAATCATCCTGGATGCTGCAACCAGAAGATTCCAAGCGCATAAGATCTACTTGCGGGCGTCAGCTGCTATGCGATGGGTTCAGATGCGCGCTCAAGTGCTAAGAGGCGAGAGACCAGCTGCAAAGCATGTCAACGCGCTCCGAGCAGTCGATCAACGACTTCGTCAGGTACGTTTTTCTAAGGCCCCGGGAAATGTCGATCGCGGTTCACGCTGCTCCACAAGATAAGACTCTCGCTAGAAAAACCACGTGGTGGATTAACTAGGAGAGGAAGCGATCTGCAGCACATTGCAATGGCCCCCAAATGTCGCAAAGTCGCAGAAGCTGACTTGTGAGCAAAACAGGAACTCAACGAGATCACCGATGCGCATGTTGTCCGTGATCTTCGAAACGCAGACCGACGGAAAGGCTATTGGATTGACGAAGATCCAAGTCTGGAGCGCATGCTTAGCTGGATACGAATGCAGAGGTGAAGCTTGGCTGATCCAGTTTCTGGGAATTTGGCGTTCAAGCTGCCCCATGATCTTTTCTGCTTGAGCGCCTCCGAGTCGAAGCTGCATACAAGAAAATGCTCCATTTCTTGTCTCATCACTTTCTACAAATGGCTTCCACTCCTCTAGAGTGGCCAAGAGGAAGCTGGAGGCGCTGTCTTGCGTCACAAATTGCGGTTGTGCGGGGGCTTCCGGCGGCTGGCATCGCCCGGGAAAGCACCAAGTGCCTGGAATGCTGGCCATTCCATTTTCTACGTCCGACATAAAAGAAACCTAATGGCTGGCTTTTATCGTGTCTGATTACGGCTGTTGATGACGGGTCATCAACTGAGGTGTGTAGTTGGTGCCTGTGGCTCCGGTTTACAAAAGGTGCACGACGATTACCAATATTAACAGGGAATATGACCACAGATCGGTCTTGATGGACTAGGAACCACAGAACCACAGGACACAAAATAATGTAAAATCAGCAAACATGTTTGTCACGGAGTTGGGCAAGAGCACCCGACATCGACCACATTAACCGAGTAATGGTTTTCCATCACGCCGTACGCCGGCCTGCTGTACTGGGTCGAGTACCAAGCTGCTCCCGTCTACGTCCTTTCGGGGAAGCACTTGAGGTGCTTTAGACAATACTTCAAAGCCTGCAAGTGCTCACTAGCTCGAGAACCATGATATGGTGGGGATTTGGGAGCTACAGCTCTCCGTCATAAACTTTGTTTTCTCGGCACGATCGGTCGCTTAACGAATTCGGATGTCCACCATGCCCATCCTTTCAAGCACTTTCACCGACTTGACATTAAGGCAACACCTTCGAAAATTTGAGGGTGACTGACGCAGCATACGAAGGATACGGCTGCGGCATCCTGCCAAGGCCAATTGCAAGAGACCACCAACACAAAGTTCACAGTCCTTGAAATCGTGGCTAGGACGAAGCGTTGCACCCGGCACGCTACAGGGGCTACCAATTCGGATTCCAAGCTCCGCAGATCCTCCAAGACCTGCCCTTTTGGGGAGCCTGTCCGCTACCAAACTCGGCGGCAGGTACCTGACTCGCGTGTCTAAGCCCCTCCGATCTCTGCTATGACAACTTCGAGAAGTACTCCGCTGCAGCTTATGCATCCCACCTCTAACCGAGCATGACGGGGGAGGGAGATCTCAAAAGTTTCTTCCATTGCTACCTCCCCCTGAGAGCTCACGGTCTGTGTCCCAAAGGGCCAGAATCGAATGCTATTTAAATTTTAACCAGACTTCGGTTCGAGATGCCACGGTCACCGACTTCGCCTTGGCTCGCTCAACTACCACAACTTCCTAAAGCAAGGGCGCGCAAGATGTTCCACTTCAAGTCAGTTGCCCAACTCGACAATATCTCCTCGCGACGGGATTTTGTCTCCCTGCTGCCAACGTCCCGGCAGCGCGGGATGCCTTCGGGTAGGTGACGCGCTGATACGAACGAAAGTCCATTGTCCCTACTTGTACAAGGAAGACCCCGCTTGTACGTACCTCGTGGGGTTGCACGTGGCTGGCTCGTTCCGACCACTTTCCATTGCATGTTCTGTCTGTGACTGCAGGACATCGAGACTTGCTGCTTTTCGCACGTCCTTGCGAGTGGCGGTATTCAAGTGCAAAGCACTGCAAAGGAAGGGTGGAGGTCCAGTGCATGCTGCGAGATCTCCACGTCCACGTGCTTGTTTTCCACCTGCATTGACTGGCGCTGCGGAACCATGCAACTCGCCTGAGAACCAAACACACGACGTTGGCCGGCGCCCACTGGATGCCTGCTTCTCTTCGCGCCGTGCTGAGTTCACGTGAGGAAGATACAGCATCAGCTACCAAACTAGGTGGGAACCCAATGGAGTCCTCTCACGATGGATATCCGCACAATCTGTGAACGCGGGTTCTTCTAATTCTCGCAGAGGAGATCCGTACGTGCTCGTGCCGACAAGGAAGCCGACGTCAGACGCATCGCTCAAGCTAAAGCGAAGCTCCAGTCATATTCTGTCTATGAACTCGTGGAAGCCACGGTCGACTATCTGAGCGAGAACTCTTAGCAACGAAAGCTCGTCCAGACACGATGGACTGACCATAACCACTCCCGCCGGTGAAGTATTCCATACCAAGGAGCTTCCGCAGAAGGGGCTGAGCGAACTCCCTTGAAAGAGGTTCTCAGAAGGCAGCACCGCCTCGAACGACGCCGACAAGCTCCACTCGCGAGAAGAGAGGATGGCCATGAGCCGTGGGGCAAATTCTGCCTCCAACTCTGCATTCGCGATACGTCTCTTGCCTCCCAAGACGCTCAAAGAGAATACCCCTGACTATATGGTATCAGTACAGCCGATCCCGGCAAGTATGGATGGTTGTTTCCGATGTCAAAAGCCCCTTCTCCAAGATCGCGTCAAGTCTGTCCTCCAATGGGCAGGAACAACGCCTGAAATAATCAATCACTGCTGCCTCTCTGTCATCTTCCTCCCCTCGTCCCTAACCCTCTTCTCCACGATATCCAACCCACTGAACTTCTTGATCGTCCCATCCAACCACCCAACCGGCACAGCCGCCGAAGCAAACCATGCAGAAAACGCCCCAGTTCCTCGCCACACCCGATTCGGGGCGCGTCTTCCCTCCCCCTTTGACAGATCCCTCACAATCTCTTTTGCCCAAACATCCGCGTCCATCAACTTCACAGACGGTCCGTCGCGCATGAACTTCTCAACCACGTCCTTGCCCGGCGCATACGGACTGGTCTCCGGCAATGTCGGTGCCGTGCTAACGAGGGCCTGGTTCTTGACGTTGTCGAAGAAATGGGACTGTACGCCCGCAGTCTTCAAATCGACGACTTTAATGTTGAAAGGCTGGAGTTCCAAGCGGAGGGTTTCCGAGAAACTCGAGAGGGTGGATTTCGAGGCTGTGTAGGGCCCGATGAAGGGGAATGCCAATACGGGCGCGCAGGACGTATTGTTCACGATGAGTTTCGTCGTCGACGTGGATTTGCGGAGGAGAGGGAAGAAAGCTTGGATGAGCAGGACGGGGCCAAAGACGTTGAGGTCGAACTGTTTGCGGATTTCAGGTAGGGAGGCGTCGAGGATGGGAATGTTGTACGCGGCGCCGGCGTTATTGACGAGGACGTCTAATGTGCCGCCGGTGAGAGAGGAGACCTTGTCAACGCACGCCTTGATGCTTTCTTCCGATGTGACGTCCAGCTCGAGAGTCTCAATCCCAAGGGACGTGAGGTGAGCCATCTTGTCGGTATTGCGGGCCGTCGCGAAAACGCGATACGAGCGATGCTTTTGAAACGCGACGGCAAGCGCGGCGCCCAGGCCTCCGTCAGAACAACCCGTGATGAGGACAGTGCGGACGGTACGTTTCTCCATGGTAGGTGGCTGCGTTGTCAGCGTTGACGGCTTCGAACAGATGGACTTGATGTCGAGGATAACGTTCGTCAGCGGAGGGTGTGTTGAGTATGATGTACTTCAAGGCATGAATGAACCGTCTCTTGCCCTTGGACTATTTGGGCCCAAGGCCCGAGCCCGGACGAAGCGAGAGACAGATTCATGATCATGTCAGCCATGGTTTGGGACTGACGCAAGTGGAAGTCGTGTTGATGCGTGATCGAGTCCCCATATCTATTTGGATTTCAGCGTGAGAGCTTCATGCTTCCTCTCCCTGCCAATCACAACTCAAGAACAGTTGCATTTTGTGGATTGAAGCGTTGTTAACGTTCTGATGTGCCCATCAACAAGGATACAGATGTGGTTAGTGTATGATGGAATCAGGGGTGCGGCCGACAAGGCCGCAAGTAAGATGGGGGAGTAATGGTCACCCATGGTGGATCGTTTCCAGAATGCTCAAACGCCTCTTCATACCGGGAAATGGCCGTCAGAAATCACGACAAAAAGATCTGTCGCAAAGTGCCTGACTAAATATCGCATACTGGGCTGTACTCGTCCACGCTTCTTCGTGATATTGATTGTCAAGGTTCAGATTACACTGGATATTGATAATCGCATTGTGTTTGGATCGCGATGAGGTGCATACCTTGCATATCAATGCAAAATGGAGTCGCTGAAACTTGCTCCTTGCAGCTCCTTCAACCAAGCAGCCCGTCGTGGAAGACAACGACCTCTCTGAGGCGACGCTAGAAGCACAGAAGTACAAATGGTAATTGCTGTAGGTCAGTTGTACTCACGAAATAGTATCGCTCATCGAGTACAGCAGTGCAGTATCGAATGTGCCGGCATTTTTGCTGATGCCTTGAGATCTGCCGGAAAGGATCGAGGCAGATCACCTTCACGGCAGACAAGTGACAGTCTCAATTCACTGTGGCCCTTGCGGGCCCTCTGCGCGTCCGCATATGCAACTGCCTGCTGCTCAATCGTTCCTGGAAAATCCTTGCTGCCACTTCTTTGATTAGAGGGACGCATTCCTGGCGGCTATGCATTGCGCTCGTCTTTCACCTTCCGCTTTGCCTCTCGAATCTCATTTATACCTCGCAAGGAAAGGTTTCGATTGCGGGTAAATTGTCTTCACCAGATCGGGTTGATCTCACAAGTCCTTCAGCTAGCTCTCACTTCCACTTCACAACCCCAGGACAGGGACATCTTCCTCCAGCGTTCGGACTTTGCGCTTCCCTTGAGTCCTCGGAGGGGATCGACACTGGACCAGAGAGACCTCGAACAAACATTCTCACCTTTGCCTCCACTTCGCCTCAAGCCACCCATCAGAATTGGTGAACCGACTTCAGGACCAACCACTTCCACTCTGTCAAGATGTGTTACTCCGCCAATCCCTCCGGAGAAGTCACCTCCATTGTCGACAAACCCGAAGATGGCGACGTCATTCTTCAGATCGGCAAAGTCAGCGTGGGTCCACAGTTGCAAGTATCGAGCAAGGTCCTGCACAAATAGTTGACGAAGTTCGAGTCATACAACCTTGAGGGCACCAGCCCTAAGCTTCCCTTCATCCTCTGGGAGGACGAGATCGACTATGAGCCCTGGGTTCTGCTGACGAAGATCGTTCACCAAGTCACTGACGTCCAAGCCGAAGATATCACTCTCAGCACCCTCAAAAAGGTGGCGGCGTACGCAAAGAGATATCAGTATGCTGCTGACAATCAAATCGGAAATGTGGCGGAAGATGCGAAGTGGTTGGAGGCTCGACTGCAAGATTTTCTTCCCGAAGACAATGCTCACTTTCCAGTGAACCGCTCCGAAAGCTATCCAGACGACACGGCCGAACGCGTTTTCGATATCCTTTGCATCGCCCACATCTTCAAGTTCCGCAATCTACTGGTGCGAGCGAGCCGCCAGCTGATGTGGTGCGTGAGACCCAACGAAATGGCGAACTGGCTGTTCTTTGATCTTGGAAGTGCCATCAGAACAAAACCCCCCACCAACTTCTTTCGTGAGTTTGGCATCGTCAATGAGGGCTTCCGTCTCACATTGATGTCGAAGTTGCCACAAGTCTTCTACCCAGGACTCCACGGCGAGATCGACGGACCTGGTGGCTGCATCAAATGTCTCTCTGAAACACATGATGTCCGATGGTATAAGGCCTTGACGGAGCACAGTGAGGTCTGGAAATCCGAGCTCCTCAAGCCAAGCTTTCCTGGAAACGTCTACCCCGTGCACCTCGCGCTCGCAGCAGCCTTTACACCACCTTCAGTGGAATGCTTACCGACATGAGAGAAATGAGCAAACGAGATATTGGGACGGGTCGACTGCCTTGTGGTACCTATGAAGCTCGATCGGTTGATGTAAGCAACGAAGAAATTCTCAGCGAGTTGTATGGTAGCATTGGAGGTCTTTGCCTGATCTGCCTCAAGGAAGGTGACTTCAGCTTCAAGAACAGATCGTGCGACAAGGGCCATGGTTTTGTGACCTTTACCCTTCATGGAGAGTACGAGCGGGAGCAGATCCTGAAGAGATTCGGCTTGATGGAGGAGTGCTCCCACGACTGAGTACCGATCAAAAAGGCCAGATCAGGAGTGTTGATGGTGGTGGCGAGTCTGAAGTGGAGAAGTGAGAGACAGGCAAGATGTGAGACGGACTATCGTGGAAGGCAGTCTTTGCTGCTACTGCTGAGGAGGGACTATGACTTTGCTGTCCCGGGTCTGCGGGGCATTTTTACACCCTCTAGACGGACGCTGGGTCTGCATCTCTTGGCCAGGATTGAACAATGCAAGGAAGGAGTCGAAGGGATACTGCGTTAGCTGTGCTTCTCAAGGCCACCAAGCAGTCGGGTTGTTGGTTACTCTCAAACCCTGGAATGAGCTAGGTAGCGTTCCAGCAAATAGACAATCTGCGCACCTGCAACGTGACGAGATCCCACTTCGAGCAAGGTTTGATGTCTGCAATCAGTTGTGCCCAGATCCTGGCGCCTTCCACATCCACATCATTAACACGCTTGCCAGGGCTGGGTGCCTACCTGCTCGGGGTTCCTGCTTTTGTACACTGCTTGCTGGTTGGCTATTCTGTCTTCTGCTTCTTCCTCTGTGTCCGTGTCTCCGACTTTCTGTGCATCGATACTGACAAGCATCATGTGTGTTTGTGTTTTCTTTGGTGAGCAAGGCTGTATCAGAGGCAGCCTGACTTGAAAACACATTGATAATGTGGCTTCAAATACCCTTGAAAGCGCAAGACAACATGTGTGGGCAGACGATTTATGTCCTTGACTGCGCTCGTGTGGTTTTTTTTTTCAGATATGAGGCTGCAATGTGTTATTTCGCGAGTCTCTGTCCCTGTTTCAAAACGCCTCGATCGCCTCCGCCACCCTTTCTCCAAAGCCAAAGGGCTTCGACAGCGTATGATTTGGCACTGGCATGTCCCGATTGCCGATTCGCCTCAGCCATCATGATTTCAACAGGCCTTTCATGCTCGACTACCGACCAGATTGCCTCTTGAAGTTCGCCACCTCTGGCCCCGAAGTCTCCGCGCCCTAATCTGTACAATACCCTACCGAGGATTTGATAGGCTATGCATCTTTGATTCGGTAGCGTCGATCTTGCAAGCATAGAGAGCTCAGGTATGGTATAGCCAGCACTGCTGGGGTCGTCACCATGGTGATGTAATCCTTCTTTCACATCGATTTCTAGACTCTCTTGGGGAGGGATAAGCCGGCCGTTGAAACCGAAGCGCAGGGAGGAGGCGCGAAACGACTCTTTCGCGGGGTTGTACACCGAGGAGGCGATTTCCTCTTCGGAAGGGTCTTGAAGCCACGAGAGGGAGGAGGGGTCGTGAGGCGTGTTGGGAAAGTAATGCCATCTCAAGTCTGTGAGGAAGGCAGGGTCATTTTCGTCGAGGGGATGGTAGGTCTCTGCGGAGCGAGGCGGAACAGGGAAGTGGATGGAAGGCGCTGGAGGTTGGTCTTGCTGAGATTGTGCAGGGGCGGTGGTATTTTCGTCTGAGTCTGATATCCTTGCATCGTGATGCTGCTCATCTGGCTCCTCCACTTTGACTTCTGGCCACTGCTGTTGCGCCGCGTGATCCTCCTCGATGTTGGCGCGTTTGAGCAGTCTCTCGAGGAACGCAGGATTGAGATTCCGCGTCAACTCTGCCCTCGCCTCTTCGATGTCCTCTATCGACATCTCTGCGATTCTTCTCTTGTTCTCCTCGCTGATGTCCGCCTTCGCCTGTGCATCCATGTCAAGCCCGTATTTCTTGCCAACATGATGTTTGATCGCCTGATCTGAGGGCTCGACTGTGGGAGGTATTGATGGTGTCTTGCGCGCTTGTCTTCTTTGCTTGAATGCTGATGTCTTGGGACGCTGTTTGTGCTCAGGGAAGCCGGACTTCGCGGTCTTGAACGATGGGGCGGGTGGAGGGGCGTCGGTGTCGTGCTCTTGAATGTCTTTGATGCCAAAACTTGATGTCGAGGCAAGGTAGTCCTCGTCGGAGATGGGATTGAAGGTGAAGTTTTCGGCATCGAGGTCGAGCTCGAATTTTTGGCCTGGGATGGCCATTGCCTGCGATTGAAGGGGAGGTTGTTGTTTATGACAATGCTCGGTTGGGAAGGTGTTGACGCAGTCACTTCTCTTCCGACCAGACTCACTTTGAGAGCAAAGGAATGTTCAGACTTCGAAGACTGTATAAATAATTGTCGTCGCAGTCTTCTGGTTGACATCGAATTGCGAACGAAGGTTTGGGGCGGCCTCGGACTAACGTACCCGAATGCAAGCCACTCTGCAGGGGTCTGGATCTTACAAGTGGGGCACCCGATCTCCAAGCTCCAAATTTGGATCCAGTCTTGAACGTTTCTTTGAAGACGGGTTAGTATCTTATTACCTTCGAAGAATAATAACTGTTGAGTATGGAGGCTTCAAAAAAAGAACTAAGTAGGCTTGAGAAGAGACATGCAGCATGAAGCAGCCTCGAAGGAACTCACAGCGCGGCGCAAAGATGTGTGAAACTGGATTTGGATCGAAGTGCGCAGGTCAAATCTGGCCAATAAGCATTCGCCGTTTATTGAGCTTGGGCCTATCCTTATATTTCCTGCGTATCTGAATCGACGCAACGTCGAAGCCTCGCACCACGCTGTGAAAGTCGATTTTGCATGCTGGAGATCCGTTCCCCGGCCTTTGTTCAAGCTCGATGCCTTCGCTTTCGCGTTGACCATCCTCACATGGATCCCCTTCTGAGCCTTCTCCCTTTCTCCCTTTCGCCTTTCCCGTTCGACTCTGCTTGCGCTGCGACTTCGCGCTTTCGGCTTGCCCCATGGTTTCGTGTTTGGCAGACCACCGCTCGGTTTGTCTTCGCTGATGCGCCTGCTCCTCTCACCTGTTACCCACTCTTCCCTTTTGACTTGGTGTTTCGTTGCCTTCCTTTACCTTGTGGTCCATCCGCCCTCCTGCTCGCGCTCTTTGTCAAGGATTAATTTGCCTGTGCCATTCATACATATACCATTTCTGTTTCCTCCCAGCTTTCCCTTCTTCTTTCGACCTCTTTCCCTCTCCTCGTCGCTTACTCGCCCCTCCTTGGATTACTCTCGTGGTTAAGTGCACATTGCATCAATCTTGGTCTGATTTTGATGTTGTCTGCCTGCACCTAGCGCTTTTCAACACAGACTCTTCGCCGCGAACCGATACCTCTACCAATCCACACCGGCACTGGTGTTTTCTGCACTGCAATTTTACATTTCAGTCACCACCACATTTCTTCAACCCTTTTCCGTGCTCGACGTCGTGGTCATCAAACAAAATTATTCGTTCAGCCATTAACCACCACTATTTTACCGACGATTGTTGATACAAATAGTACGACTCACTTCTACGTTTCTTCACACCGCGCGCTATTCATCGTTTCGACCACGAAGCAGCATTCGGTCGATGGCTGCAGCGTGAGCTGCATCCGAGATACAATTGAGGAGTGTGGCGGTTGACGAGCCGAGAATGGAACCCGACATCAGAAGTTCCTCCAACGAGCCGCTTAGCGACGTTCCCAGCGATTACGAGAGTCGCGGTCCTCCTGCGTTTGCGAACCATCTAACTGCACAATCTACCACCACGCCAGCAGGCAACCTTGGTGTTGCGAACAATCTTGAAGCCAGACAGTCCAATGTAGCGACATCAGCCACAGCTGCAGGCACGCGCCAAGACCCGCAGCCTGTGAAGCGGCCTCGCAAGCCCCGACAGCCTAAGGACCCCAACGCACCTCCAGCAGAGAAGAAACCGCCACGAGCCCGTGTCACGAAACCCCGAGGTGCTTCATCCACTGCCACTACCACGGCATCACGCAAGAAGACAAAGGTGGAGCCGGTAGAGGAAGATAGCACTATTCACATTCCCGCACCTCCAACTTCGGGTCTGCAGTCATCGACCCTCGTCCAGCCGGTTGCATTCGCGCTACAGCCTCCTGCAGTAGAGAGCCACAAAAATGAAGCTGCCAAGCCTTCCGATTCCGGCTTCACGATGCATGACAGACCGATGCACAGCTACACTTCACCACCTCCTACGCATGAATACAAACCAAACGCCCCAACGCCAACACCACAATCTTCCACTCGCCGGTCCACCGCAATGTATGACCCCATCAGAGGGTTCACGCAGAGACCTCTGGACACGAATCCACCTCCCGCTCCAGCGCAACCTGTCATGACTCCTCCCAGACCCATGTACAATCCAAGCATGTCCCCAGCTATATCCGGAATTATCGATCACCCTCCGCAGCCTGATTATCCCAACTCGACCATGTTAGTCACACACCCGCCCAGAGCAGAGCCTTCTTACGGTCACACCAACGGTAGAAGTATCGACCCACCAAAAATAATTGACGACTCGTCTGTTATGGATGTCGATTTGGTTGAGAAAGAGCAAATGCACCTAAAAAAGCCCGCGGGGCCGCGCAAAGTGCCATCCGAAGCATCGACCCGCCAGACGTCCCCCAAGCCTGCGCGTGCAAAGGAGCAGCCTCCGCCGCCGCCGATGGGGTCTGGTCTGCTATCGGCCAGTCTCTTCGGCGGAGACTCGAACAATGGTGTGGCGCAGAAGGATTCTGAGAAAGGCCCAAATATCGTGCTGCACGTCGATTTGAAGGACCCTGAAAACCGAGTAATCAACTTCGCTCGCCTCGCCGAAGCCAAATACGGATTTGCTGCGCTCTATCCTCGTCAGGCTGCGCAGAAGGAGCGGCTTGCTAAGATTGCAGCTGCTGGCGCGGCCCTGGAACGATCAGCATCAGGCGGCAAACTCGGAGGCACGTCAGCCGAGAGTGGTGACGAAGATCTCAGCGTTGATATCGACCGCGATTCGGAAAACGACGGAGATGTAGCCATGTCCGGAGTCAACGGCGGGCAAGATGCTGGCAACAGCGGAACAGATGGGCCGGGACAGAAACGTCGGCGGCGGAGAAAGGTCGAAGAGTACGACATCGATGATGACTTCGTCGATGACAGCGAGATGCTCTGGGAAGCGCAAGCAGCTGCAAGCAAGGATGGCTTCTTTGTCTACTGCGGGCCACTTGTCCCAGAGGGAGAAAAGCCAGCTGTTGAACGGTTCGTGCACCTATTCTCGGCAAGTCTTAGCATACCCTTACTGACTTGGTCGCAGCGCCGACGGAACCATCAAACGTGGTCGCGGTCGAGGTCGTGGCGGTGGACCTGGTTCACGCGGCGGACGAGCTGCTGCTGCCGCCGCTGAAGGTGGCAGTAGACGTGGCGGCGGACCTGGATCACGAGGTGGCGGCACAACTCGGAAGCCCCGTATCACGAAGGATGAAAGAGCTCAAATGGAGAAGGAGAAACTGCAACGAGAGAAGATGGCTTCGCTGATACCCAAGCCATCCGCATATCCTGCCTAGACGCCAGGCGCTTCATCGTTGCCCTATGACCCAGTGCGCGATTACGGGCGTACTTTCAGCTTTTGATGGTGTGATTTGTATCGACATTATGGCTCACAAACTTGGGCGAAAAGTGCTGTGCTGACGAAGGGATCTCTGTGATCAATGACGACGCTAAGCCTAGCTGTGTATTTTATCAAACGATTGAGAGGTGAAGAGTACCGCTGTAACCTTCGATAACGCCTATAGACATAGAACATTCGACCGGTATGCCTCGCTCGTCGATGAATCTGTTCCATTGATAAAGAGCGTCTTGCTTCCTGAAATAGCCGTAGGATGTGTGGCTTGAATTAGTGCATTTTGCATTTTGAGCTGGTCTTAGACGTCATCCCACCTTTGCATATGCAAGGGTAAGCAGCTGACTACGCCATTGTTTGCACTGTCGATGCAGAGCTTCACAATCGCATGAGCACACTCTGCTTTGGAAAGAAGTTCTGAACGAAATCGAAGCAAGGATTAACACTTCTGGCAACTCTCCAGGTTCCTCATAATCGGTTGACTCGAGAGGCGACGCTGGCCAGGGACCTGTTCCTTTTGCCATGCCGACATTGCCGATCATTGCTTTGTTAAGTGCTTCGGGTCAAACGGTGTGCAGCGGCGGCGCTCGTCAAGCCTGCGTCGGGTCTTCCCTAAACAGCCTAAGAGTAATCTCCTTCAACGGCATTGCCCACTCAGAAATTGAGAAGAGGCGGATGAAGTCCAACTAAATAATTGGGGCATTTTTGCGTTTACCAGTAGCCAGGTGCTGTTCGACGCACCTTTCTCGGTGGCTTTTGTCCCCCGGTGGTAGCTTATCCAGGTGGCCCTCGGGCTTCAAGCGCCCCTTCCTAAGCTTCTCTCGCTTCCTCACAGTGGACCATTTGGACCCTCGGCTTCGCTCGGGCCTGCATTGCGGTAGCTGGCGGCTGGGACGACGAGGCTTTCTCTCAGACCAATGTTCCATTCTTGAGTGCCTGCTTGCATGCCGCTTCTGCGGTGGTCTATCCCAGTCTGAGTAATTGTCAAACACCACCACTGCACCTGCGGTCAACGTGCAGTCCCTCCGTCGCCATCTGCTTTTTGAGCGTCCACCTCTGTTGTGTCGTAAAGCCGCCTTGCGATCTTCCCTCCTGCGACCATATTGCCTTTCCTCGGTGTCGCTGCAAGCATGCGGTACCAGGAGTCTCGCTCACCACTGCCGATTTATCGTTACTTGCCTGGCTAAAGCGGATTGTGGCTTCACTTGCCGCGTCGACAGGTCCTCTCGTCTCTCCACGACCCTCCCTGACCTCGAGACCAGATCTAGTGGGAAACTTATGGGAGAAAACAATCAATCATGGACGGGTTTGCGGGTTTCTATGGCCAGCCCTATTCGGGGACGAATCCACAACACGGGTTGAACGACTATACGCAGGATACCAATATGAGTGGCATCGATCCCAGCGCAATGGACAATACAGGCATGGGGCAAGCGCAGACTCTACATCAAATCATCAGTCAAAACAGCGAGGAGCTGATGCGCAGAAGAAATAACTACCCCCCGCATTACCGGCAAGGCTCGCATGATCACGGCCGCAGATCGTCAATGCTCGAGTTCTCTTCCAACATCGACAGCGATCTGGCTGATTTCCAGTTCGACCCGAATCCGAACGAGTCCGCTTTAGCCATGGCCCCGACTAATATGATGCCGATGCAGAAATCGCTTGACCCGCGCAAGGTTCGCTCAAGAGAAGACTTGTCATTGAGCACTCAGTTTTCGCGTATGAACACCAGTTACGAGAACATGCAAGCCGTCAACAACTTCTCTCCTGTCATTGTATCGACCACATCTGCTTCTGGCGAGCCGGCGACAGCATACATGACCTCAGATATGGATATGAACATGGGTTTTGACCCTATGGTGGAGGGTGGGAGCACGTCAGCCATGCAGGAGCCCATGTTCTCAGCCTCGCCAGTCGACCAGAGTTATGCGCTACCTTATCAAGCTGGTGGCCAAGATCAGGGCGGCGGCTCGATGAGTCCACAGGTGCAAAGCCGGATAGGCATGTCGTCGATGCCCGACACATTCTCCACGAATTCCCAGCAGATCCACAGACCGACGCCTTTATCGACCTCGATTTCGATGTCAGGAGGTTCTGCGTCTGCAATGGCCTCACCAGCGCATGTACCGCTCACCCCTAACCGAAGATTATCAGCCGCGGATATTCAGAATGCATATTCTGGTAAAAATAGTCACAGTAAGTCCATGCTGCATTTGATTGCACTTGACTCACAATGTTGATCAGGTGCCACTCCAGATCCAAGAGCTATGAATCCTCCGAGTCTACCCCATATGCCGCCGGTACAGGGCGGGCAAATACCACTTTCGTCTTCGAAATACCCTAATGCGTATTCATCTAGCGGTTTCGATATGCTTGGCGTTCTTGTAAGTCGACCGTGAAGTGTCGTTTCAGGCCTCAGTTGACGTCCAGGCAGATGCGGGTTGCAACAAGACCACGGCCGGAAATCAATATTGGGCCAGTAGATTTATCTTGTGCCTTTGTCGTCTGCGATATAGAGAAACACGACTTGCCCATCGTGTACTGCTCGGAAATGTTCGAACGACTGACGGGGTACACGAAGTACGAGATTCTGGGGCGCAATTGTCGCTTTCTGCAAGCCCCTGACGGCAAAGTGCAATCAGGAATCAAACGAAAGTACGTCGATGACGGCTCTGTTCTTTATTTGAAGAATCAGATCTCGAAACGTGCGGAAGCACAGTTGAGTTTGATCAACTATCGAAAAGGTGGACAACCATTCATGAATCTTCTGACAATGATCCCAATTCAATTCGACTCTGAAGAGTTCAAGTACTACGTTGGTTTCCAGGTTGACCTGGTCGAGCAGCCAAGTTCAGTGTCCGGGAGGAATCCAGGTAAGCGATGTCCTTGCCAATCCCAAAATCCAGTCTCGAGGTCCGGCTAATCTGTTGGACAGATGGGACCTATGAAATCAACTACAACCGGAGCTCGCTCCCTGCCTACCAGCTTCCAGCTCCAAGTGACTTGAACCACATGCAGGAGGTAGCCCAAACAGTTCCTCGAGATGAAGTCTCCAAGGTGCTCGCTACCATTGGACGTGGCGAGTCAGATATGTCAAAGCGAATCTGGGACAAGATCCTCCTTGAAAACACCGATGATGTAGTCCACGTTCTTTCACTCAAAGGGCTGTTCCTCTATCTGTCTCCTGCCAGTCGACGAATTCTGGAGTACGACCCCAGCGAGCTTGTTGGCGTGGCTCTGTCCGCAATATGTCACCCTAGTGACATCGTGCCTGTTACCCGAGAACTCAAAGACTCCTCAGGCGGGGCGCTCGTCAACATCGTTTACCGAATCCGTAGGAAGTTCAGCGGCTACACTTGGTTTGAGGCGCACGGTGCCCTTCATACTGAGCAAGGAAAAGGCAAGAAATGCATCATTCTTGTCGGGCGTGAGCGGCCAGTATACGCACTGGACCGCACTGACCTGAAGACCGACAACAGCTTCGGCGAAAGTGAACTATGGTCGAAAATCTCAACCGGTGGAATGTTCTTGCACGTGTCATCCACCTCTCGTGTCATGCTCGATCGTCTGCCCGAAGACCTGGTTGGCACAAGCCTGCAGTCGTTAATGAGACCCGACTCCAAGAAAGAGTTCTTGCGCATGCTTGAGGTCGCACGCACTGGGGAGAAGATCTCCTTCCGACACGATCTCCAGAATCGCAGGGGTCAAGTACTCCATGCACAAACGACAATCTATCCTGGTGATGCCCGACCTGGCTTCAAGCCCACTTTTCTGCTGGCCCAGACACGATTGCTCAAGATGACTCGAGCTGCACTCCTAAACCAGAAGTCGACCACATCCCCGAGAACTGACGCAACGTCGGTCGGTTCGGCTACTCCAGCTACCCATGGTTCTGGGCAATCCTCTGCCGCAAATAATACGAATGGATCTTCCAAGTCGGTTTCTCCGGACAGCGCGATGGAGGAAACCAATGGGGCCATGACTCATGCGGGCAACCAGGCATTAAGTCTGGGCAATCAGGACGAGGCCTTGGCGTCAGAAGACAATATTTTCGACGAGTTGAAGACGACTCGGAGTTCCAGTTGGCAGTTTGAGCTTCGGCAGATGGAACGCCAGAATCGGATTCTAGCTGAGGAACTGCAAACGCTGCTAAGTCGCAAGAAGAAGCGCAAGAGGAGGAAAGGTCTTGGTCAGATGGAGAAGGACTGCGCCAATTGTCACACCCGGGTGACGCCCGAATGGAGACGAGGTCCGAGCGGGAACCGTGATCTGTGTAACAGTTGTGGTCTCCGGTGGGCCAAACAGGTGAGATCCCCCAAATATCTTGTATCAGGTGTTTCTCGGTGCCTTGCATTGCAATTAACTCGGGTGCAATGCAGAACGGACGAGTATCTCCTCGCAAACCATCAAGCCAACAAAGTGACAGGGGCTCAACATCACCTGCACACATCACAACGAGCAACCAAAACGATGTCAAGAACAGCGAATCATCTGAGACAGTCGGTCCAGGCACAAACCAAGCATTGGGAAATAACCCAGCGACGACCGATGCCGGTGGGAACAACACCGACATGTGGAGAGGCCAGATGCCGCCTAAGATCGATGAGGAGGACGAGCCGCCTCATTCGAGTATATTGCCAACATAGATGGATATCATGACCAGGCACAGCTTGATCTCCTCTACATTCATCTCGGTGACCACTCCTGGACGAGGGGCGGATATTCCTAGTCAGCGAAAGACTTTCGGAACTGGGCTCGACATTCTGAAGCCGACCATACCATCCCGGAAGGGTCAACGATAGCCATGGACCAATCGAACCATAATCGATCTCGACTTCGGAGAAATTGACGGGCATCGCCTACCGTGTATCCACGGAATTTCTCTCAGGGATGCCTTCGCATATTGACCGACTCAGAACCGGTCGGAAGACATGGCGACAATGACAAAGTCGAAACACGGTCCGGGATCCAATCTTTTTGCCGATGGGATATGCCGGTCTAAGGGGGAGAGTCCCTCCGGTAGTTTGCTCACAACGATGGCTTTCGAACTAACGCGTATGGGCTGGTGGCTCGACTGCAGAACACACCCTTTTCCACAGATGCCCGTGGGTCATGCTACACCGACAATGAATGTGTATTGAGAGTAACATAGGATTCAACTACATTCGAGCCCTCTACCTTTCTCATCCTCCAGCGAATGCTATGATGTCTCCCCTTCCCAGTGAAGTGACGAATCTGTTCACAGCGGAGCGGCACTCCATCGGGCTTGTACTCCAAGAAGAAGACTTCAAACCAGCTGCATCATGCCGGATTGCAATGAGCGCTGTCCCCTTCAGTCCTTCGACGCTAGGGCGAGGAAATTTTTAAAGCTGGAATCTGAAGGGCTAGCTGAGCAGCGCGGACACTCTGTCTCAGAGATGTCGACGCGTTAGGGAGGGAAAGGGGGAGTCAATGACTGAGCGGCTTGGGCAATGGCGACGAATCTTTTTATCGTCCACTGGCAGTCGACGACGACATATATTATATGATGCGTACATGTAGCGATATACCATATACTTTACGACTGAACTCAATCAATTTCGGGATCTAAGTATACTGAAGATTCTATCGCACTCATGCCCTTAGCAAGAAAGCAACCATGGTCCTCGCCGCAGTATCGCCGAAGCTGCTGCCTCGTTTCGTGTCGACATGGAATATGCAGCAGCTGTATCAATGCTTTTGGCTCTTGCCTGCTGCAACGTGGAGAGCAGAGAGCTCAGGATGATCGATCGACTTTGGGCGATCCGCGGTGAGGTTGTTGCGCCGACGTGCTTAACAATGTAGCAGATAAAATTGGGAAATTCCTTCACATGGAAAAGTGCATTTCGGTTAATTCCACGTATATGGTGCAATGTACTCGTTTCTTCCTTAAAGTGAGTCCCGCGCTTTATTACAAGCATGGAAAAGAAATGGGGTATCTTTGTAGCATCAATCATCATGGAACAGCAAATTCACTCCTGGCAGACATCTTTGAGGTGGAAACGCCAACGACCACAATCATTACGGGTCCCGCAGTCATTATTTTGCATGCCTCTTCAGACCCAACGTGTCCTTCTCTGGCTCGCCGCGACGTCTCGAGGTGGAGGATCGAAATCGAGCTGTAATGCCTGCATCTGGAAGCCCTCCGGCTGCGAAAGGTACTCGGCGCACGAGTTCATCAATCTAGATCCTGAGGTTGTGATGTTGTTCTTGCCATCAGCGGTTGGCGCCCGAGAAGGAGAAGCGCGATCCAGAACCCAGAAGGAATCGCGCTTGCGGAGTTGGACTTGTTCGGCCGCGGCCTGGTTGATGATCGAGCTGACGCGGTTGGGATCCGGCGGAGGGACGGTGTTAAAGGTCAGGGCGGTGGTTGTACGGGGTAGCTGGGCGTTATTGGATATTTTGTGTTGGCTGTGGGCATGGCTCTCACCAGTCCCGACTGCTGATTCGGTGTATCTGAAGAGTAATGGGAGAGTTGACTCTTTCCAGACAGCCATGTGCTGGTGGTGCGTCGAGAGGATGGTCAGCAACAGCCCCACCAGACCAAAGACTGTGAGAGCCAGAAGATATGCGATCCATTCCGAGCGGACGATGATGATGGCTTCACAATGCAAGGTTGTTCCGATAGCAACGGAATCCTGAAGTTGTTGGAAGCGACCCGATAAAGCCTGGCCGACTCGGTCGATTATATTGCTGAAGTTAGCGTTGCCGTCGATAGCTTGTTGACCGGCGGAACTCCATGGCCCAGAAGATTGTGTGAACGAGGTGGAGTCAAAATCATAGATGTCTCCATCGGGAGGGTTGGCATACCAGTACCAGAGTGGCTGTAGGTGGTATTACCTTCCAGGGCAATACGTAAAGCTTGAATAAGTAGAAAGGCGCGACCTTGAGAATCGCCGATGCCGCTGTCATAGGCGAAGTAATTTGTTCTGTTGACTGTGGCATTCCAGCCAGACAATACACGGCCATCGGGTTGGCTTTCGCCAATGATGATACCGCCGAAATTTGTGACGATTGTGTTGGCGATAGTCTCTCCGTTGCGCACGCTGGTTTCCATCGTGCGTACGCAGGGTGTGAGAGCGCATTCTGTTGCCTTTTGGACCATAAGCTGGCTAAAATCTGCTGTGAGGTTGATATCCAGGTATCCCATAGCAAAGAGCGGAGAGTCGATGCCGCCGTACGACTTGTTGTCCCAACTATACGCCGAGAGGCTGTCAGGGGTGGCGTCGATATTCAAAGGCCACACCACACGATGCGGATACGTGACCGACCACTGAACACTGCTCCCCAGTTCCAGATCCAGTGCAGTGTGGACACCGATGGAGTTTCCATTCGGAAAGGAGTATGTGGGCGTCCAGCTAGTCGATGAAGAAGTGTCATTACCCCGTGAAAATTTCTCGAGGTGTGAAGTGAGGATGATGTTGTAAGACTGGCCGCTCAACTTGACCTTGGAGTTCATGTCTTAGCAGGCAGTACACATCGCCAGGGTGTTGTATAGCGGCCAAGTGCAGTTTCCACTCGAGCATATAGGCTTGGGGATGGCACCTTCAGCGCCACCAAACGCGCCGATCAGAGCATTGAGAGACAGCCCTGAACCTCCCAGATTCCCAGACACTGTTTCATTGTACGAGGATGAAGTGCGAATGGACGCAGATTCTGACAAGATCGGTGTCTCTCGAATAACAGTATTCAGTGTTGCTTGTAGGAAAGGCTCGAAGCCGAGAGAGAGGACGGTGATCAGAGCGGCGAGGAGAGCCCGAACGCTCCCTCCACGACTCAGTATGAGCATAACAGAGCCGTAGGGCCCTCGACTGGCCTGCTCGAACGCATCGACAGTGGTGAGAGGCCGTGGCTTCTCGATAAACCAGAGCCATTTTTCTGGACGACTTGCAGACGCCACAACAACTAACAGGGCGGCTTTCGCAAAACTTGCAAGAAGCGAGACGATTGCGTTGATCTGCAATTTCGTGTCAGAAGTTTCATAGATTAGTGATAGTGTGGAGAGTACTCACATTTAGGCCATCTGGTAAATCTGGAACACGACGGTTGCCGTACGCGAACAATATGCCGGCAATCGCAGCAAGTATACAGATGCATAACAAGGCTGCTGACAACTCCCACACCCAATTGTCTAAACTCATCCTTGACCACCATGATGGTCGCTTGCGGTACAGCTTCAGAAGATTTGGTTGTCCTGCAATGTCGCTGTAAGCGCTGGATTGATGCTCCGAGATTTATTCATCTTTCGAAAATTGTCCCGATTGTCCACTTTCTCGGTGTTTACGGCACCGGGTCCATTTGCCTGTTGGCGCCACAGACGTCTGTATATATCTATACACATTGCTCCAGGCATCTCATATAGCAGGATCTCAGGCCTCCTGGTAGAAGCTTGAGTCGGAGCAACCATGGTGATGAGGATCGTCAGCCACAGGCTGGCGAGTTGAGATATCAAATAACATGGGGCGCAAATGGGCCAGACGACGCTTTGCAGCTCGCAGGGACCAGTCAACGCCGTAGGGGCCGTATGCAGGCACCCGGCGAGTCGTCATGATGGCCACTTCTGTGGTTGGTTTCATGTTTCGCTGGTTTTTAAAGAAGGTACAAATTGTAGGAAAGTGCTAAGCGCTTGGAAGCTGAAGTCTGGGGAAGGCCTATATTCGGGTGGAACGGTTGCTGCGCTCAAGAATAAGGCCTGGCCCGCGTGGGCGGCTGGGAGGCCTCGCACCGATCTGACTTATCCAACGCAAGGCTCGAGGCTGAGTCTCGGATACTGGAGGCCTCAGCGAGGAACGCAAATCCGGGGGCGAATCGGCAAACGGAGCATTACCGATGGGAGCGGTGCCAAGCTCGCAGGTTGGTTAAAATGTAGGCAACATTGGTACTTTGGAGCAAAAGTGTTGTATGTTCACCTAATCCAGGCAGCGAGAATAGTACGAAGTGCCGCGAAGGCTGCCGAAGAACGAGGCAGTATTGGCAGTCTCAAGCGATATGTTGAGAAGGTGTATGGTGTCCAGGGGACTTGTAGGCCATATACGTAAAATGAAGAAGCGAATGCAGGAGTCCTTGGTAGTTTGCAGGGAAAGTGGTAGGGGTACACAGCTACCTTGAGGAAGCCACGAATGGACAGTCGAGTTGTCAATAACTGTCTGCAACGAGGAAGGAGGGGTCCGTCGGCACCTAAACACTGTACTCAGATCATGAGTACGTATAAAGTGAGTGAAGGAACTGATGGGCTGCTTGTTTGGATGGGAAAATACCCAGGGCAGATCACTCACATCACTCACATGGCGGGCAAGGGACAAGTGAGTGTTGCGCTTCACGTTGCGCCTCAAGTTGGAGGATCGACACTGGGGTTGGTGCCCAACTGGCCGCCTCAACTGCCATCTCTTCTGCCGACGCCTCGGGGACTGAAGTCAGTTAAAGATCGCCCACCCCCAACCTCGGCATGCCTTGCCCGTTGAAAGGGAGCACTCGGCGAACCATCTGCTCGGTGTTTCACTCTCCCAATGATGGCATCGTGCGCGTCGATCATACAACCTTGTTCCCTGCTTCCTTTGACTAGCAATGCTTCTTCTGCTTCCCCGAGCACTTTGTCTCTTTTGGCTGCTTCTTCCGCCGCTCCGTGCAAACACTGTTCTCTTCCTCACCACTGAACATGTAACTCTACCATCTCGCTTGGGCATCATTCTGCCCAACCGCCTGCCCAATGGCTACGAGTAATGTAATGTTATTTGCCCACAACAGTACCTAGTAGTGACTATCATTCCAGCCTGCGCACTTGTGACTGGCTGCTCCATGGCAAGCCCTATGTCACTTCGGTACCCTGGTTAGCGTGTCCCACATTGACGGCAACCCGAAATGCAGGGTTTCTGGGTGGCTTGCTCCTCCAAGTCACCCCTGTCGCACTCCAGCCTTCCGGACTTGCCTCGAACAGTTCCTGCTTCAACTTTTCCGTCCACACATTTCTAATCTCACAGTTCCCTCCTTCCTATCACACATCCACGACCGCTTTGTCACTTCCGACGCAGAATCCGTTGATAGAACCACGCTCAAGAACGACCTCGCCGACTACTTCTCGCCTAATCAGTCGATATCAACTTCCGAATCCGTCCGTCGCAACCACCTCCTGCACCTTTGCGCATGCGCAACCGACGATACCTGCTGCGTCGGCGTTCTGGTCCGAAATAAAATATCCTTCCCACTTCGATAACGTCGAGCCACTACGATAATCTCTGGGTGTTGTCGTCTTAGATACTTCCTCCCCGATCACCACGTCCATTTCGGTACCCCTTTACAGTACAGGGATCAAAAGACATCGGCGCAGATTACAATCGCGAAAAAAGAGTATTGATTGAGGTCGGGACAGACAAATCCAGATTACATTCGTGCGCCGCTCCAGTTCACTGGGTACTCCTTCGTCATAAAGTCCAGGCTGTTCGCCCCCCCTCGAAATCTTGTGCCGCATCGAGGTTGCAACTTCTTGTGCACTACATTGATTAAGGAAGCTACAGCTGCAAGTGGTTTGACGAAGCAACGCAACCCCTTGGGATCTATAATCCAGCGTGAGCATGGCAGACAAGATCTCGATTACCATCTGCGGCGACGGTGGCTGTGGTACGTTTCATATCCCGGTTTCTCTGTCCTGCACCATGCGCGCAGACTGCTAACCTTGCTGTTCACAGGCAAGTCATCCATCACGCTACGCCTTGTCAGATCGCAATGGACTTCAGAGTACGTCACCCGCTTTTTAGGCATCATGAGCGGATACTGACAGAGTTGTGGCAGATATGACCCTACAATTGAAGATTCGTACTCAGTCACACGAACAGTCGACGGTTTAAATTATTACCTCTCCCTCACCGACACAGCTGGCCAGGAAGAATACCGCAGTCTATGGGCTGCCTCCAACCTGCAGTCCGATGCATTCCTTCTGGTCTACGACATCACCAACGTCAACTCTCTGGAAGGCCTTACATGGTTCCTCGACATGATAGATATCGAGGCAGAAAACAGACTGGAAGAAAACCAAAGGCTCCTGCGAGAAAAGGGCTCGAAAGTCCGAGGCAAAAGAGAAGAAGGCTGGAGGTTTCCTCCCATCAAAATCATTGCCGGCAACAAATGTGATCTCAAGGACGCCCGAGTTGTGAGCAGTAAAGTTGGCTGGGAATGGGCAAAGAGCAAGAATTGTGGCTTTATGGAGACAAGTGCTCGTGAGATGGTCAACATCGAGGAAACATTTGCCTGTATGACGCTTTAACAATCCGCATATTGATCATTGCTGACCATATCGCAGTAATCGTCCGCAGAGTCGTTGAAGCACGACGACAACATGGTACTGGTGGTGGCTCTCTACCTCGCCAAGCTCCCTTTGCCTCCAAGGGCCATACTCCCAACGTCAGCGGTGCTGGCGCCTCAGCTTACCAGACGCCCTCCTCAATGCAGCCCAACCTGACTCAGACAAACCCCAGTACGCTACCCGTCACAGAGAAGTCGGGATTCGATGACGACAACGTGCATGTCCCCTGGTGGAAAAAGATCTTCTGTTGCCGTTGAATGTTGAAAATGTCTGCAGAGAATGGTTACTAAGACTTGTACAACCCATGGCGGCACATTCTTCTGCATATTTACACTTTAGCCCTGACTATGAAGCACTAAATCAGGGTCGAGCACTCGCCCGATGACGGCTTGCCACGCCATGTGCCTCACTACCCAAAAGCGCGAGCTCAGATCCGGAAATGGGGTGGTCCTCACTACCTGGAAGTGCGTTCGCTGTCGCTATGGGCGAAGCGCCAAGCGTCCCGGCGATGGCAATCACGTCTTCGCCACTGGAAGACCAGGCCCCCAGCGAAGCATGGGAGCTTAAGACCTCTTAAGCTTGAGGCTCACACCAGAAGCCCACCAGAAAGTGGCTGAGCAAAGCACAGATCGTCCCACCGTCGAGAGGGACGTTAACCTTAGGGTGCATCATTATTCAAGACTGCTATATACTTTCCAACTAACTTTGATTCATGGACAGGGGATAAGACGGATTGTAGGGCCGCAAGGCCCAAAAGCGAGCGCTGCAACACATTATATTCGGTGGATGTCTATTCCATTATTTTCACCATGTATGCAATCTTATCTTCATGTAGGGAGATTTATCGATACCCCGAAGTATGGGCAGAAGAAGCCCTTTCAATGTACAGATTACCGAAAAGTGTAGAATACTACTCAGGAAACCATGCACAAAATCTGTGGCTTTTCGCTCCTGTGACTTTGTTCCCTACACATATCCACCTTGCGATGTCGGGTCGAGTGTCAAATGTCGAACGACGCATTCGCGCTTCGTACCTCCCGCATCCAACAGGGTTTCAACTTCGAGATAACTCCGTACATCGCCATAGTCAAATCGCCATGTCATGGCTTTCTTCCGATTCAAGCCTCCCATCTTGATCTTCAGCCAAGCTAGTAACTACGTCTTTGAAAAGCCAGAACGCAAAATCTCCTCACTTCCTCATCATGAAGAGATTATACCGAAGACTCGAATTTCAGCCATCGTTCGGCGTGAACACCGCCCGAGGCCGGCGAGGATTCGTAGATTTTTGTCCGTGAACTCTTCCTTGCGCCTTAACACCAGCGCGTCCGTGGTGAGAAAGTGAGATGGATAAATTGTTTCGAGCTCAGCTCCGCTAGAAGGAGCGCCTTTGTGTCGAGTCACTACTGAGCGAGCCAGGTACTGTGGTGAGGGTAGCTCTCTTTGCTCCAGGACCGCGCGTGAAGGGTGAGGGCGGACGCGAGTTCGATTCGCGGGATTCGGCAAGCTTGGCTTCTGCGAGGGCTTGAGGAAGTGTCTCTGGGAGTGTCGGCGGAAATGGTTGGTATGTTGCCGATCGACTCTTTCAGGAATTCCAGGCAGCAGTGTTGCAACACGCGTTCTACGACCACGGAACTCCTGATTCCTAACAAAATCCGCCATGGCGTGTACTTATCCGACCTCAGCACGGCCACTGCAGTATTGAGCCCAACTGGAGATTTCTGACGCCTAACGAAACATCATCGACTTGCTTGATTCGTGATATGTGGGAGTCCCTTCAAAGTGGGCGTTGGCATTTGCCATCGTTTCGTGATAAGGCTGCCTCTTTTGACGCGTGACGGAGTCCATCATTGGGAAGGCTGTTTGGGAGACTGTAAGGACTCTGACACATCTTGTTCTTCGTCTCTGGTTGTCGTTTTCCTCGTCTCTGGTTGTCGTTTTCCTCGTCTCTGGTTGTCGTTTTCCTCGTCTCTGGTTGTCGCAGTCGATTGGTCAGTCTGCGCAGAAAGAGTCAGAGAAGAGGCTAATGAGCAGGGATTATTCAACGGTGCGTGGGGCGGGCGTTGGCGACTGCGCTGGAAGAGCTTAGACTGCGTTAACGTACGTTGTAAAATTTTGTCGTGTCATGAAAAGCTGCCGGCTTGCCTTGTTCGGAAGTCTTGTTAAGGAGGGCGTACTCCAGCGTCAGCGGTTATGTTGGGAGGGCGTTGGAGTATGTTGTGAAATTTTGTCGTGTGATGAAAAAGTAGTAAGCTTGCTCTTTCCGGAAGCCTCTTTGTGGAGGCCGTGCCTCAGCTTTGGCAGTTGCGTTGAAGCACGTTGGAGTACGTTGTGAAATTTCGTCGTGTCATGAAAAACCAACAGGCTTTCCGAATTCGGTTTAAATTTGCACCAGGCGTGCTCCGTTGTTGCCGACCACGTTGGATGTTGTTGGAGAGGTCTGGAAACTGGGTTGCCCTCGAACCAGGTGGGTAGCCTCCTGATCCAACATCCCCGTTGTTTCGATGTACAGCTCGGCCTGCCCATGAAAATCTACTGCTTCCCCTTCGTCGACCGGCCGCTTTCTGTCAAGATTGGCTGCATTTTCCTCAGCTGCTGTGCGATAAGAACCATCACGCCTCCCTGGTCCGCATTTGAAGGATCTCTCAGGTGGATGTTTCAACGTGTCCTTCTCCATAGCTCGGTTTTCTCTTGCATCTCGGTGTTACTCGTTCTGAGTTGGGTCACTCATGGCTTCCTATCATCCAGGCGCTTTTTTCAGCAACGCGCCCTCCTGCACCTTATCCTGCGATGAAGCTTCTCTGCCTCTGCATCTCCCACAACATCGTCCTGTCCTCGAATTCGGAGTATTCCATACTGTAATCGTCGGTGGTCATGGCGAAGTCTGGCATATAGCAAGCCCACCGATCTCTGGTATGCCCAAAGCCGTCCCATGCGATACCTGTCATGCCTGTCGGGTTACCGGTAGCCATTCTTGCTTGGAGTTCATCTCGCTGTCTCGATCTCTCCTTCAGCTTCGGGTAGGCCTTCTCACCGCCGCATGTTAGCCGTCCCAGTTTCGAAGTACCTTGTGCTCCAGATGGGTTGTTTTTGCCCAGTACACCACAGACCGGAAGTGGAAATTGGGCTATCTGGCCGGGCGAGAGGTTGCCTGCCCCGGGAGTCAGCTTGTTGTTGAAGCCATGGACGTGACGCTGAACTACCGTGGAAGGAGAGGTGAGAACGTCGTCCTTGTGATTTTCGAGATGCGGACCCTTCCTCACCACCAAGGTGAATTTCTTCGATTGCATCATAGGCAGGCCAGAGTTTTCACTCATCTTGAAAATGCGCTGCAGCTCGGCGACATCGATACTGATATCCTCTTCCGAAATGTGCATCAGAATGTCACTACCATCGCTTCCAGACGTGACGTTGCCGTTCTTGCGGACTTGAATCAGATTGTCGACCAGGAAGGCAGCCGTACGTGAGTCCCAGAGGCCGTCGCGAGCGTTGCGAAGTTGAGGATGTGAGAAGAGTCCAATGGCCTTGTCGAGCATCTGCTTGTTGGTAGTTTTGAGGCTGAGAAAGTAGAGAGCTCCGATCAGATGTGTTGAGAGCGTATAGGTTCGTGCTGAGCTAGTATTGGATGCACACGGCGAACTGCCCGGCAATTCTGGTGCAGGTTGAGCCAGAAGCACCTCAACGGCCGTCAACGCTCGTTCGAGGTCGAGCTCCACATTCTTGGACTGTACGATAACTTGTGCGAAAGAGTCTCTGCTGTGCTCTGGGAGCAGATCGAGGACTTTCTTCACCACGTCATACGCATCCAGGGTCAGGAACTGTAAGTGCTCCTTCACCAGGTACGAAAAGGTGTACAAGTTGACCCGAAGTAGCAATATCCTCTGCGTACGTTGTTGACGTTGGTCCTCGCGGCGGAGGTGCGCTGTCGTGGTTGAGATCAGGCTCTCATATGATGCGAACTTGTCCAGGACGGCTTCGAACTTCTGGAGTTGAACAGCAAGGACCAGCCTTTCGATGAACGACTCGGAAGGTAAGTCTTCGACGGACACTCCCCGGTAATGAACATAGCGTACCAGATGATGCAAAAGCCAGTTTTGAAGCTTGGTAAGGACGGCTTCGGCGTGCGTGAGGTCGAGAAAAGTGTCTGGGACGATGTCGACATGGCCTTGCGTTTCTGCATCGGTAGCGAGATTGAGTAATGGAGGGCGGCGGTCGTCGAAGCAACTGGCTTGAATATCTAAGTGGTGTAACAATGTGCTTAAGTGTGGGATGAGGGGATCATCAAGCGATTTGTCAAGCTCGCATTTCCGAAGCAAGATCAAGCCCTGGTCTAGATGCCACATCGCCCGCTGCGATTCGCCAAGTAGCGACTCAAACGTGTAGAAGATCACGCTACAGACCAGAGCCACGTCTGGAGCTGCATCGGTTCGAGAAAGATAGTTTCTCAGTTGTCGATGACACCTGCTGATCATGGCCATCGTTCGTACATTTGCGACAGGAGGAACACTGGCGTGCGAGGTCAGTGTCTCGTAACCACTTCCGACCAGCTCCCCGCACAAATAGTCCTTGTGCAGCGAACTAAGCGCAACTAGAGCATTGCGAATCACTGGTTGGTGGTTTGCGCGCTGCAGTATTAGTTCTGTCCACAAGGTTGGACTGGCGCAACTGGACAAATTCCACGCCGCCTGGCAGCAATAATAGTGAAGCAGTTGTCGATCAGCCTGACTACCAGGGACCTTGAAGGGGATGCTGTATATTGAGATGGAAGCCGGCTCCAGGGGTAATTGTGAGGCACTGGGACTGCGCGCAGGGTCTGGGTAACCCTCGCAAGTCTTGCCTGCTCGGACACAGCGCTACGTAATCGTTAGCATCCAAGTCGTGTGTTGGCGCTGGTGGGCGCGCAATCCAACTCGTGGTTGGAAACTCACTTGACATTCGGGTTTCTGCTCGTCGCATTTTACTCGTCGGACTCTGTCAATTGCCGTATGTTAGAGGAAAACGACCGGAAGGAATCGCCAAGTTAGTTATTCCTGGGGCGCGGAAACACTTACTTGCACGTAATACACCCAGATCTAACCTTCGGTGTGCTCCTCCGCAACTTTTTGCAAGGTGCTATGTCTTTGTCGAATACGCTCTCCATGATACCGAGTCAGTCAATCAAGAGCCTCTCAACCGCAGGAGAACAATATACGACATGCTGTGGATGCGGAGGCTCTTAATTCCAAGTCAATTGCTCTTGAACCCTGGCATAAGGCGACATACTTCGATTGCTGGTAGCCTCGAGCAGGGAGGCCTGAAGTCTTTGACGATAGCCGACAATTGCCCAGCTTCTTGGCCTTTTCGGATTTCTCGACCGATATGCCAATGATAGCCTGCGCTGACAACCTTAAATATACGAGCATCGACACATTGCCGGATCAAGGATTGAGCCTCCTCAAAAGAACCTCGAGACATTGGTAATCCGGGGCATAAAGACAGGAAAACTCCCACATGAAGCGGAAAAACCAGATGAACTTCTTCTTACTCGGGTCGCTGGCCTGGTCGTTCGTGCCTTTCGAGGTGGGCTCTGATGTAAGCGCGAACTTCTGGTCGCGGTCCGAACACCATCACACGTGTAATTGGTGCTGCTCGAATCATAGAGTTCGAGTGATCTATATTAAGGATGAATCAAAGGGAAGAACGACGGGCAAGACTGATCAGGGGCAGGAAGCATGGCCGCCGCAGGTAAGGATAGATCATGATTGTCAGACTGACGCTAGTCACCGAGTTACTACGAGGGGAGATTGGAAAGTCAATGACCGTCATTTGACTACATTATGCTCGACATCACTTGACTCAGACTGTGCGCCAGACTGCGCAATATACAACCGACCATACCCACTCCGATTTCTTGCTCCTTAGGGAGCAATCTTAACATGCACGTAACCATACAGAGCATCGCCGCAGTCATGTCAGTACTGCTCCTTCTGCCTACTATGTCTTGCAGCAACTTGCTCGACCTCGGTGCAACCCGACTACAGCTTGCCGCGACAAGCCCGTTGAAGCTCATCTTCCTCATTCCACACTTGGGGACGCTACTGTAGCGATGATACTTTGGTTGAAGCCGCTTGAAGCGGCTTTGTTAGTCCGTCCCTTGCATCTGCTGTGCTGACTATCAGGCGGCGCGTCGGTCTCAACTGCTGGAGAAGTGGAGCAAGTGTTGGCAAGCGCTGAGCCGCATGTGTCATAAGCTGAGGCAGGGACGGAAATACAGTGTCACTCAGGTGGCCGACATGGTCATGTTGCCGACTTGCAGAATCCCAGGCTTGCCAGTGTGGACAGCGGCGGGAGAGAAGGCCATTGAGCTGAGGGCATAATTGTCGAAAATTCTGGTCATATGTAAGTATTGGTATGTACGTCTAGAGCCGAATAGAGCAGGAAGCTGAAAAGGTCTGCTCGAGCACGCTACTAGCAACTAAATCTTCTTGCGAGGATACAGCCGATGGCTATGCTCCAAAGGACTCCTCTCTTTTGAACGCCAGTACGTCGCAGCGAGCAAAGCGCTCGGTCGCACATGCTCCAAGCCTGGGTCTGTAAGTGATGCGCGCATTACATTTGATGCAATCCCAATTCACCAATCCTCATGCCCTAGTCCGATTGTACGAGTGCGTCCTGCCGTGGGTACAGTGTCCACAAACATTATATACTAGAAGAACAAATGTCAGCCAATCTATCCAACAATATCGCCCTGTTGTCAAAGAAGTGGATCTGGAGAGTACTCACTAGATTTCGATCGGGCTGATCTGATCGAGCGGGAATAGCCAGTTGCTTCCAGCCTCAACTTTGTCCAGCCTGGACAAGAATTGTTAGCACTTGCTCGAATCATGTTGCGAGGTCAGCGTAAGGGAAAACATACCAGTCATAAGGCCACACAACAAGGTGGCCCTGTACGCAGCCTAACAAGTCCTCTGCCTCTTCGATGCTCAGGAGGTCATCACTCGCGCTGAAGATTCCTCTACTAGACCTGGTAGTAGCTCGTCTGCGTCTGCGACCACTTCCACCAAGGTTGGATCCTGATTGAGCAGCGTTATGGTTTACGGCGTCCGAATAGCCGACAAAGGGACCGCTTGTCGACGGAGGTGTGTCGTTTGTTGTTGATTTCTCCTTCTCCACCGCGGTTGAGCCGGGACTGCTGTTCGGTGGGTCGCTGCTGGCGGTGTCATCTTCGCCGGTTGCACTTCCTTCGTCGGTCATCGGCTGTCCTTCTGGAACGGTCGGCAACCCAGCCTTCTCCGCCGTCAACGTTTCCTGGCGATGAAGCGTGGGCATGCCATCCTTTTCGGCTTGGGCTTCGTTGGCTTCGACCGCCCAGGTTCGTAACTTCTCCTTCTCGGGATCGTTTTTCTCCGACTTTGACTTCTCACCGCGGGCAGTCATCAGCTTGTCTTTCAGCTCATGCGTGCGCCTTTCAATATCGGTGGGAACGTGTGTCACAGCCTTGAGTTCACTAGCTGGATGTCGAGATCCTACCCCAGGCGGACCGCTCTTGACCTCACCGCCTCTGGTTGGGTCGGTAAGCTTCTCCTCCGTCGGAAGGTCGTTCCCCTGCAGCTGGTTGAGTCTTTGCTCATACGCCAAGTATTGGTGATACTCGTCCCAATTGCGCACTTGGTTATCTGGCATGCAACGGAAGACACTGCGATAAATCTTGGTGTTGTTCTCTGCTACAGCATGCCACGTGTCGAAGAAGAACCCATCATGGATTGGATCTGTCATACAGTCGCGGTCAACCAGTGGTCTTCTGAGCTCGTCCATCAGAGGGTGGCGGCCTCGGACCGAGTCCTTGGATGTCGTCTTTGTAAGCGAAGGGCCTCCTATGTCTGAGTCGTCCGATACCGGCAAAGCAGGCAGCTGCGATGTCATGGGCAGACCCAGCTGCTGAGTGGTCAGGCGCTCTAGACCTGGTTTCGGTGGCAGTGGCGGATTTGGCGTCTCCATCTTGACCACGTAAGAGGGCAGACGGATCTGGTCACCATGCTTTCTTGGCTCCTTCAGAGGAGCCCTGCCCTCGGAATCAAGGTCTGATACCAGAACCTCTTTGTTGCCTTTGACGACCGTGGTGTCTCTACCATCCCCCAGCCCGACTGCGGCGATTGCGGCCATTCTGTCGTGGCCAAAACCCTGTACATCGTCTTTGTGATGTGAATCACCAGTAACCCGCGGATCTTGAGTCAATCCGGCTCGTTTTGACTTCAAGTTGGGATTGCCAGCTTGCTCCCAATCTATGTCATGGTTAAAGCTCCTGAACTCTTCGGTTCGTTGTAGCACTTCCTCGTGCGAATCGGCTCCTTTGCCGTCGAGTGGACCCAAAACATCGCCGGCTTCCGACAGAGGAATACCAAATGTATCTTCCGGCGAATCCGGTCTAGCTGACTTCCCCAAGGAATGAGCTTTATGATGCTCTGCCTCCAGGACTTGTGCATCTTCCATAATTTTGTCGACGTCAAGACCGAGATGTTCACGCATCAGACGCATTCGTAAGGTATGTGGGAAGCGACCGACCTGATAAGGCTTGCCGTTCATCTTCGACCAGACCATATCCGTATCTCGGACGACAGCAGCGCATTCGGAATCACGATTTCCGAGCATCGATCTTTCGTTGATGTTTGCCGAACCAATGATGGCGACTCGGTCGTCAACCACCATGCATTTAGCATGAATGTACAGCTGTTCGGTCACCAGCGTCTTGCGAGGCCCAAGCCTGCCCCATTGACGGAGAGCGTAAAACTGTATGTAGTCTTCCGGATCGATGCCAACCGCTTTCAAGCGCCCAAATATGGAAGACTCTCCACGACAGATACTGCGGTATTGGTACTGCATGATGAGTCTCACACTTGTTCCACCCTCTTCTTCGACCGTATTTTGGAAGCCTGGTATCAATGGGATGACAACAACTGCTTTCCACGCCTCGTCGTTCTTACTGGCCCGAGTGATACGTTCGACAAGGGCGTCCCCGATCTTATTGTGCACCACGGTGCCCTCTGTCTCACAGCTGGATATGAAGAATTGGTTTTCGATGTAGACAAAATGCTCGGACTCCTCGATCATCTTCATGTAGGCATTCATGATACTGTGTTCCGTTTTGTCGGGAGTGCCTAACGACCAAGGTCCTGCAGATCGACAGATTTGTACCTCGCAAGTCCCTTCGAGCCCAAGAGCTTCCAGATCTGCCGGATTGAAATCTGGTGGAGGGAGCAGGAAAGGAGTGGGACGTGTAGGTTTTCGTTGCCGCAGGATGTAGTTCCATCGCTGTACAAAGTGTCTGGTTAGGTCTCGAGCCGGTTGACCCACGACTTGCATAGAGATATCGTGCCACGGCATCCGGGCTATTCTTTGGCGGTCGTACATCTCTTCATATGGCTTGTTAAGCGCATAAAAGTCCTGTATGCGTGGGTTTGAGTAATCTTTGCCAGGCCAGAGCTGACAATGATCCGCATCTTTCGGTTCCTCACTTGGTTCGAAGCCAGTTGCCTTATCATCCACAAGCGTGTGTTGAGGCGTATCCCACCGGCCGAAGCACAGATCAATGCCTCCCACAAAAGCAACTGTATGGTCGACAATGCATACCTTTTCGTGATGTGCCCAGAAAAAAGTGTTTTGGCGGATCTGGTTGGGCGACCGTTGCACAAATACGTTTGGATGAAGGTCGAGAAGAGAGAATTTGGTGTACTGTGAGTCGATGGGGACAGCCGCATCAATGTTGCGGTAGACGATGACAAAGATCTTGACACCCTCTTCGGCCTTTCTTTTCAATAGCCGGTCAAGGCGCCATTTCTGACTGATGGCAGGTGGGCGTCTCATGTATAGCTCGGGGCTCAACCACCAATCATGGATATAGATGACGTCCTTAGCTTGGTTCAAAGCGCGAGATACCACCCACATGTGGTCTCTGCCATCGACTAACCACTGAGCAAAACAATTCGGCCTCACAGGGGCGAAGCTGTCAAATCTGTTGACCTTGGCCCAGGGAGATATAGCGAGCATTTCTTGTATCGAATCCTCAAATTGTTGCAATTGACGCTCATTGTCGGAGATGAGCTTCAACTTCCGCTCGGAGTTGATCAGCTTTAGGCGATGATGCTGGGGATGCTTCGCAGATTCCTTGGCAAAACTCGCCAGGTCCCTCGCACTTCTCTGTTCGCTGGAGCGCAACTTTCGTGGCTGGACTTTGAAGTCCGAGTCGAACAGAAAGACATCGTAGATATGCATTTGCTCGGCTGAGTCGACGCAGACGACGTAGCTATGCCTGACAAGGAACCATTTCCGTGTGTGCCGTTTCTTGAATTCGGCAGCATTCAGGGCTCGAAAATCGATGCCTTTGGCGGAGCGGATGAGCAGGAGTCCTTCCTTGCCATGTTCACTGCCCTCGGCAGCCAGGCGCATGCCAAGAGCCGAGACTTCTAGGAATCTGCACAGCCGGTTACTCTCCGGACGGAAAAGTAAGAAATGAATCATCTCCCTCAAATATCTCTCTAGGCTCCTACGCTGTCGTTCAGCAAATGCTTCTCGACGTGTGCCAGCAGGAGTTGTAGGGTCTGGTAAACCTGCAATGCTTGACTTTCTTCTTCCTGATCCAGGAGTTGGTCTCATTTGACTTTGCAGACTCAGCAGAGCAGGCCTGTCAGTATCCGTGGCAGTGCCAGGGTCAGGCTCGTCCGCAGGGTCAGGTTCGGCTTGGTCGTCGCGTTCATCAGCGAACAGCCGGAGTGACTTCAGGTAAGGGAAAACTTCCAAAGGAAAGTGTGGCATTTTCTTGCGCGCATCACTCCTCAATCGGAGTCGATCAGCACTGTAAGCTGTTTTGTACTTTACATGAAGCCTGGAGAAGTCACCCAGAGACCGCTTGATGACCCATTGCATGCGGTTGGCACCGTTGCCATATACGCACTCAATCGTAAAGATTAGGTGACGTAAGACTCGGTCCTCGTCCGACTCCTTGATTGCTTTATCGTCTTTGATCTTGGTGTGGTCGACTTCGCTATCCACGATCTGCACCTTGAGCTGTTCCAGAAGTACGGGCACCCTTCTTTGATTGCGTTCGTCTCGTTGAAACATACTGGCAAGCATGAGTGCAGCAGGAGCTCCAGCAGCCAACTCGGCGAGAAGGGCAGCTGACCTCTGGTTCTCTGGAGTAGGCATCTTCTTCTTTCTCTGACCGATGATTTTGATACTGTTCTTGATCTGGTTCCACTTCGCAGCACCCAGAGTGGTACCCCTCTCTGTCAGCAGTTTTCGGCGTGATGGTGTCTTCGGAGTCTGTTCTGCGCTGCTAACACCTTCGCGAGAGGAGCCGATGTTGGCGAAACTCAGTAGAGTTAGTGGTCTCCTCTGACTACCTTCGGGCGTAGTTTCGCCCGTCTTCCGTTGAGCACCGCCATAGCTGAGTCCTCGAAGTGGATGACGGGGTTTCCAGCTAGTGTCCTTGGAAAGTTGCTTGCGTCCTTCATCCTCGGACACGCCTCCGGGACCGCTGACCATATCGGTATCGGTCACTCTTCTGGCGAGCATGCGAGGCCTCTCAGTATCGGAATTCATAGGTGCACTCAAGAAGCCGCTCCGTATGGGGCTATGAGGTGAAGATGGCGCTGTTTCAATGTCGTCACCACGTTGGAACCTGCGTCGTCGCTTACGCGGTGCTGACTGGGAGAAATAGTTGTCCGCGGTACTACTATCTTCCGCATCGGCGTCTGCTTCAGCACCACTGTCTTCCTCCAGAGTAGCAGCGAGACCAGTCTCATTGCGGCCAGGTTGTGCAGCAAACTGGCCGTCCGAATCTTTGCCCTCGGCTGAGCGCGCACTTGCCGAAAGACCACTTGGTGATCGGGTATGGCTGAAAGAATATCCCTGTGGTATCGCCAGTGCCCTCAGTCTAGCATACAGTGACTGCGGCTTTTCTTGTTCCGGGCCGTCCCCTGCGGATGTTTGATCCTTGTCGTGAGGGCTGATTTCTTCGGTATCCCGAGAAAACTGCACGCTCTTTCGACCCGTGTTGGATGATCCCGAACCATGTAGTGGGCTTCCTGCATCACCTGCTTCTCTTCCAAAAGCCTCGACTGTTGCACTTCGCACGAGGTTGGAACCGGAAGCATACGACTTCTTCAAGGCACTGTTGGGTTTCGATGAGGTAGAGAGGGGGGTCAGTCTGTCGGGAGACATCTCGCGAGGAGTTGTGGTCAGCGCATTTGAGCCAAAGGCCGTTGGGATGGGTGGCTCGATGGTAGATATTGAGGGGCCTGGTTCCCCATTCACGGTGACATTGTGATGGAACGGCGTCGAGTTTGACGCTGTGCCATTGCTCTTTTTGTTCAACTCGTCATCTGGTAGTCCCTCCCGGGACATTTGATCTATCTCTGCCATGTCACAGATGAATGACCGGAGCAGTCAAGGGGAAACCACGATTGCTCCTCCTTTGCCGCAGAAGCGGCTGCTGTCAAGGGCAAATCAGCATCATTGCTGTCCTTGCGTGCGACCTGCACCTGGGCTCAATCGCGCGAGATGAGCAGGGTGGAAAGTGAGGAGCGGGTATCTCGGGTTCGGAATGGATAAAATTTGGCTGAGAAAGCAGACACAATGAGGCAGAGAATAGCAGCGACACCTGTATCAGTGTCAAACCTTGTCACTTTCCCCAGCAGACAGTCTCGCTGGATATTGTGACGTTGACTGCGACTTCTGCTTGTGGAAAATAGTGACCGTGACGGAACTTCTAAGCACCTGGATGCCCAGAACCGCAGTTGGCCAGTGCTAACCATGCGTGGAGAAACGTCAACAGCAGGCTGCCAAGACGGAGCACCTTTCAAGTGATCCCCGCAATAATCACTAAAAGGAGGTTGATGAGCCGAATCCTAAGCTACAACGTGCATGAGAAGTACTGATGGTCATGTCCATCTAGCAACATAGCATGACTAGTTATATTCGGTTATCGTAGGTCTTGCTTTGGCAAAATGCCCTTGCAGATTAGCTACAGACTAGATGGCTATGAATTAGCCGGGACTGTGAGAAACAAACTACGAAAAGCTGCGTTCAATTGAGGAAGCTAAGTTAGGACTCTATGGACATGTGCAGGCCAGAGTACTTGTTATGCTATTGCAGTAACGCAGGTGTCAAACCACAGGCATCAGAATTGGCAGTCGGGACAGTGATCTCGTGCTCATCTGCTTGATTTAGTCCTAAAGGACAACAGGAGAGTCACCAGCTTTGTGGCTGAGGCACCTTGGGCTTACCTAACTTGTCGCCCCACTAGCCCCCAGGCTTGCGGCGGTAGCTCCCCGGTTGGCGTCATCCCTATTGCTTGATACAACTATTTTGGTCGTTTTGCAAACCGTCAGGCTGCGAGGTTTCAGTTTGCGTAAACCTCGCACACCTTACAGCTGGTCCGCGTTGGAGCCTTCGATTACCACTTGTCTCTGCCCCGAGACTGCGCATAATGTTGAGCAGATCCCACTGCGACCTGTCCTTTTGTCTATCACCAAATTCGAGGATTGACTACAAAAGAACACCTCTTCTGCATACGCTTCTTCTGTTGTCTGCACATCATCCGAAGCCCACATGAACGCGCCGGTCGAAGCGCAGTCTATATCCTCGCTTAGTAACTTGCTTGCGAACCCACCTCGTTACCCGCGAAACCCAACACATCAGGTACACCCACCGCTCGTGCTCTACATTGTTCGAGTCCCCGGCAGCAAAGGTAAGAGGAAGAAACGTCGTACACAAGAGAGGGACATGGATTGAGTCGTGGTAGATGTATTCCTGACGACACTCAAACCGCCTACAAAGGCAAGCATAAGCATCGAGGCGGTACAATCGAGTCTCTATTTCCTCCACGTGGAACGACCTGAAGATGTTGTGCTGAGAGAAACCTGGGAGGCCACCAAGGCAACAGAAAATCACAGCAGCCCAGTATCCTCGATACATCGCAAGCCTCTTCCTGCGACGCCCTTCGCGAACTATCCTGCATCTCAGAGGCCTCCAACACCACCAAAGAGCTATCCCAATTTCCAGCCGCCTCTGCCCGGCGCGGAAAGCTCAACACAGGCACAGCGCTTTGCGGCCCGCGGCGCCAATCTGAGGCTGAATACCGGAGATCCTTCAAAGCCCTCTACTAATGGCCGCAGACCTGTGGGCGCCCGGCCGTTACCAGCGGGATCGAACCTAAATATGCCTTCCTCAATTGGCCACGATGACAGCAGTGCCTCTCCGAGCCCAATCGACCAAGCGCAGAGGCAATTCAGGTTAGCAGGGAAACCTGTCCAGCCGGTGTCCCCTGCTCATGCCCCTGAACGAGGAGCAGGAGTAGTAGCAGCAGATGCTGATCAGCACTCGCCGACACATGATACCACGCATCCCATTGCACAGCTTGGCAATCTAAGGGTGGATGAGAATGCGACTTCCCGCCACCAGCCCGAGTCCCTGCGCATCACTCTGATCAGGCGGGATCCGGCTTCGGGTAGTCAATGGAACGTTGGCACCATCACCCCGCAAAGTGCAATAGGACCCTTACAAGATATTGACATTGACCTCTCATCTCCAGGATACACGACGTTTGCCAAGCTGGACGCTAATCCTGGAGATGGTTTTCGCAGAAAAGTCGCTTACTTACAGACGTCAAAAGAAGAGAGGTCTGCGGTGACACGTGGAAGAAGCAACTCTGCAGAATCCTTTTCAAACGTCCCTTACCTTAATGGCAAAAGATCACGACAGGCTTACGGTTTCCTTTCACCATGGCAGGGAGTATGCGCATTCAGCAATGGCATAGATGGGAAAAGTCTCCGTTGTCGGCAAGCTCTTCCCGGCGCAAATCCTTCGATGCCAGGAGTGACCGCTGACGTGGCTGAATTGCGGTTCAACTTGCCGTGGACTACGAATCGCCTCAAAGACCCTCACAAGAAACAAGGCAATGAACTGTCAGATATATCTCCCAACAAACAGGTCGCACGGCCTGACATTTCATCGAATCGAGAACAATGGAGGAGGAGCTTCCAGGTCTTGACACACAAAGCGCGCAAACAGCTCTCGATCAGCGAGAGCAATGGTGACTGGAAGTCTCCCAATTATGACTCTCCTAGCCAATCGGCCGACGAGCACCGCATGAGTCTTGATCTGGGTCGGGAGAAGGCGGGAGGTGGCTTCACAGGTCAAAGCGCCAAGCTAGGGAAGCTCATTATCCATGACGAGGGCTTGAAGATGTGTGATTTGGTGGTTGCTGCGTGTATGGGGGTCTGGTGGCAGCATTATACAGGAGATACATGACATTATTGAGCGTTACCGCAATGGACTGGATAGAAAGTAATAATATTAGAATTGGACACCAAGGCCCGACACTTTAACTCGAACCATAAGTGCCACAGGAAACGATCCCGACGACGCTTTCTACGGTCTTCTCATTCGGCTTGTCTAATGAGCTTTGCCCTCTTTACTCCTTTCACCTTCAACCTACTCAAACAGCTCTGAAGATATGGGGACAACACCAGCCAACCTCGTCCCTGACGTCGGGAGCTCTCCGTCTACAAGCAACGCTAAGCGGCGCGGGCGCCGATCCTCTCCCGACGTCAGCGGTCGGGACCCACAGACCGAAGAGACGACACCAATGGCAGCTACCAGAGCACAACGATATCTCCTGGCACTCTGGGCCGGCGTCATTAGGCACAGGCGGGTTTTGTGATCATCCCCACGTTTTCCCCTCTGCTGGTGCTGCAAGCCTCTGATACCATACGAGAGGATCATTAGCTATACCAGGGATGGCAAGGTTCAACGCAGCGTCATCCATCCAGCATGCCGCTAGGTTGCCATCTACCGACATGAAAGATAACGGCCTTTTGAGGAAGCTCCTCTTCATCTTCCACCCGGCGCACGTTTTGTATTTGAGTCTAGCATTGTGACATCTTTGAAGCACTTGATGCTTGCTCCTGTTGTACATGCGCTTTCTTTGCATGTAAGATTGTGACACGAAATCGTGCATCAGGCAAGAGACGCAACGCCATCTCTACCACCCGAAGCATCGACCTGCAAATCAATTACCTGATATTGTTAATCATCAACCTGAGCAGCTGCACTCAAAGCCCGCAACACCTCCAAAATGATGGCGACAAGCAACGACTCCAGCCCAACCCGCGACAAACCCTCCGTTTCAGTAATGGATCCCGAGAAGCATCAACATGTTCCCTCATATACAGACACCAACATCGTCACCGCTTCTCAAAAGGACGTCGAAGCCATACCGGCCATCGACCACACCGCCGAGAACCACCTCGTCCGCAAGCTGGACTTCTACATCATCCCGCCTACCATGCTGCTCTATCTCGTCTCATTTCTGGACCGCGTGAACATCGGCAATGCGAGACTTTATGGCCTGGAGAAGGACCTCGGCCTTCATGGTTCTCAGTATCAGACGGCGGTCAGCTTGTTATTCGTGACGTATATCCTGAGCGAAATTCCGAGCAATCTGGTCATCAAACGGCTGCGACCTAGTCGTTGGATTGCTTTCATCACCATTGCATGGGGTGTTGTGGCAACATTGACAGGGGTCGTCCAAAACTACGGAGGATTGATCGTTTGTCGTCTTCTCATGGGCGCACTGGAAGCTGGGCTGTTTCCAGGTGTACGTTCCTGTCTCTCCAAAAGATTGACCGGTCTTACAAGATTGTTGTCATTCTGCCGTCAAGAAAAGCACACACTAACGGATATTCACAGATGACGATATATTTGACGATGTTCTACACAAAGAAGGAGATTGCGCTGCGAGTCGGCTTCCTTTTCGTGTCTGCTGCGTTGGCCGGTAGCGTGGGAGGCCTGCTGGCTTACGGCATCGGTTTCATGGATGGTGTCGCAGGTCAGAAAGGCTGGAGATGGATCATGATCCTGGAAGGCATTCCAAGTGTCGTGTTGGGGGTCATTGTCTACTTTTGGCTTGCCGATGAACCGGAAACAGCCTACTACCTGTCTCAAGAAGAGCGAGATCTCATGGTCGTCCGGAAACGACGCCAAATCGGCCACACCAGCTCGAGTGACTTCCTCCATAAGGAAGATGCGATTAAGGGTTTTAAGGACTGGAAAGTATGGGCATTCGCCTTTGCTCAATTCGGAGCGGACACAATGCTCTACGGCTACTCGACCTTTTTGCCTACCATCATCAAGGGGCTGGGCCAGTGGTCGGCACCCGAGACGCAAGCCCTCACTGTGCCTTGCTATGCCCTAGGAGCCATTACTTACTTGGCAGTGGCATGGGCCTCCGACAGATTCCAGAGGCGAGCACTCGCGGTCGTTCCTTTCGCAGTGATCAGCATCTTGGGTTACGGCATATTGATTGCGGATGTGGCTCCAGGTGTTCATTTCTTTGCTTGTTTCTTGGTCGCCATGGGGCTCTACGTCACGGTCGGCATCCCTCTTGCGTGGTTGCCGTCAAGTAAGTTGCTTCTTCTAGTCTTCTCCAAAGTATGCTTACCTTATTCAGATAACCCTCGATATGGCAAGAGAACAGTTGCAAGTGGGATCCAACTCACCATCGGCGTAAGTCATCCGTCTGTGTATTATACTGTTCTCATGAGAGCTATTGATATTGTTCTATTCCCGCTGGCACATGCTAATGGAGATCTACAGAATGCTGCAGGGATTATGGCGCCATTCGTAAGTATCTCCAAAGAGATCGTCTCTGTTGTCTGTCTTACTGATCTTACTTCCAGCTCTACAAAACAACGGACGCACCTCGCTATGTGCGTGGAAACGGTGTCTCGCTCTCCATGGTAGCGATGGCCGCAGTGATCTATGCCGTTATGGGAGTTTACTTTATGGCTCGGAACAAGAACCGTATAGCCGGGAAAGAAGATGCGAAGATTGCTGGGAAAACGGAGGAAGAGATTGCAGACATGGGGGATGAAAACCCGAGGTACATGTTCACTCATTGAGTACCGCGAGTTATGGAACTGTTACTATGGGTGTGCTGCGCAGCTGGTTCGAATGTAGGAGTAGAAAAGTGCTGTTGATCGGCTCTGGCAAGCTCTCACAACGCAAAAGCTATTCACGATCTGTGAACTTTGTCTCGAGTCTCCCCGAATTTTCTTGAGCTTCCGCTTGAGATGCCTCACCCTTTGCCGTTTGAGTGCAACACTGTCAGTCAAGAACTTCGTGCGACTCTCAAAATCCAGGTACGACCATATTGTCCATGAGGGATTTTTGCCCGTGACAGATTCATTGCCTCTGATCCAATTCACCCATGTTCTGTTCAGACATCGGCATTAGAGGTTCAGCCGAGTAAGACAGACTCGAACGCCCGATCAAGAAATTGAACCAGAGCCATCAAGCCGCAAACCGACCTCTCACATAAATCAAGCATTGATAGCAGCGGCAGACACGGTATTGTCGACAGGCTTGTCATTGCCATGGGCACACGACATGCGTCCTGCCGGATGGCCACTTACCGTCCACATCACTTGACCAGAAAGCCTCACAACTATAACTTTTGATTCATGAAGGTCGGGAAATTCCGCTTCTTGGACTGCTGGGCTTTTGCCCGAGCATGTTTCTTTCGCCACATTGATTGAGTAGTGTTCGCTTCGCCCATCACGCAACAGATCTTGCGGACGGAGGGGTGAAATCAAGTTCTTCACGACAGCATTCATCTCGAGGGCGAACAGTCAGACAGGCGGCTGCACAGCTCAGTTGGACAATTTGCCGACTGACGTGTCACGAAATCGAGTGCTTGTGTTATCAATAGAATGTCGCGATTGGTTGCTTCTGTCGCCTGAGCACAACAACCAAACCGGTCACCGATGTACACAAAGATTCATTTGCTCGATACAGGCGCCCAATTTGTGTTGTGCTTGCCTTGGAGTCTCCAGCACTGCCAGGCTCACCACTCAGATTAGAGATCTGCCTGATATCTGGCATCAAGGCACTGCGGTGAGCCAACTCAGAGAGGGCTCCGCCTCATCAATATCCCCGACAAATCATGAAGGATCAATTAACGGGGCTTTCGTGAAGGGCCTTCGGAATCCTGCGGTGAGTAGATGCCGGTGTTTTGTTTGTCTCTACTATGATTGTAGTGGGTCTTCGCAGCCCAAGTTACGATGTAGACCCTGTTCTGATGCATATGCCAAAGGTGAGCATTTCACAGCACTGGGCAGTGTGTGAGATGACTGGACGGGGAGCGAAGAAAGAAAGGAGTTGTCAGTATCCACAGAAGCTTAAGGCACTGAAGCTCGATTCGCTGCGAGGAAGAGTTGAAGTGGCCACGAGTCGCCAGATCGGTGCTCGAGCGACGATTTGAATCAATCAGAGGCGAAGTCTCTCTTTGTGCCCGTTGTTTAAGGCACGATCCCTGGTGACTGCACATTTGGCCTCATGTGATTCGTGGTGTCTGCGGTGGATTCCCCCAAGGGTTGGATCGGGTGGCCTGGCATTGGCTGTGAGCACTGGCTAGACATTCGGCCATTCTTCTTGTGGCTTGTTATGATTTGACGAACAAAATCCCGTGAAGATGGGTCGACACGAGCACAAGGTGCAGCACTCCGGACTATTGTGGATGGCGGGGTGTGAAGCAAGCACAAATGCAGCAATGGTGGTTGTAGCCTTACTTTCGTAGGGCACAAAGAAACGGCTGGCTATAGTTAGCCTCACAAGACGAGTAGGCAGACAGCGGCAACCCCCAGAGAGGGCGAGAACTTTTGGACTTTTTGAGGTCGAGGGACATTAACAATGGAGTGATGGCCGGGTCAATCGATCATATTCATTGATTTCACTTCCACGAGATCCCGAGTGATCAACCAACCCGACACACTCATTATCAGATCATCATCATCCCAACCTCGTCACCCGCAAGACTGCCAGCAATAATCTTGGTGTTCTCCCTGGAAGGATCCTTATTTCAGCATCCATAATACTTGCTACATTCCCACTCTTAATCTCACGAACCTTAGCGAGTTTGTTATTGTACCTCCTCGTATCGATCATTCAGCTGGCCGAATAGATCCTGTTTTCGGCGCCCGGGCAGCAGCAAACTTCCCCGAGTACTTCGCCGCCTTCATCAATCAGGACCGTTATCAACATTGATTACGTTACCGACCACCTTATCCTCTTCGCCTCAACCTCTATTGTTTGAACGTGCCTGAAGGTACATTCAGGAGTGAGCTGCCGCGCCGAGTCCCTGTCAGCCAACGTGAACCGCAGGAACCCTCCTTTTCTCACCCCTGCCTAGTTATCCCAAAAAAGAAGGGAGGATCGCTGGCGTGAGCAGCCAGCAGCAGATCAGTCAGCACGAGCAAGCACGAGGAAGCCGCCGTGCCGAAAGCCAGCGTCCCAAAGTCAGGGAGCACCAGTTCTCTCGGTGGCTCGCTTGGCTAATAAGCCTCCAGACCAAACCCGACACGGCCTCGCGGGCAGTGCAGGAGGAAGGATTCGCGAGACTTTCGCCCCCTGGGCTCCCTCAGCCAACTGAAAGCTCGCATCAGACTTGCTTCAGATCCAGGCTTGACGCCTCGCAGGTTTTGCCGAACTGCACGCTTCATCGCCCACCCATCCAAATCAATCCCGGCTCGCTCGAATCAACTTAAGTCCCTCCCCCGGCCCGCTTCGCCAGACGTTCTGCCGTCGCTAAACCAAAGCAGCTTGAGACCTGCATCCCCAAGCCCCAAAGGGCCAAAGACGCGTCTCCGTTCCACTGCATCCAAACACCGGCACCCCCCAGATTCCTTAAACCTACATTATTATTCACTTCACTGCCTTTGCGCATCACGCAGTCACGACCTCGACCTTGCCGCCTCTCTTACGCCGCGACATGATGTCGCAAAGATTACATCCCTTCACTGTCACTAATAGCTACAAGGGCAAGTCGAGAATCTTGATATCGGTTGACACCCTTGCTTGGATGTGTACTAACCTCTTGCCTTGAACAGGGGGCCTCTTCATGCGTTCTTACAAGCGCGACGTACGTCGAGCCTGGGATGGCGAAGACTATCGTCCACCAAAGCGGCTTCGGCTCAACGACACATGGAACGCGCCTTCGTCGTCTGCTCCTACATTCAACGAGAACGGACTTCATCCCCTCGACCTTGAAGATAACCTCGAACGCGCCATTCGCGAAACAAGCGTCGCCGCACTATCTTCCTCTCCCTCACGCAAAAATAGCACCATCTTCTCTGCCGCGGAATACCAAGATGACGATCTACGTTCTAGCACCATGACTCCTCCACCTTCCTCGCCACTGCCTGAACTGCCACTCACACCACCTAACGTGAAGGCGCGAAAGCCCACATTTTCCTGCCTCAACAAGTCAAACAAGGACAAGAAAGACCACAAGAATGCGAAGCGGAAACGCGATGAACAGTCGACAGGCCAAAGCAGACCTGCAAGCACACGTTTGGATTCTGAACCTCTGTCGGAGATATTTAATTCGAGCGCGCGTGCGCAAAGCATGCAGCCTTTGTTTCAGGACACGCCTGCACTACAAGATTTGGAAAGAAACTCAACCACACGACCAACACTCCAGATACCAAAATCCGCACCGCTTCCGAAACAACAGAAGCTTGTGCAGACAGTACTCGACTTAGGGCAATCTCAACTCCCCGTGACGTGCCCACAATGCCAAATGTCATACACGCCTTCATTGCCGGAGGACACACACTTACACGAGATGTACCACAACCGAAACAGCTCAGGAATCGAACTTGGCAAGCCATTCTTGAAATCGGCGATGAGGTGGTGTTATCAGGTGCCACAAATTCCCGGCAGTGTTATTGTGGTGGACCGGAAAATGGCTGTACCCACGCGGCGAGTGGTCCAGAGAGTGCTTGAAATCGTGAACAAGGAGCTTGGGAGCGTGGAAATCAAAGAGGACGAATTGTGGAGTCAGCGCGTTCCGGAGGGCGAGAACGACGAGGCATCTGGCGGCAAGAAGAGCGACAGATACAAGGCGTTTCTACACATTGTCGATGATCGATGTGTGGGTATTTGTCTGGCCGAGCGCATCACCAAAGCGCATAAGGTTCTGCCTGGTGAAACCACTACAAGTGAAAGCCTGCCTCTCAATGGTCACTTCGGGTTGAACAGGCCCGCATCACCCGCTCCAAGCGAAAACCATGACGAGAACCAGACAACGATTTCGCACAAACCGCAGATTCCCACGCCTGTGGCCAGCCCGACTTCTTCGTCCCCTCCCTCGAGCATCAGCATTTCCGAGGAGACACATCCTGCAGTGGTAGGGGTGAGTCGAATTTGGACGAGCAAGGCCTTCCGACACAAGGGGATTGCGCTTAATCTTCTTGACTGTGTTACCAATCAATTCATTTATGGCTTGGAGCTTGAGCCCCAGCAGATTGCATTCAGCCAGCCTACGGACAGCGGTGCAGCATTAGCTAGAGCGTGGTTTGGTGAGAGTGATGGATGGGCCGTTTACAGAGAAGATTGAAATTCGAAAACTTGTGCTTACAACAATTGGTTGAAACAAGGAGAAATGATACCATGGCGTGTGAGTGCATGTGGCGAAACGTGAGGGTCTTCAGATATGGATATCAAAGCTGGCTCCAATGTTTGGGTATAGGGAAGGAAAAAGCCCAGGATACGGCGTGCTCAGGGCTGTAAATCAGGGCACGGGAGTCATTCAAGGCAAAAAACAGACTTTCTTTCGATAGAAACATCAGGAAGACGAGAGAAGACAGTGTAAGCTCAGATAGAGATCATGTGGTGAAGAATGAGAGTGAGCTTGAGATCGTTTCATGAACGTGACGGCTGAGACTTCCAGTTCGAGGGTGCTTCTTGAGGTCTTTGAGGTCTTTGATGTCTGGCAGGTTCGCCGCCCTCTTGCTCCTAGTTTACTTCAGCAGTCGATCTGAGCTCTGGCTTGATTACAGCAATGAATTCTGACCGTCTACGTCGTACCTGCCACCTCGCAAGCTGGACGCTGTCCTCTCTTGATGGGCTCCTTCCTACCACCGAGCTAACGACCTGGGCAGGCCGGGTCTTGGCCCTTCGGCCCTCGACTCTTCTTTACTTCACTTCACCTGCATTTCACTTGATCATCTACCGTTTCTCACCCGCTTCATCTTTCGCAACCAGCTTCGTTGGGTATGCTAAGCACTTTTGATGGAGCTATGCTTCGACCAATCCCAGATGAAGACCTTCTGTCGGAAGTAGCTTGGTCTTGCTTTCGATATGCAAGGATCTTTGGACATCTTTGGTGCACGGAAAGGCTGTAGCTGCGCCCAATCTCAGCCTCACCGCTCACGATCACTCATCACTTGCTGAGCGAAAAAGCTTCTTCATGTTATACCGTCATCAGTTGTCCTTCAACTTCATCTGAGGGTTCTGGGTCGTGAAGCACCTCATCACATCTTTTGCACGGCAAAGCAATTGATATGGCGGAACCAGAGGAGATACGAGTGATCCCGAACGACTACCGACACTACAGGCCTTTGAACAGGTCAAAGAAAGAGATCCGTATGTTGCGCATTGAGCCTTCCAAATCACCTAAGGACCCTCTCATCTGCCATCTTCACCGTGCGGACCTGCACAACCCTCCGCCATATACTGCTTTGTCGTACGTTTGGGGGTCTTTCAATGATACTTTGGAAGTCAGGCTCATATTCCACGAATCGTCCTACATTTGGCCGTTAGTTCCAAAATCCTCGGAAACAGAATCGGGCTGGGAGCTCCCTGTCAGAGGATGCCGCGGATCCAGATGCATCTGTTGAGCAATCTGCAGCGGATCCGAGAAGTCCTATTGGGCAGGTCCTCGCCACTGACCAACAGGCTAGTGATTGTCGTTGCGAGGGCGGTGAAGAGGACCCTACCGTTTGGGTAGATGCTGGTGCACAGACAGGTCGTGTTGACGGGTTTCGGATCACGCAGAGTCTGTATGCTGGTCTGCGGAGTCTACGAATGCAAAACAGTTCAAGCGTTCTTGTGTGGGCTGACATGCTGTGCTTGAACCAGTTTGACAAGTCTGAGCGCTCTCATCAGGTAAGCAGCAGGAAAGCCTCTATATGTCAAAAAAATCTTCTGAAAGGCTGGACAGGTTGGACTTATGAGTCAGATCTTCTCTGGTGCAAAGCAGGTCGCCGTCTGGCTTGGAGGAGATCCCGAAATTCCATCTGACATACTCATATGGGCCGACGACTCATTACTTGCGCTCACTGATCTGCTTCGTACCACTCATACGGAAGTCTCGCACTTGAACGTCAGTTTATTGGATGAGCTGGAAACCAAAATCTTACCCTTAGGACCGCTGCGCTCCCAGTTTGAGGCATTCATCTCCATGGTAAGACGACTTCCACTACACAGTAGAAGCTATGAGTGGAGTCCAGATTCCGAGCCGACCCCAGAGTCAACGTATGTCGTAGACGCGCTCCTCATACGGTTATACCTTCGTCGGGATAACCCAGCTGGAGTAGCATATCTGCGGTGTCTACTTGACCCTGACTCATCTGTTTGGAGATTCTACCACCTGTTGATCTTTGAGCTGGCATTCACTCACAAGAAACGGGCCGTACTGGATGCTCTCTCAGGATGCACCGCCGCGCTCGCGGGCGAGTTTCTCGTAACTACCTTCAGTCGCTTGTTCCAGTTGCCTTGGTTTGGTCGTGTCTGGGTATATTCTGAGGTCTCGTCAAGTCCAAGGATCTACGTTCAGCATGGCATGAATACGCTAGGATGGGATGCTGTCGTTACGTGCAGCCAAGTATGCTTTTACGCGTGGGCGGTGTCCAGCTACGACTTGTGCTCCTCCGCTGCTCGGCCAAAGGCCTCCATCTTGTACTCAATTGCACAAGCTCAAAGTCACTGCGACGACGTCTCCGCCAGACTGGACAAGTTTGGACGACTCACGAAGTTGTGGGGCTCCAAAAAATACCATAGTATCTCTCTTTGCCGACTTCTCAAGCTCACGAGCGTTCTGCAAGCGACTGTACCGCGAGACAAGCTTTATGCCATCTATGATCTGGCCAGCGACCTCCCAAGCTCAGCATTTATGCCAGACTATCATCAGACTCAGCATGAGAGCTACGCCAATTTCACGCGTTGCGTCATAAAAACAACCGGGAACCTTCAAATTCTCTCGCTGCTGTCCGCGTCGACCAGGTTGACAGATTGTTCCTGGGTTCCACAGTATGACAGACTTGATGCCGGATTTGGGGGTCTAGACCAAGATACCAGCCATAATCCTTATCGTGCGAGCAGCAACCGAATGGCTCAACACATTGAGTGTGCGCGCGAAAGATCTGTCGTGCTGCAAGGGATTTGTTTAGCAAATGTACAGCACTGCGTCGTGATGGATGGTCATACACCGTGCAGACACTACATGGACTACCTGACATCGGTGCGCAGAGAGGTGTTCGGTTCTGGCGAAGCCGTAATCGACACCGACGACGAAGCTAGCCATTTGTCGATCGAGGTATTTGTGTGTCTCTGGCTATCAATGGCATATTTCTGCAACCTTCTCGAAACTGTCGTGGTAACCGCAGATAATTGGCAATCCATGTACAACGACTCGCTTGCGTACCTGTGCTACGAAATGAACAAAGCAGGGCGAACGACACAGTTGTCCGTGGTGGACTTGTTTTTGGTGGGTCATTACAGAAAACCTCCACCCACTCATTTTCCAGCTTCAATGGGGCCGCCGGATGAAAAGGTTTGCGTTTTCTTCACATCTGATGGGACTATCGGGCACTGCACAAGACCAACGCGGCGCACAGACAAGGTCGTGGTCTTGGATGGAGGCTCGGTACTCTACGTCCTTCGACAACGGCCTTCACCAACCGCAAAAGGATGTACTCGCGCAGAAGCAGCACGACGAGGTCTAGAGTTCGAACTTGGCGGTGAATGCTATCTCCATGGCCATATGGACGACAAGATCCTCGAAGGCCCACGCTGGAAAGAGAACGATCCGCTCTATGTGGATCCAATAGACTACGATCCAGCCATGGAGACACCAGGTGGGAAAGGCTTCACGAAAGCCCTCTATCGCAAGAGGCCATTCGTGATAACATAATGCGATCTCGTGAGGGATACTGTCATGAAGCGCTAAGCACGATGCCCTAGCCTTGCTGAAAGAGTTACGGCAAATCTGCTACAGTCTGGCAACCTACTACCCACTGTGTGGCCGAACTTCCGATCCCGAGCGGCAGATGACAGGGTTCAATCGCGATCCGACGGGGGTCCTGACAGAGGGGCGCTCCTGGACGAGTCGGGTTTGGAAAAGATCTCTGGGACAACCAAGGAAGCCTGTTCAGAGAGTATATCGGCAGCTCAATATTTCATGTACATGGAAAGTAACTCTTCTGGCGCGCTCATCCATGACATTATGAGCGGCCTAAGGTAGCCGTTGAGGATGCCGAGGTCAATTTCAATCCACGTGGCCAAGACCAGAGTAATGAAGAAGACAAATTTGCCGATGACATTCACAACGAGGAGCAATTGACCACATCCTCGCACGAACATTCAGGAGCAAGCCCAAAGGAAACTATCCCAGATATGCAGGTCGCGAATCCGGCAATTTGAGGGAAGTCAATCGCATTGTCGCACCACTATATCAGGGAATTCAGGTGCCAAAAGCCCGCTGCTCAAGCCAGACGTTCGACCGATGGACAGATATCTTCCATGGCAGAGAAAGAATGAGCTAGGCCTGATCGAGGAATTTTCCCAGAGTCGCCTAGCTGACGTTTGGAGCTAGCCAATGGACAACAGACTTTTCGTGACAATGGGTTAGCGGCAGCCTCGATCTGCTTGGCACCTTCGAACGACAGGTATCGAGGCAGGCGAGTCACCGTCGGCTTAGCAACAGGCCACAGTGGTAGTCCATGTGGAGGAGGGGTATTCCAGTTGTTACTGATCAGCTTTCGGGATCCCGACCTCATTTGCATGAAGACCCGACGGAAAATTTGAGCCTGCCATGGGAAATATTTCGCGGAGAATGAGGGTTAGGGTTAGGGTGAGGGTGCTCAATCGTCTCGATTGTATTCTCACCGTGCTGGCTCCCAGCCGGGCTACATAACAATCATGACGTCTCGTCATGATCGGGATGAGCAACTTCACAGGAGTTTGGGATCACAATGCTATGTTGTAGATGCTCTGGCATCTACTGGCAGCCACTTAATTGCCTACAGAGTGGGAATCCGTCGGTAGGTCTGGAGTATCTGAAATATTGGTCAAATTTTCTTGCATTGAGAAACTCATGGTCTTCAGCTGTTTCAAACACGGTGCTCTTCTGAATTGGCTAGAACTTCGACGCGATACAGTAATCGTCTTCCCTTGAAAAGATGAATGGATCTGTACGCAGATAAAAGCCAGAGTTCAAACGGACATTGAGAGCTATCCACGACATTGGGTACTCTCTGGACACACAATGTACCGCTGACAAAGGCAGAGTCGGTGAGTGTTCAGAGGTGCCGCATGCATTGCACCCTGAGAGGGGAGAGTTGTGGACTGTTCACACTTCGGCACCGATTCGCCGCTTACCAAAAATGAAACGAATCTCAGGCCGGTAATATTGAAGGATGAGAAGTTGGGAATGTCGAGAAAGTTGCTGGGATGTTTGGCGAGACTTGAACCGAGCCTGTGAAGGTCACTTGCTCTCCATCAAGGGCTGCAAGAAGGCTCCGACCAGCTGTTGAAGTAGGATACCCTTTCAATAGAGCCCCCCCCGTCTCGGTAAACGTCAAAACTTCCGGGTCTCTGGAATAACGAAGGGTGAGGAACACATGGCCGAGAACTGGAGAGGCATATTTCATCTAGCTTAGCATAGGGGCGGGATCTCCACGTAATCGTCAACGAAAAATTCACAGCAGATCGAATCGTTATCGTTATCTTCTCTGACCGTCCAAGGTTCGACGTATCGAGGCATGGTCCTCGATCACCTGTCAAGCCGCGAAGGAGAACTTGAGACTGTCTGGGGACCACCGTGCCAACAATGCTCGTCGAAGAAGTCTCGTATGGCACCAAATAAGTCACATCCTGAAACATGCAAGCTCCCATGGCGAGAAGGTGTTGGGTCATCACTGCGAGTTGCTTGTGCGAATCAGAGCACGGCAAGCGTCGACAAGATCGCACCATCAGCATAGACATAGACTCCAGCATCTAGAGTATTCTCTTTAATTTATATCCGTGGAAGCAATTGAATTGTCTTGTTCGCCGGTTTTGCGCCATCGAAGCTGGCTGAACGGGCTGTTGTGAGTACTTTCGGATCCGTCCCAGCTATGCCATCTCGATTGAGTTCGTTTCTGACCACGTGAAGCCATTCGGTTGATCTGGTTGTTATCTGGAATCGCCACCTCGGTGATTAAAGCCAGCATTCAAGCTGGTATGGTGATACTTTGTGCTTAGTATCTACTCACCCTAGCAGAGGTAGGGGTTACAATTGGGTTCCGTAAAGTCCCGAATTCTCACAGGTCTGCTGTGCGTGCGTCTGATTGTGGCAGCTGTTGGCGAGAAGAGAATGCGTACCCTAGAGGCCGTCCTCCCTTGACTGCGGTGATACCGCCGACGAGGTCTAGGTATAGCTCCCTGCGGCTCGACAAGTATTGTCGGTGGTTAGGTAGGGAGTCTTCAGACGTGCAGATATGTTGACTAGCTCTAAAGGTGACAATGTCATGACAGCACCCTCAATAAGGCCAGGAGTTGGACATCAACGGACTCGAAGGTTTCCGGTCCTATGGAATGAACGCTGTGAAGGAGGAATGTCGAGACAGACTCTGTCGCTATCTGGAGATGTGGCCGGGCAGAAGTGTAGTCGAATCTGTCTCACTTGGTCTCACAGTATCATGAACTCGCTGCTGCGGTTGACGCGTCTTGGGCGAGACTTCTTGCTCGTTGGCCAAGTTACCTGTTATCTCGTGGACGTAGTTCATGGACGGCGACACGGGTTCTCGCAGTGTGGTCACTAGTGATTCGACCAAACCAACGATCGGTTGTGTTCGAAGTGACGAGCTTTCTGCAATGACTGGAGTGACCCATCCCTCGCACTGTTTGGACTGGCTTCAGATGCCGCACGACTTTGTGGTGCCCAGAGGCCCCAATGATTCAAGCATATAGAAGATAGCCGCACCCACACTTACCACAGTATAGCAAACGCCAGACAACCAAGATTGCGAAATTGTAGCAAGGACACGTGAACGCAGAGCGAGGGGTGTCACTTAGAAAAGGATTCTCGTCGGGTTGGTCGCACTGCCTCACAGCACCTCCAGCATGAGCAGCAAGTTGCTGGGTATTCAGACTTACCAGCAACTAGATTATGCCACTCATATCCCGAAAGAGCTTGTTTGTGTGAGCTGTTCAGCCAGCTGCATCCTGTAGATTTTCTCGTCGAATATGATGGCATATTCTGGACGATGCAGATTCTGTCCTTGCGAGCAGGCTCAATCAGTCGGCTGGAAGGGGTAAGATCTTGATTGAAGCAGAACAACAGTGGAAGGGAGACATAAATCACTGCAAAGGAAACGGCTTGCTTATTTACCGCGGGCAAGGAGCCTCTTTTTTGACAGGTGACATATAAGAGACAAGCAATACAAGCTTTCTCGCACTAACAAAGTACATGTAGGCAACTGACTCGCAGATACACTGGCCGGCATGACTCAAAGGGGCGCAACTCCAGTTGGGTTGTGACCTTTGCTAGTCCTGTCGAGGCACGATCGTAGCTTTTCATTCACGATGATGGTCGACTGGCTTGACCGTTCCATGCGTTCGAGTCGTTGTCGATTGAAAACCGAAGCACGGGACATAATGGAGAGCATGATCACGGTGCAAGGGAGGTGAAGAACAGCGAAGACGTGGCATGTTGCTCGAAGTCTGGGGTTCGGCCCATGATCAAAGGCACGCTGCATATGTCCACCGGGGGCCTCATGCATTTCAATCGCACGAACATGGTGAGATGCCGTGGCATCGTCGTTTTGTACAATCGTCCGTGTGCTGATCACTGTCTCACGAAATTGTCCTTCTAATATCTACTCATGCCAAGAGCATCTTCCGTGGATCTTCGATGTATTCCTGAGTTTCCATTAGCAAAGACGAAATGTCAAGGTGGTCGACAGGAGCTCACCTTGATCTTCACCAAGAAAGTAACAGCCTCCCTGCCATCCAGTAGGCGATGGTCATAGGTGAGTGCAAGGTACATCATCTGGAAAGGTTAGTGGTTGCGATCAAGTTTCTGCACTGCAACTTACCGGTCTGACTTCGACCTTGCCATTGACAACCATAGCTCTGTCCTTGATGGCATGCAGCCCAAGCACAGCCGTTTGCGGCAAGTTGATGATTGGAGTTCCCATCATGGAGCCGAAGACACCACCGTTGCTGATGGTGAAGGTGCCTCCAGCCATGTCCTCAATCGTGAGCTTGCCGTCTCGGGCCTGTAAAAAAAGTTAGCTACCAGTCGATTGAACCAGAAGATTCATCTACCTTCTTGCCCAGTTCGGCGATGGCTTCTTCGATGCCTATCATTTCCAAGCTCTCAGCATTCCGTACCACGGGTGTTACCAGGCCCTTGGGTGTGGCCACAGCAACGCTGATATCTACGAAGTCTCTGTAGACAATGGTATCGCCGCCTCCTGGGCCTTCGATGGAAGCATTGACTGTAGGTACGTCCTTCATGGCCAAGATGCTGGCTTTTGCGAAGGCACTCATGAAGCCAAGCTTGACGCCTGTGTTCTTCAAGACTTCGTCCTTGTATTTCTTGCGGAATTCCATGATGTTGGTCATATCGACTTCGTTGAATGTCGTCAATGATGCTGCGGTGTTCTGTGACTGCTTGAGACGTTCTGCAATCCTCAGACGCATGCGGTTCATTTTGACCTGTAAGAGATGAGCATGTTGGCAGCACATTGTGTCAATACCTGTCGTACCTTGTTTTCATTCCTGCTACCTTTGCCGAACGGCGAGTCGATTCCAGCTTTCTCATCAGTCTTCTTCTCCTGCTTGGGAGGTGGTGCTTTCTTCTCCTCCTTGGGAGGCGGCGGTGGCTTCTTCTCTTCCTTGGGAGGAGCAGGCTTTTCCTCTTTCTTTGGTGGGGGTGGAGCTTCCTCCTTTGGTTCCTCCTTCTTAGGCTCGTCTTTCTTCGGCTCCGGATCCGAGCTCGTAGGTTGATCCTCCGAGGCTGGCTCCTTAGATTCTTGTGACGCTTCCTTGGCACCACCGCCGCCACCCTCACCAGGCTCGAGTTTCGCGATCTCTTGCCCGACGGTCACAGTGTCTCCTTCACCAACAAGAAACTCCTTTATGGTGCCAGCTTCTGGAGCATTGACAGACACATCAATTTTGTCCGTCTCTATAGATGCAATTTCCTCATCTTGTTCGACGTAGTCGCCCACTTGTTTCGAGAAGCTACTGAGAGTACCCTCCGAGATAGACTCAGCCATCTGTGGAACTTTGACAACTGTCTCAGCATAGTGAGAGGGAGAAGTGCTGAACTGTTGGTAGCGTTGAAAGGATGCGTATGCAGGTGTATTGGATGTGCGCCAGCTGGAACTAGACGGCTGGCGAAGCACCGGTTTCGATCTCAGAACACTGAATGTGCGTGTGCGTAGTGAGGGACTGCATCTTGGAATGGCAAGCGCAGACCCCAAGGCTGGCGTCCGTCGTAGCCGCATAGAAACCATCTTGTAACTTGTCTTGTCGACCGTGCAACGTTTGACGTGGACAGTCGGTGCTCCACAGAGCGAAGCAGTTTATGGCGGGAGCATGCGCGACGGAGCGACCGCCTGCTGGAACAAGGAAAGAACGAAAAGGTGCTTGTAGAAACAAAGCACCACTGCGCCGGTAAAGCTGTGAGCTCGGTTTGAGAGAAGCGGATTGACCTTCTCGTGGAATTGGAGCACGGGAAGGGAAAGCTCTCTCAGAGCTCCAATTGGGCTCTGACGTTAACCAGAAAAGTCGCGCGCAGGCGGAGAGTGAGCTCCACTGAAGCAGCCGCTGGAACTGCAGCCCGAGGCGAGAGCAGGAGCTTCCGCCAAGCCTGCTTTGCATCTGGCTTGCACCTCCAATCAGACTCACTCTATTTGCAGGTTCAGCGACAACTTCAATACAGCACCCATCTACAGACATCAGAGTGGTCAGAGTGTCGAGCGACAAAGCAGGTGGTCGTCACTGCTCGACCGAAGAAGAAGGTTTTCGTGGACTGGGTGCCGGCGAGGGGCTACGCCGTACAACATGGCCTCCGTGAGCCCTCATGTCAAAGCCGTCCGGTGAGATATTCCGACACGAGTGAGCTGCGGGTATGGTTTCAATATCTAACTTTGTGCCGGCAGAGATCTATATCGGCGGTCGCTGAAGCTCGCGCTTGATTGGGCGGTTCAACGAAACCTTTGGCGCGGACAAGCAGTCTACATACGATCTCTCTTCGACGCAAACAGAAACATCACCGATCACAGACAGCAAAGAGTACGCAGAGGGAGACACATATGATGAAGACATTGCTGATGGACCATCGTCGCAGATTCTTTTCAATGAGACAGAAAAACTACTAGAGAAATGGAAACACCCTGATCCATACCGACCACCAACTGCTCCTGGAGGTATGGCGACACTGGTCATCGAGCACATGATGTCCTCAGAATACTGACAACAAACCTTGCAGGCTCGAAGTACGAACGAAACGTCCCAGCACCAGATCTACCGCCGCCATCGAAAGAGTTCGTAAAGAGGTTATGATGGGAGACAGCATACATGCGCGGACGAATGGACTTGTACATACCACCACGAGCATTTGGGCAGGTGAAGTGTTCCCTCTGCACGCACGAGACGGACGTGCAAGTAGAATACACAAAATATGGGCATGACGATGCCCTGAGACCATCTGCAACTTTTGCTCCAAGCTTTCCCGGTCGCCATATGCCTGTAAATCTATTGACTCGACTGCCACGCCATGCCGCGATCGGCTAGGCTTGCTGGCAAGTGATTGGATCTCGTTTCTCCCAGATCGTGCACCAGGCTGGACGTGTCTGGCACCATTGTTGTTTTGCTGTCGCCATTATTACCAGTCCGCCTCTCTTTCGACGCATCAACGAAGAACTCGTCAGTCAGCAGTCGCTGACTCTCCAGACTCCCGTTGGCATTGTCAAGTCAACTATGGGAAGGCCAAGCATATTTTCCATTGCTCCATTCGAAAGCATGGAGAGAGCAGGAGAAGATGATTTTGTTGAATGTTTGTCATTGATTCTGGATCATTGGACTTGTCGTGAATGATCACCTCTTGCAAAGCCAGGTGCTTGCTTCGCACTTCTCGCATGTCTCATCTCATGCCCTTGTTGCATTCTCTATCCATAGTTCATGAGGATAGGCATGCCAATGAGCATAATGTACACAGCCCAAGCTCTCCCATGCTGGTAAAGCACAAACTCTGGAAATGGCCGATGAACCTGGCCGACCCAACCCATAACCCCATGTTGTCATCAAACTCCCATGTCAAAAACCCAGTTCAGAAACAATGTGCACAATGAGCTTACAGCTCTTGGCTGGGGTTCTTGCCCTTGGCGGTCTTCTTTGGCAGCAAGTCTGGAATGGAAGTCAGCATGAATTGAAGTGTCAAGTGTAGTGATGAACGTACTCTGGTGAATGTTGGGCAGGACACCACCTTGGGCGATTGTGACGTGACCGAGTAGCTTGTTCAACTCCTCATCGTTTCGGATGGCCAACTGAAGATGACGGGGGATGATACGGGTCTTCTTGTTGTCACGAGCGGCATTGCCAGCAAGTTCGAGGATTTCGGCAGCGAGGTACTCGAGGACGGCTGCGAGGTAGACGGGAGCACCGGCACCGACACGCTGAGCGTAGTTGCCCTTTCGGAGCAGACGGTGGACACGACCAACGGGGAATGCGAGGCCTGCCTTGGAGGATCGCCTTGGATGGATGTCAGTACATGTTCTTTGCGTTCAGGAAAGAGTGAACGACTTACGATTGAGCGCTCTTTGAGCCAGAGGCCTTGCCACCAGATTTTCCGCCAGTCATTTTGAGAGAGTTGTTGGGTTTGGGGTTTGAAGGTGAGAAATTGATTGAGTGGACAGTAATGTCAGATGAGTGATGAAGGCTGAAGTTGTGGATGGATGAGAAGAAGAGGAAGAAAAGCGATGATGATGGTGGGAGGGAAAGGGTAGTTATAAAGGAAAGAGATGAGGGCGGCGATGCGGGTTGCGGGCAGTTGAGTCGCGCCTCCAGATCAACCTCGCAGCGGGTTGTGATGAAAGGTGCAGTGCAGGAGAAGCGTTTTGGATCACAGAGTTGGGGCTCGGCCAATCACAGCGCGTATTGGAGAATGATCAAAAATGACTTTTCCAGAGGAGTTGACAATACGCCGTATCATTACATGACTTTACAGTATCTCTCTGCCAAGGTCTTTGATCCTGCACTCTGAGTGGCTGGAAAATCATCAAAATCGACACGATAACAATACACTGATAAAAGTCGCGCAGTCCGTTACCCGGATCAACCCCAGCCGTGACTGCCACTTCGCATCAACCCGCACCCTCTTCCTCGCATTTGCGCCTGGTATAAGAGTCGCCATCACCCACCTCTCACACTCCGTCTTTCTTTCCTTCTCCATCCATTCATCACTCATCCACGCTGATACTTTCAGTCAATCAAATTCATCTCACTTACCACTCATCTCTTCCACTTCGCGTTTTTCGCATCCAATCCAACAGCACAAATGGCTCCCAAGGAAGCGTCCAAGAAGCCCACCACTGGCGGCAAGGCCCCAGCTGGCAAAGCACCCGCAGCTGAGAAGAAGGAAGCCGGCAAGAAGACCGCAGCTGCTCCTTCAGGCGAGAAGAAGAAGCGAGGCAAGACCCGAAAGGAGACTTACTCTTCATACATCTACAAAGGTGAGATCTCAATCGCATTGCATCACTTTCGCACCCAGTACTGACGCGTATTCTGCAGTCCTCAAGCAAGTTCACCCCGATACTGGTATCTCCAACCGTGCCATGTCCATCTTGAACTCATTCGTCAATGGTAAGTCAAGCTGCGCCAATCGTCTCTCAATCGCAGCCATCTGACAATCTCATTCAGACATCTTCGAGCGCGTCGCCACTGAAGCCTCCAAGCTTGCTGCCTACAACAAGAAGTCCACCATCTCATCTCGAGAAATCCAGACATCTGTCCGCCTGATCCTCCCCGGTGAATTGGCCAAGCACGCCGTGTCGGAAGGCACAAAGGCTGTTACCAAGTACTCTTCCCAAAGCAAGTAGACGGGTTGTCTTCATACTTGGTTCATGGTTGGCTTTTGCGTGTTTTCAATTGCAATGGGGTTTGTGGGCACAATGGAACTGCGGTGTTGACATGGGTTTTCATCAACACATTATGATGCGTCATGGGAATTGGGGGTGCCTTGAGAACACGATGAGTTATCAACAGTGATACTTGCTCATCAATCGGCAATCACTCATGCTTTTACGATCCAGCAGAGAAGAGCTTCTGTGCAAATGTACAATACTCGACACTGAGGCATGAGACATCAGATTCTCCAGCTGCATGACTGGAGAGACATCAATTCAAAGCATGAAATCAATCATCCAAACCTTCTCTCTTGCACTTTGAGCTTAGTTTTGAAATTGATCACGCCTGTGATGGCAAAGTGACACCGCCCCTCGAAGTTTTGACCTCCGTTAACAAGCATCGATGTGCACTTCGCATGACCATGATCGCGTCGCTGGCCTATTCAGACAGACTGAAATTTGACACGCTCGAGCGGCTCTATGGGAGGGCAATACCAAGTAACCTGCAATACCGACATCGTGCCTGTGCAGCAGGAAATCCATTGTTGTGATACGCGTCCAGTGGAGACGACACGCTAGAACACGGTTTTGGATACAGCGGCCAGCCACAACCTGATATGCACATGGGCTGCCGAGATTGCACGACTTGGAATGCAGGCCAGCAGGTCGTGACTGGAATATTCCTTGCTTGAGAGGCAACTGATCTTGTTGCAGACTTTCCCGAGCTACTTGCTCTGTGAAATGTGCAAGCAGTGCAGTGCAACATCTACAGTTCGAGAGCCTGCGCCAACAGGGCATGGAGATCCTGTACTGCTTTCCTGCCTGTGTGGCCGTCTCCCATCTGATGCCGCAACTCAACAAACCAGTGACTCCTGTCCTGACTCCGCAAGCCCTGCACAAGAGTGGTATCCTTCGTTATACGTAGCAACAGTAACATCATAAATCCAACCATCAGGAGACCGGCACAGCTGTATCTTTCTGCGGGATGGAGACATTAACAGCATCGTCCCCAGCATCAGTCTGTGCCTGGCCGGCGACATGGTCAACCTTGACGGCCTCTTCATCCTCCTTACCCAGAACAGTGACAACATCCTCTCCATCTTCGTCATCCTCATCGTCGAAACTCACTACCTCGTCTACCGCCTCCTTCCTCTCCCTGCTCTCACCAGGCACAGGCGGCTCCTTGTCAAGCACATGCACAATCGCCTTCCCTTTTGTCTCTTTTAAGCGTCTCTTCCAATCCTCCCAATCACTTTCATCCTTGATGAGGAAACCGATCAGCATAGAGGGATCCATCTCAGATATCCTCAACCCGCGAAGGCGGCGCGTGTGGCATGTAGAGATCTCTTCCTCGGTGTATTCTGTGGGAGCGGTATGGTGGGGGAGAAATGGACGAGTTTCGTGAGGATCGAGGTAGAAGAAGAGGTCGCCCTGGCAGCCGATGAAGTAGTGCGAGGAGGAGGGTCGACCGCCTGCGATGCCGATGGATTGCGGGTAGGTGAGACTACTCTTCAGTGCCTCGTGATATACGGGTGTAATTCTATCCAAACCCAATCTGATGCCCAAGAGTATTAGCGTCGGTTTGATAGTCGCATCGGTAGCACTGGCACGTGCGATGCTGCGGAACTTGTCCTCGTATACTTCGCTTGCGGAGGGTGTCACGTAGACTCGCAAGCCGGCTGCCGAGGCGCAATCTGCACTGAGGGCTTGTATGCAGGATGCCGTGGCGGAGGGGCCGAACCATTGACCTGGGTGCTTGCCGCAGGAGGTGGCGCCATGATGGACGAAGCGGTGGATGCTGAAGGGGGCGGACGGCGAGTCGGCAAAGAGGGACAGGATGGATGGCTCTGTTCTTATCGTCGAGGGGAGTGTTTCTGTAGATGGGTCGGTCGAGGGAGGTGGTGGTGAGGTCGTGCGAGAGGTGTGCGTGCCCGGTCTTCGCCAGTCACGGCCTAGGTGAAGCATTATCAGAGCATTTGCGAGGAGTGACTGTCCTGAGCGGATCATGCAGCCCCAGCCTGTGTCACTGCTGAATCCTTCCCTCTCGGTGAGGTTCCGTAGCCGGACTGACCAAGAAAGACCGGTGCTCGATTCGGTCTCGTGTGAGCGGGCAATTGGTGTAAAGTTTGAGCGGTAGGTCATCCATATCCTAGACTCGAAGTCGTCGAGGAAGGGGATCGGCCAGCCTCGATCCGAAGGGTCATTCGATAATGAAGGGGTGTTTTCTCCTCCTGTTATGAGCTGTGCATCATCGAAGCTGCTTGTATTCTGGGACTCGGCTAGGGGTTCAATCTGCTGCTGCTGGGGCTGTTGTGTCTCTGGCACCGTTGAGGGAGCGCTTGGAGCTTCGGAAGGGTCATGAGAATCCGACGATGACTCAACCTCAACCACATCATCGTGATCGGTTGTCGTTACCGGCTTCGGTGGTATAGCTTTATACTCTTTCCCCAGCAGCCATATCGATGTGCCGGACATGTCATCGTACTTCGGGGGAGGATCATAGAAATAGCGCACGAAGCGCTTGATCTCGACACCATTCATGACTTGTGCCTGTGTAGGGCGGCGAGGGATGGTCTGCGAGGAGAGGGTAATTTAGAGCATATAGTGAGGCACCTAGCAGAATGTCCTGAACAGAGAATGACTCAAAAAAGTGTAAAAGATAACAACGGACCCTGCTGCTGCTGCTCCTCCTTGTAGGAACGAATCTAATGATTAGTCCTGTGACTGAAGGAGTGACGGGTGCAAACAGATGTCAGAGGGCTTCCAGGAGGACTGTGTTCTAGGATGTCGGTTTGAGCAGTGGCGTTTGCGATCATTCACTGCCAACAGGAGTATATTGCATACAAAATTGGATGGCTGCTGCTTACACGAACAGAATGCCCAACCTGAAGGAGGTCGAAGGCATCAAGGTCAAGCGGTATCGACGTCAGCCTCGCCCGCCATCCACAGGCTTCAGTTCCGGGGGCGCAAGGCGGAGTGGGTGCCTCCGGTGAAGCTTTTTACTGGCGGAACGGGTGCGCTCCTTGGAGATCGTCATGCCGGCGGATCTTCGCCCCCAACTTCATTGTTCGACTCTTCCACTTCAATGACTCTTCTTAGTCTGCTTGCATGATTCATAACGACAACTCGAGTGTAGTTAGTGGTATTGAATATCTCTATGCATTCCTTCTTGTTGTCTTAAATATGATCTGTTCTCGAAACCACATTCACTGGTAGACTTACCCGAAGACGTGAGACCTCGTTCCAGCGCCCCGCGCCACAATGGGCCCACGACAGCGGGCTCAGGCTCGCAAGAAGAAGAATGGAGGCACATCAAGTCATTCACCGGCCCAATGGTCTCAGCACCACTCACCATCGCCTTCGCCCTGGTCCGAGGGCAGCTCCTATTCCAAAGGTACTTTTGACAGCTCATCTTTGAGCGAGGTCCGATCCTGACGAGACAAACCAGGTCCCAACATGCGCCACCGAGGGCTTGTCAATGACTGGCAAGACTTCTCGGGATCCAGCGCCCCGCGCTCAATGAATAGTCCTTTCAGCATGGCTCAGGCTGCTAAGAACACTGAGCGACATGCTATGGCTTGGGGATCTTCAAAGTTGAGAGAACAAAGTATCACATTCGTCAGTGCTGGCAACCTTAGACAAGAAGAGATCAATGCTGCTGCAGAAGATGCAGAATGTAAACAGAAGGACATGGACAGTTCACGTGCACAGTCTTATCCTCTACCGGACCGCACACATCTCGCTGAACCTTCTTCCACGAAGAACGAACCATACCCTCTGCCAGACCGCACACATGTCCCTGAACCCTCTTCCTCCAAGAACGAGCCATCTTCTACTTGCGACGCTTCTGCTTCTGAGCGTCTCATACATGGCTCTGCACCCAGAAGAGACTCTGTTTCATCACAATCCTCAGAAGAGATCCTCTTCGCTGGTCGAGGGAATCCGACACCCAGATCTGTAGCTAAGCTCACTCCTGCGACATCAAAACCAACCACACCTTCACCCGAAAAGCAAGTCGACGAGATAGAACTGGTGGTTGGCAGCCAGATCGACACTACTGAGCTCGCAGCACAAGATTCCAGCTCATCTGGCCTGGAGAAGTTCAAGAACATATTGTCTTCGCCTCGCAACAAAGGTGCCGATCGTCGGGGTCGTGCTCGCCTACAGAAAAAGGATGATGAAGAAAATCTCATCAATGATTACATTGCAAACATGAATTTCGATGACGATTGGGACAACGACATTGCAGAGGCTGCTCGCTCGGTCAAGACAGGAAGAAGAACCGAGCATTTCCGATTCTTCGACGGAGCATCTGAGTCAAAGGTCAACCTGCGACCCAACCACTCCCTCAAGTCCGCAGCGAAACCCAAGATCGACCAGGCCATCGACTGGGACTCTGCTGATCTGGCAGATTTTGACGACTTCAGCACTACTGACGAGGAAGTGGTCGAAATCAGCCAGGTTCTCCGGTCTCGCACCCGTCCAAGTGGTCTACAGTACCTAGTTAGCGCTGGCGGTGAAGTTGCGACCGATCCTCGTTGGGTGCTTCACAAGAAGTTGACCTCTGCTTCTGCGGCTGAAGAAATTCGCATTTTCGAGGACATCCAAATCATGAAGATCTCCGAGACAACGCCTGCGTCTGACGACTCAGAGTCAGACTTAGATGAGCTTGAGGAAGACCTGGAGGAGGAAATTGAGTCCGAGGATGCCGAGAATGAGAAATTCTTGAAACACGTGTCAAGAATGACAGATGAGGAGATCGCTCGGGCTTTGGCAAAGCAGGAAGAATTGGGCATGGGCGGCGACGAGTTGCTTCTGCTCGATGGCAACGTGGATGACTACGACGATGACGATGATATGGATGGCCTGGATCAGTTCGCCACAGCCGACGGCTTTGTGCCCTTCTCAGTCAAGACGCACCTCTCCAATCGCACCACATCAAAACGCAATAGACGTCAACGCGATACCTTCCCTTCTGCCTCGGCATTCGCAGACGCTCTCGACCAGGACCCTTATGGTGCCTTCGACATTATGGACTTTGACCGACCTAGTCTCCGCCCTAAGAAGAAGGGACGTAAGTCTGATCTGCCATTTGAGCTCGGAGTTGAAGACCCAGAATTGGCCGAGCGACTTCGCAGTACCTGGGAGAAAGATCGGGAGAAAAAGACTGCTCGCAAGAGGGAGAAGCAGATGGACCGTGAGGATGCTCTGCTTGAAGCTGCCGAGCGAAATCAGCCAGGTGTCATCAGAGCAGAAATCCGACAGTTCATGATTCAGGAAGTCGAGACACTCGAGCTCGCACCGATGGACGCACCACAGCGTGCAGCGATTCATCGTCTTGCAAAGTCCCTGAAGTTGATTTCGAAATCAATTGGCAAGGATGGCAACGGCATGGGCCGGTACACCGTTCTGACCAAAGGGCCTCATACTCCGAGATTCACCCTCAACACAATTTGGGAGATCGATGCTTTGTTGGAGTCGAGAAAGTTCTTCCCCAAGGGCGTCTTCGGCGCGTTCAGATCTACAAACACTCCTAGAACCAGAGGTGCCGGACCTGGGTACGCCCGAAGAGGTGGCGGCGGGACAATGTCTGGTGCTACTTATTCGAACGGTGATGTGGTCGGCGCCTCTGCTCCTGAACTCGGTGCAGAAAACAAAGGTCGCGCCATGCTCGAACGAATGGGATGGAGTGTAGGCCAGGGAATTGGCGCTGTTGGCAACCAGGGGAGCATCGAGGTGATCAAGCACGTGGTGAGGACCACGAAAGCAGGGTTGGGCTAAGGATGGAGTGTGCTTCTTCAGCACGACGATCCAAGATGCACTGTGTGCCTATGTTTTGCACTGTCCCGTGTGCGCGACGACATGTGCGAAGTTTGCAGGAGATAATGTTTCTGCCTCTGTTAGAGATACCAGCCGTGGATGAAAGCTTGTGCTAGCTTGGTTGAGCGGTTAGACCAAGTCCAACGGACATCCCGATGTTGATAGCCAATCGCGCAGCTGCGAATACGGTCGCCTTCCACATTGAGAAACCACATCAGCGTCCAATGCAACGCGAATACGAGGTATCTTTGTCAATTAGCTAAATCTCCCAAACCCTTCTTCTTCATCAAGCATAAGTACCGCCCCGTTGTCAATCAAGCAACATGTTGTTCTCCCTGATCTCGCAACAAGGAGCCCCAAAATCTCAGACGGGAAAGTATGAAGGTCACAATTATTGGTGCCGGCGTTGCAGGTCTAGCAGTAGCACTTGCACTGACCGAATGGCTCCCCGAAAAGCCCGACATCACCATCCTTGAACTTCGCGCAGTCCCTTCTACAATCGGTGGTGCTGTTGGGCTGACTCCAAATGCACTACGCTGCCTACATCACCTGGGAGTCCTTGCACGGATTCGAGCACATGGCTTCGGGATCGACATAGACAAGATCGAGCTCTTCACAATCTACACCGGTGCCCATCTGGGCGAGATCACGTTTCTTGGAGACCAGGGAACCGGTGTTGGCGAGCCGATGTTCAAGGGACTTCGTATTATGCGGGCAGACTTGATGCAGTCTCTAACCGAATGTGTTCGAGAACTTGACAATGTCAAAATCCAATATGGTCGCAAGCCAACCCAGTTCATCGAATCCGATGATCAGATCACCGTCCGCCTAGATGACGGTGACACAATGACCGCCGATTTGCTTCTCGGCTGCGATGGCATACATTCCTTTGTTCGTACCAGTCTTGTCGACCCGGACAGGAGACCAATCTACACGGGCATAGCCGCAGTCTACGGCTTTGCCGACTTGGAAGATGGAGCAAAAGTTCCCTGGAAGGACACAGGGTTATGCCAATCACAGCGAGGCAGTCTGATGACAAGCTACTACGAGTCGACAAGGAACAAGCAATTCGTGGCTGCCATCATGGAGACAGCCGATGTTGCTTCGAGAGAAGGATGGCGGGCACGCGGGTCAGAACAGGATCAGATCAAACAGAACGTCAAAGATCGGTTCGGCAAGGGTGCAATCGGATTCCTCGATCCCCTCATTGAAGCCACGGATCACTGGTCTCTGTATCCGGTTTACAAACTTGCTCCCAAAGGCCAGTGGTGCTCCAAACAGGCAAATCTGCTCGGTGACGCCGCGCACGGAATGCCGCCACAAGGGGAAAGCACAGGATATGCACTCGAGGACGCTATCCTTTTCGCTCGAGTTATGGCAGCCAAGGTCGACACCGGGTTGGGCAATGTCTTCGACATGTATCAAAAAGTTCGAAGAGAACGAATCAACAAGGCCTATGACGAGGCCACCTTTGGTTGGGAAACGCAGAAAGATTGTGGCTGGTTCACCTTCTTGCTGCGAACTTGGCTCACAACTGCCTTTCTCTGGTGGACTAGATCTGCCAGGCAAAACAGATATAGCGAAGACGTTGGCACGATGAAACTAGAATGAATTGAAATACTCTTCGAGCCTCTAGGATCATCCCTTGAATTATCAATGTGAGAAAGGGGGGTGGTCAAGGACAAAACTGGATTTGCAGGGAATCTTTGGCAGCAGCTTTACCCCGCAGCCCTGAAGGCGAGAGTATTCAGCCTGTATTCATGGTTCGACCAAGCCTGGAACCAACGAGTCCTGGAATATCGTTGTTCGTGTTCGAAAGTGCATGCTGTTGGCAGGCGGAACAGGTTTCTCTCATGGTCGTCCGATCAGCAGGTTCCAGCCGCTGGGTCCGTCCCCAAAGGTCTTCCGATCCAGATCGCTAACCCGGACGTCAAGACAAATTTCTGTCCATCTCTTTAGGGGATTGGCGTTGTCTTGGATTGGCGGATCTGGCTCGGTAGAAAGCCTGATGATTTAGCCAGATCTACTGTGGTACTTGTCCTTTAAATCGGTGTCTGGAATTTCAGCCTTGAAAGTTGTCAGCCGCTAAATGTACATGGGGGTGGTGTTTCAGGCCATGTGTGACACCCCGCTTTATGCAAGCCTCGCCGACAAGGAGATTTCAGGACAAATCAGCATTTCTCCTTTTCCTGCTGGACTTCATCGACATCAATTTCCCGATCACCGGCCTAGAACGTGCTTGAGCTTGTTCTGCCTTAATGACATGCCTAAGCCATGGTCTCCTTGGTCAACAACGTGGTGGTGAGACAAGCGATGCAGGACGCACGGACAATATTGACAGCAGCGCTTTCGCTTAAGATCTAAGCGACATGAGATTTCGGCCCAACAGCCCGGTGCCGGATGTTGCGTGTGTGTCCTCAACCTGAAAGATTGCTACGTGCACAGACATATCATGGCACTAGGGATATATAACATGGCAGCACGTCCACGTTGTACTTCAAGTCCTCCAAGCTCATAACAGCCAAGTCGTTCTTTACACTCGTCGATCGAGTATCCATTCGTTTCTTCTGCTTTCATCCGCTCGCTTCGTAACAGTCACTCGTTCATCCGATCAACCACTCCGAAAGTCTCCACAGCTTCCAACAAGGCAAAATGCATCGATCAGCTGTTGCTATCCTCCTCGCAGGCGCCGCCATTGCGTGCCCGGCGGTCTCTGCTGCCGCCGCGGTGCAGCCCTGGGGACAATGTAAGTATCGACGTTGTGCACCATTCATTCAATGTATTGACTCGCCTCAGGTGGTGGCATCAACTGGACAGGGGGAACGACTTGCACGTCAGGCTGGACCTGCCAGGTTCAAAACCCATATTACTCTCAGTGCCTGCAAGGTGCCAGCGCGCCTTCACAGCCAGCATCTTCGAGTGCAGCTCCTTCCGCGACCAAGCCTGCATCTTCTGCTCCACCACGCAGCACGACAACAAGCTCTAAGCCGGCCCAGTCTACCACCCCGGCATCTGGGGGTGGCTTGACCTACAAGGCTTCCTTCACCCATTATGGCGCTGGGGACAGTTTCGGTTCACCCAACTGCAACACCAACACTGCTGCCTGCTTCTTCTACACGCAACCAGGCTTCAGTGCTGCTGTCTCCCAGAACCTGTACGGTGCTGGTCCCGGTCAAGGTCAAGGCCCTGCTTGCGGTACATGCTGGAAGCTCACCGGCCAGACGGATTCATCTGGCAACAAGCTGAGCAACGCTGGTACCTCGGTCGTCGTCATGATCAACAACCTCTGTCCCGCAGACGGCAACCCTCTGTGCTCGCAACAAGGCCTCACCGGCACCAACCAGTACGGCGCCAACGTCAACTTCGACCTGTGCAGCGACAGCGGTGCTTCGGCTGCGTTCTTCGGAAATAGTGGTGTTGGTCTTGCTATCGGAACTGCCACCCAAGTCGATTGCTCGCAGTGGAACGGCGTCGTTGTCCACTAAATGATCCTCGATATGTGGACGAGTGTTTGAAACACCAAGCGTGTGGCCATTACCTTCTATTCTTCGGCCTGTTTGCAAGTATGGTCCTGCTCGGAGAGCTCGGTACCAGCTTACTTTATTCTTCTGGGGTCCCTTGGCTGAGAAAAAGACCTCGAGGCCTTCCGGACCAATTTAGTCTTGAGACAGACAATGTACGAGCTCACTGAATGACAACAAAATCTGCATGCACACGTCTTTCCACAAGGTGAACGAATACTCATAATCTGTCTTGTCCTTCACTGTGGGAGAAAGCCTCCTATGGCAATGTCGCCGGAGATTGTATGACGTTGACCAGATGAAAGAGGTCGCCAAGACCAGCTGCAGAGCAGTTTTGGTACCATTGCTCTCTCTAACCGGTCTTCAAGCTTGCACCATTATAGGCATATATTCGCATAGGTATTCGATCCTACTATCATCTTATGTTCCTGACCTGAAACGCTCTGATCTCGAGCTGAAAGTACCGATCTGAAAGAGAATCCGACGTGCAGCCGGATGCGAGTGGGCGAGTCAGCTTTCAGAGTCAGGCTTGCCATGGATCCTCAGGCGTCCAACGGCGTTACGACCTCGACTCCCTCAGCTGCTCACCTGTTTCATGTCATGTTAGATACAATATCCTGAGATCTGCATCTCACGATAGTAGGTCAAATTTGACTTTCGAATCATCGGACATCAAGCATTGCGACTGAGCTTCCTGCTGTCCGCGTTGTGGACGGTCTCTAAGCCGCCCATCATGGTCCTCTACATCCTGTTTTCACTCCCGGCCTTGCTCGTGTTATACCGCTCCTACAACCTTCTCAAGAATTACATTATTGCGCGGAGCCTTAAGCTCCCTCTCATCGTTCTCCCAGCATCATTCGATGATCCATTATGGATGCTATGCCGCCCCCTCTTCTGGTGGGTGGAGTACCTCCCTCTCGGCTTGGGCGATTGGTATGCATACACCGACCTTGGCTGGCCAATACCAGATGGCTTGAAGACCGTAAGCAAACTGGGAGAGACATTTGTTCTGGTCACTCCCACGCGTAATCAGATCTGCACTGCCTATCCTGGCGCGTCGGATGTCATATATAAGGACAACAAGACCTGGATCATGCCGGAGCCGTTCTCGCAGGTATTCACCTACTATGGCCAGAATGTGTCGTCCTTGAACGGGCCAGATTGGCAACGACATCGCAAGATCACGGCGCCTGCGTTCAATGATCAGACAATGCGCTACGTGTGGGAGGAATCGATGGAGCGGACGAACAAGGACTTGCAGTTTCTGGTCAACGGAAGATGCACTCTGGCGGAAATGCGGACAGACTTCAGCCTCCTCGCCATGAATGTGCTTGCGACGGTGGGCTTCGGGCAGGAAACGGCTCTTGCAACTGTTCCGTCGGGTCATCGGCTGTCACTGATGGAATCCCTGGGTTTCATCCTCAAGAATGTCCTCATCATGATCATATTTGCAGGCTTGAAAGCTCCCGACTTCATTTTGCCGCCAATGCTTCGACAGCTCAAGCTTTCGGTGTCCGAGTTCCGAATGTACATGGAAGAGGCCGTCTTGCGAAACTTGCAGGAGAAAAAATCATCGAGGCCCAGCCTTCTGCAATCTATGGTAAATGCGAATGAGGCCGAGAAGAACCAGCAACAGGTGCCTTCGGGAAAGCCGTCCTACCTGACGGATTCAGAGCTGTATGGAAACCTGTTTGTTTTCAACCTGGCAGGTTTCGAAACGACAGCGGGTACAATGACCTTCGCCTTGCCTTACCTCGCGCTGCATCCCGAAATGCAAGATTGGATCACCGAGGAGATTGACAAATTCTTCACGCCGACTGGGAGCGCCAAGTACCAAGAAACATATCCCAAACTCGTCCGCTGCATGGCATTCATGTACGAAACCCTCCGCCTAGCAGGGCATGCGCCACAGATGATTCGTACTCCCACCGTCCCCGCAGAGATACCCATTGCTTCTGAGAATGATGACACGGCCACCATAACCAGTGTCACCGTCCAACCGAATACACTCATAACAGCGCACTTCTACGCCCTGCACCTCTCTCCGCGCTGGGGCTCCGATGCTCATGCTTTCAACCCAAAGCGCTTCATCGTGACAAATTCCGAAGGCGAAGGAGAGCTCGCCACTCCATCCGACAAAGGTCTTTCCGCCATGTTCATGCCCTGGGTGATTGGACCCCGTGGTAAGTCTCCCTCCTGCCTTTCTTACCGCTACTGCCAGATTCTCGATGCTGACACTCATGTCCATAGTCTGCCCAGGCAAGAAGTTCAGCCAAGTCGAATTCGTGGCCGTGATAGCGCAGATTCTGTCTCAGTATCGGGTTGGGATTGATGTGCGTGAGGAGAAAGGAGAGACCTTAGAACAGGCGAGGGCTAGGCTCAGTTCTGTTTTAGAGGAGAAATACTTCAACATCAGTGCACATATAAAGCGGCCGGGTGATGCTGGATTGAGGTTTGTGCGACGTCACTGAGGTTGGTATGGGTCGGTCTTGACCACCGGAGGACGCCATTTGCACCGAGAGCGATGCTCGAATTCCAGATTACGATCCTTCCTTGGTGCCTCTTCCTCGCCTTCCCCTCGACTATCTAGGGCCTGCCATAAAGAACGTCAGGGCCGGGTCTGCTGCAATAAAATGTTCGGCCGCCAGATCCAACCTTCCTCGGATAGATAGACTCATCCATAGTCAACCTATCACGCCTCAATCTTCGCGCCGGCGCACCTTCCAAGCACCAAGGGTCTCTATTAACGAGGTCACGGAAGGCGTACATGGCTGCCTGCGTGTTCAGTCAAGTCTCTCAATATGAGAAGCAGCTGTGAAGGCGGACCGTCAAAACTGCTCTCCATCCTCCATCACTCTACCACCTCAACTTCCAGTGCCAAAGCCCGAAACTTCCGCCGTGATGGTGAATCCTTGTCCTCCTCGTTTTCCAATGTCCTCTATGCGTCCGAGCGCCCTCGCTCAAAGCTGTCTGAGGATTTGGTCATGAGCCGGGAACCTGGGGAAGAGATGGCACACGTGGACTTCCTCGACGGATCTTTGGTGTCTAAAGAATATGTGGATATTGGCTGCGTACAATATGGAATACACGAGGATCGCAGACAAAATATGACGGCCTCTAAAACCCAAAACGCAGACGTTGCTAGCATCTGCTTGCCAATTACCCCCGGGCGAGCGGCCGACCCTTCCTCCTCAATCACTGCGTGGAGTTTCACATCACCTGGTCTTCAGCACTCCGTTTTTTTCCACTGCCTTAGTGTTGCCACCCGAGTTCGACATGCAATCCCGACACAAGATCTCCTCGTTTCGAAGTTCATTACCCACCCGTGTTGATTACCATACAACCGAAGTCAGGAAGGAGGATGCTCTCTTTCTCAGCCCCACAATACCACCAGAACAACGCAAGCTCCAGCTCGACGACTTCACCCTACTTAGCGTTCGTTCGAGCCCGGGTATACGTGCTACCCAATCTGCCTGACCAACACCGTCCGGAGATGCCGACATGGGTTTCGCACGGCCTAGCCGACGAGCCGCCAGACTTTAAATAGTCGAGGATCGCCCCCGCCAGCTGCACAAAGAGAAAGTTGCAGTGCTATGACAATGCCCATGCTAGTTAGCAGATCCCTCTCTCCTCGAGTCGAATGCTGACGCTTCCACGCCAATCGGCCATGACATATTCATCTGCAGACATCGTCCTCACTCGGAATAGGGAGGCTCCCAGTGCGACGGCACCTTCGGTTTTGCACTGCAGTGCCAGGGATTCAGCTGTGCGCGAGCACTCGTGAAAGACTCTGGTGTGCCTTAGCGCCAAAACCGTACATCGGACAACTGCAAATTTTCGGGTACCTTAATCAGGTCTCTGCCATGCGAATGGCGAGAGGAACCGTCGGGGTATCAGCTGGTTGTGGGTTCGGTGGCAGCATGCCTGCAGTCAGCATGTGTCTTCGTCGCATTTCCCGTTGTTCCTTTTCATGTCTAGCCTGTCGCAGCAAGGTCCGAAGCTCTACGTCTGGGAGAGCTTCCAGCGGAAAGGGCACGTACGGTCTGCGAACTATTCCTATGGCGATCCCCTCTCTCCGTCGCATTGCCCGTTGTACCTTCTCAAATTTAGCCTGTCGCAACAAGATCCCAAGTTCCGCGTCCGAGAGAGCCTCAATCTGTATGGCCATATCTTGTCGGCGAACTTTTCTGACTGCGTTGCGCCGGGCCAGGGACAAGGGATAACTGATACCGAACTCTTCCCAGTTCACGCGCTCGCATGGCTCTGGTGTGCCGGGTCTTAACCTCGACCACGATGCCATCTCCGCGTCGAGTGGATCGTCTGGTGAGTCGCCCACCTCCCCGAATGCGTACACTAGACCGTAAAACATCGACCATACCGCAACCACTTCCGTTGTTGCCGCGCATAGTACGAAGACCTCGAAGATGCTGAGCCACATCGCGGCAGAGAAAAAGGCCCAGATTTGGCCGATGTTGTCGCAAAATGCCTTGTTTTGTTGTCTCAGTGATATATATACCTTTGCGCCAGTGTATGCTGAGATGATGTTTGACGATCTATTTGATGCCTCGGTACATGGTGTGGTGGCGCTTTATATAGGGGATGGTAACTGAAACCAAATGAGGACCTATCTGCAAAGTTCATGCTTTCAGGCAGTTGGGATTTTCCACCCTGTGGCTCAGCTGTTCTGTCGAGCTTCGTCGTAGACATATCTTCGGTACGATTTGGAACGAACTTCTCATGCTGGAGCTGAAAGCTTGTTTTCCGGTAATGAGTGCTATGTCGTGGCATAAGAATTGTGAATATCTCGAGCTGAGAAGATTATTTGGCTACCATCGATCAACAGCACCACCTTGATATCTGATCCAACCTTTTATGTGCCCCGTGCTGTCTGCCAGAGACTGGCTTTCTCCCGATGGAGATCGGCCGAAAAATAGCGTGGTAGAATTTAACCAGTCCTATAAAGCCGCTTAGGAAGCCCCTTTTCCACGAAGTGGAGAAGTTACTCGAGCTTCGGGTTTTAGGCTTTCATGAAATATATATAAACTGAAGCAAGTACCTTAGCTACTAGTGACTATCATTTTCGCAAACATAGGATGCGCCTTTAAGGGGCATTAACAGCTTGTGCCTATACTACAAGACTCGGCCTGGGAACGCGGGCCGGAAACACTACGCAACCGCAGTACATCTCTGCCGCACCCACTCACGCTCAGCCCCCAAAGGAATATTTCAGCACAAACTCTTCGCAAAAAGAGCAAAACTCTAACCCGAAGCCCAGACTACACGCTAGGTAGTTGGGGTTCGGATCGAGGGAAACCTCCGAAGAGGTTTTTCTCGAACGATCGTGCAGGTTCTCTCCGGATTGGACTGTATTACCCACGCATAGGGCGTCAATTATCACGGGTCGCTCTACCCCCACACCACCGTAGAGGCGGGTGTAGGGATAGGCCGGGTGAAGGTAGGCGGAGAACTCATCACCCAGAGAAGCTGACCTCATGTCTGGCGATTTTTCCCTGGAACGCCCAGGACTACCAACATAAGAATTGTAACATTGACTTATGTTATCGGTGCTAACAGGACTCGGGAGACATGAGGATTTAAGCACAATTTGTCAAACTGCAATATATGTCCATGAATTTTTGGTTGATTTGGTGGGGCTGTGTGAACAGACACCGAGGTAGGCAGCAGTGAAGGTCGAAGGCTGTCCTTGCCTTCGACTGATATTGCGCTTCCATTTGCGCTATTCACATCACAGCAAGCAGCTTTCCAGTCTCTGTACCTGTCACGTCGATTTTCTGGTCTTGTCTACAAAGGTTCGAGGGCACTGGAAGGAGTCCCATGGACGGCTTTGCTTCAACGTGCCATCGAGGTCGGATCTCGCTACATTGACAAACTGCGGCACCGGACCCTTTTTACTTCATCGCGCTTCAACCACCGTCACCTCGCACCTTCAATCCTTCGAGCATCACCGTGGACCAGATCACGGACAGAGTACATTTCTTCTACCCCTATCCACGTCTCAGTCACAAGCGCAGCTCAGCAAACTGACCACCAGAACCGCACTCGATCCTCCTCACTCTGCCTCGTCAAGATACGTCCCAAGACTCTGTGCTCTACATCTCGAAATCCTTCACCATGACGCTAGCCGTCCCTGCTCCTCCCGCATCGCTTTCCGGTGTCGATTTGGCGGCAGCCTTCTCTGCAATCTCGAAGAACTCAAAACATAACTTCACCCTCTAGCCAGAGCGAAAAATCCAAGCACGGGACTTTCCCACCATCGTCAAAATTATGGATGGGGTGCGCCTTGTACAGCTGCTTAGACTAGAGCTAATCCCATCGCAGTTTCACGACACCATGTGCACTCTTCGCGCCCAGACTGGGTTTGGGCACTGCACTGGCCGGCGGAAGACGTGGGAGTTTTCCTGGTGAGTTTGGGGACCTCGTCAGCACCGTCCTCCGTTATCAGATGCGGCACGCGATGTCGAATAAAGACCTGCGAAACATGGCTTACTAGTCAGACGGAAGAATGGTGGTACAAACATAGTCAGCCAGCTCCCGAGAAGGGGAATATTCTTCCTCGGCGTCCGAATATCATCTCCGAACCTTTTACACCTAAAAAACATAGCCTCCGAGACTTGCATCGGTACAGTCGCCTGGGATTTCGAAAAACCGGTACTGTGTACCAGCTGGACAGACTGCACGAATGACAGCCAAGACGAACGCCCCAACCACTCGAAGAAGACTGTCGTGAGACTCTCGTCCACTCAACCGACTGGCCAAGGTTTTCCAGCGTAGTAACGGTGAGGAAGCTCTCACACTCCAGCATCATCACCATGTCGACTCATTTCAAGTACGAAGGCGTCCCCCTCGTCGACGATACTGAAAAGACTCATCTAGAGAAGCCGCGGTCACCTCTTCTTAGTGTATCCCCGTGGACAAGGCAGAGCATGGCAAAGCTTTCTGCGATGCACCAGCAGCAGCCATCATTTCCGCTGGTCTCATAAGCCGTGCAGTGGCCACAGTGATGATCTCGAGCTTCACAAACCACATTCCTGGCTCATATGTTCAAGTTCAATCAAATCACCAAGCAACTTCTCTTCGGCCAGCATTCACAGACGCCTGGAATGGCCCCATCGAGATCGCCAGGAGCTACAGATGTGGAACCGCACCCCAGCGAGGCACGCGCATTTAACTGCACACTCGGCATCATGAACTACGGCTTCCTGGGTTCCGAGTGCTATTATGAAGACATGGCCGACAAGGCGCTGGCGGAAGGTCCTTGGAAGTGGTACCTCGATCGCAACGGAACAATGTTACGATCTGACCTGTATGCGACCCGGGACGCGGGGTCGCAGGGCAGGTCAAGCGAAGGAAGGGAGGACAGCCTTGGGAAGCAGGACCAAGTCACGTGATATGGACTATAGGGGACTGGGGTGGACTGAAGCAGTCCACCACAGACCAGTATAGAGCATAGTATTTTCTATGTCTATATAGTCGTGGTCTAACGCCGCTATTACTAGATAGTTCTCTTCTTTTGTAGTCAACTTATGTTATTAATTGTACTATACTGTTGATCCTCAGAATCCTTCTCGACTTCCCGAGATCTATCCGTAAGTATCTATACTCTTATTAAGTTTAATACTTTAGACTTTAATCGAGATCTAGAACCTCCTTAATAGTTCTTAATATTTTGACTACTCTCTATAGATATATACGCGTATAATAGATTATAATTCGAACTTATTAAATATTAGCTCTAAATCTAGTGAGGAACTTACTTTACTTTTAAGAAGTTCTATTTCTATATTATCTCGAATTATATTACTAACTTTATAACTAGTTAAATCTTTAGTAAAGCTAGCTTTAAGCGACACTATATCTATTTGAAAAGAATCTAGTACTTTGTGGGGTGATTCGCGGGCCGAAGCACTATATACTAAAGACTTCTATAGCACGATAAAGTTAGCTTCTCTTGATTTATTTTATAGCGATAGATATAAATTTGAGGCCTATATTATATAACTTTAACTTAACTTTATTATATACGAAGACAAGTTCAATAATAATAACGTTAAGATAGTATATGTAGAGTCGTTTTTACGCGGACTAGCTCTAGGTTGATTTCAACTATTGTTGGTCAATTAAATTATGAACGGTTGTTAATGTCGTGTCGACATAATACGGGTATTTACATGAATCGAATTTATTGAAGAACTTCGCAATATATATAAAGATGTCGACGAATAAAGGACTGCTAAGCGCAAACTAGAAGTCTTGCGCTAAACTAGGTTTGTAGTCGAGTATATAGCTATATTTTAATAGTATACTTCTTATATCGAATAGAATAATAAAGCTCTTTTAGCTTAATTCTATCTAGGACTTAAGTCTAATATTAAAGATATATTAATTGTCCAAACAACTATCCCTATAATATTAAAAGAGTATATTAAACTCTATATTAAGCTTAACTAACAAGTGATTGAGAGATATTAAGAAAAAGAAGGAAAGGGTCTCTATGCCAATATAAATATCGCGAGAAAGCGATATAGAGTACCTTGTGGCTTTAACGAGATGGATTAGGAATTTAGTATAACTAAAGGGAGTCCTTATAGAACGGCTTAATTTAATTGTGGACTGTTATTACCCGTATAACGGAAAGAATGTATAAATAAGAATCTTTGTCTATACTGCGGTAAACTAAGTTATAAGACACAAGAGTGCAAAGGAAAGGGTTGACCCTAAATAGCAGCTATATAAACTTTCGCTGCTACTTTAAACAGGATAACCCTAGGACGCATGGTTTAGTTCGACAAACTAGAAATTCGTCGACGATGTTAACTATAACGCTGATTTCAACCCAATAAGGTACACCTTAGAGGCACTCCGCGCCTAGGGCATCGATTCGAGGTGATAGCTATAAATAATAGGGAAGTGTATGTTTTAAACTACTACTAGATAGACATCTGGTGCGATCGAAGCGATTATACCTAATTAGCATAATATATATATCGATAATATAGCTTCATCACTAATTATTGTAGATATGAACTTGTTATTGATTGAGTAACCAACTAAACCCGAATTGTTAGACTATATAGAGAAGCATATAAGTAGCTCGACCCTTAACAACAGAAAGATATTAATCAACTATATATGCTACTATCTATTATAGATAAAGATTTAATGGAAGAAGCAATAGTGAGTGACGCTAATAATTCTAACTTAGGAAATAAGAAGGCTGTGTAGGCTTAGTTAACCTCGCGGAATAGTAGCTTTGTACTATATCTATAGACTATAGACGGCATTTTATAATATACACTACTTTAAATGATGTTAAAACACGTGTCTTGCTTAACACTAGAGCTATTGAAAACTATGTTACTTAACGCTTCGTATAACGTCACAACTTTGGAATAACAACGAAGTCTAGACTATATATGCTGGGTATAGCTGATGGAGATAAAACTTAATATATAGTAAGTTACGAGATAGTACTACTATAAATGATAATTGAGAATTATAAGGAATTAATATTATTTAATGTTTTTGACTCTAGCTAGGACGCGGTATTGAGAATATCGTGGTTTATATACTAGAACTCACGAATTAACTAGAGAATATATCTTGTCGAGTTCCCTAATGAAGGCAGGACGGTAAGAGGCAATTTGGTTTTCTAACGGAAAGAAACTCTTGTATCTATAGAGTTTACGTTTCCAAAAGAGTATGCTAGGTTTAAAGACTTACTGAAGGAAGATTTAGAAGCATCGGCTTTATCTAAATACTAACTGTGGGACCATTAAATCCCACTGGTTAAGGGTAAATAACTATTAAAAGAACTGTTGCGACCCGCTTCAGCAGAATAATTTAAACTCCAAAAGAAATATATTGATATTAACCTAAAGAAAGAGTTTATATAATCTTCTAAGAGCTCTGTAGGCTACGCTATATAGTTCGCTCTAAAGAAGGACGGTTCAGATCGGTTCTGTGTGGATTATTAACGGCTAAACAATATTATAATTAAGAATACTTCGCCGCTGCTCTTGATAAACGAAATTCGCGATAGAACAGCTAAAGTAAAATTCTTTACGAAACTCGACCTTTAAGGAGTATACAATCTAATTAGAATAGCTGAAGGTGAGAAATAGAAAACGGCTTTCTATACCTGTTATAGCTTGTTCGAATATCTCGTCATGTTATTCGGTCTTACTAACGCTTTAGGTACCTTTTAGAAGCACCTCAATTATGTTCTTAACAATTACTTGGATGTATTCTGTGTAGTATATTTGAACGATATTCTAATCTATTCGGAGACCTATAGTGAATATATATAATATGTCACTCTAGTTTTAGAACGTCTAAAGGAATATAAGCTACTTATTAAGAGAGAGAAATGCGCATTCTATAAATAAAAAGTTACCTTCCTAAGATGTATTATTTCTACCGAGGGATTTAAGATAGACTCTAACAAGGTAAAGGTAATTGTTGATTAGCCTGTTTTAAGTAAGGTTAAAGAGTTGTAGTTGTTCTTGGGAATAGCGAACTATAATCGACGGTTTATTAAGGATTTCTTTAAGATCGCTGCACCCCTAACTAAGCTAACTAAGAAAGATAAAATATGGAACTAAATTAATTAACACTAAGGGGCGTTCGAGACACTAGTTATAGCCTTTATAACCGCACCTGTGCTCGCACACTTTAACTCGGACAAACTAATTACGGTAGAGACGGATGCTTCCGATTTTGCTATTAAAGTATATCTCACACAACTCGACGAGAATGGCAAGCTACACTTTATGGCTTACTATTCCAGAAAGATAACCGCGCTAGAACTTAACTATGAGATTTACGACAAGGAACTTCTAGCGATTATCGACTCTTTCAGAAAATAGAGAGTATATCTCTCCGAAGCGAAACACGAAGTTTAAGTTTATATAGATTATAAGAATCTTATTTGTTTCATGACCACTAAGGAACTTAACTAAAAACAAGTTCGCTAGTTAGAAATACTATTAGAGTTCAATCTATAAATATTATATCGCAAAAAATCGGAAAACGGCCGAGCTGACGCTTTTAGTCGACAAAGCGATTATGAACTCTAAGATTCTAATAAAGTAAGAAACTTTATCTTGCGACAAGAGAAGGATGGAAGCCTAGTATACAATAAAGCTTTCGCAGCCACTATTGTCGTAATAAACATGGATACTCTCTAGCGTGAACGCTTGGTAGTAGCTAGTAGAAATAATAGGGGTATTATCGACTGGACAAGAGAAGAACTTAACCACCGGGTTAAAGAAGAATTATACTTTAAAGACAGCCTTATCTATATCCTATAAGAAATAGTTAGGGAAACTATATAACGACACTACAATAACCTAATATAAGAGTATATAGGAGTTGAAAAAACTATAGAACGAATTACGTGTTGCTACATATTTCTATAGATAACAAAACAGGTATAAGAATACATCAAGAAATGTACAATATACGATCGAATTAAACACTTACGGCACAAACCTTACAGATACCTCTAGGAGATGTCAATACTAGAATCTCCCTAAGAATTCATTATATTCGACTTTATCACGAAACTATCGAAGTCAATATACGCCGTGGATAGTACAGAATACAATTCTATCTTTATAATAAATAACTAATTCACTAAAATCGTGTATTTCCGATCTTTTAGGGAATTAACAGACACGGAAACATTTGTTTTCTTATTTATAAATATAATCTACGCTAAATATAGTATATTAAAAGAAATTATGTTAGATTGAGACAAGTTATTCACTTCTAAATTCTAGTAATTATTTACAAAACTTTTAAGGTTTTTGATAAAGTTCTTGACGGCTTTTCACCTATAAATAGATAGATAAATCGAGAGAACAAATTAGACTCTAGAGTAGTATTTATGAGGATATATTAACTATAATTAGAATAATTAGGTAATGCTCTTACTCTTAGCAGAATTTATGTTTAATACTTTTAAGGGACTAACTGGTATTACACTACACTATGCTCTCTATAGTAGACACTTAAGAACATCGGGAGACGCCATTAAAGCTCAGGTATACGCGGAAAAGGCATATATTTACACAGCAAACATATATAAACTATATAAAGCTTTTCGAGAGAAGCTACAATTCCTTCAATACCGCATATAAATATATATAAATAGGAAAAGATCTGAGGGTCTAGACCTACGGGAGAGAGACCTGGTCTACTTACAGAAAAAGAATATTAAAACAAAATGATTATCGAACAAACTGAATCATATCAAGCTGGGACTATTTAGAATCAGAGAAAGAAAGGGACTAGTTATATTTAAATTGGAACTTCTAGAATCTATAGAAAAGATTTACCCGGTCTTTTATATTTCATTATTAGAACTATGTTTTAGTCTAAACGCCACACTAATAAAACCACCCGAGCTCGAAGAAGAAATTGGAGAAGTATAAAGATCTAATTATATCTCTAAAGAACGCTAATTCTGGGATATAACTTATTATCTAGTTTACTAGTTAGATATAGATAAAAACTAAAATATATAAGAATTAAAAGAAATACTTATACTTGTTCTAATTGAGAATTACTAAATAACTCTTTAGGGTTAGAGGACTTAGCGAGGGGACCCCCGAGCAACAGTATCTATTAGTTAGTCTATTTATCGAGACTAGTAATAAAAGACAACTAAATAGAGTTATCTAGAGAAAAGTCCTTAGATATTAGGGTAATAGATTGGCTAGGGTCAGCGGAATTTAGCTCCTCTAATAGACGAGCTTCTCAATTTACTATCTTATTCTACTTGACGGTAATTCTATCTAATTGTTTCTCTAGAGACTCTTATAGCTTCTACGTAGCTAACAGGTCATGCGCTAAAGAACGTAATCGGCCACGAACCTTTAATAACTTCTAATATAACTCTTGTTTTCGATTTTTAAGACTATTGAATTCGGTATTCGAAAATATATCACTATAAGTAATATTTTTTCTTATATAATTGGAATATCGAGTGTAACTAGCACGTACTATATAGATACTGCTGGGCTTCTTTAGGTATTAGGGGTAAGGAGCTATAGCACAAGTATCGAGAGTTTCGAGGCGGGCGGCGAGATGACGGTATTGAGTAGACTTATTGACTAGCTGCGGTATAATTAGCTATATAGAGGAGAGAGAGGAAATATAGAGTCGAAGAAATATACTTACCTTAAGTATATTGAGGTTAATAATTAATAAGAGAGGAGGTAGTATTACGATCTAATCTATATACGACTTGAGATGCGAGGTTATAGAGTAGATTAAGCGAAGAAAGAAAGGACAGCCTTGGGAAGCAGAACTAAGTCACGTAATATAGACTATAGAGGACTGGAGTGGACTGAAGTAGTCCACTATAGACCAGTATAGAGCACAGTATTTTCTATATCTATATAGTTATAGTCTAACGCCGCTGTTACTAGATAGTTCTCTTCTTCTGTAGTTAACTTATGTTATTAATTGCACTATACTGTTGATCCCTAGAACTCTTCTCGACTTCCCGAGATCCGTCCGTAAGTACCTATACTCTTATCGAGTTCAATACTTTAGACTCTAATCGAGATCCAGAACCTCCTTGGCAGTTCTTAACAAACAATCGAGATTCCTGCAGACTCTTTCCATTTGAGCCGCTCCGTTGAGGTAGGTGTATGTTCACTGAAATTACCACGTTTCAAATTGCAAGTTAGTTGGGTTCACGTGATCGAGCAGCACGACTCTGACACAGGGTGCCAGGTACGCATTCGAGCAACTCCACAGGGCGAGAGAAGATGACAACTTCCTGATTCCTCAAGAGCTCGCAAGCGAAGGACATACGCGACATGCCAGAAGGTCCTCGCAGATCCCGAAGGCAAGAGCGAAAATATCTATCCGCCGTACGAGACAAGCACCTGAGTGCGGTCCGTGTATAACCGAAGCGAATCGAACTTTCTTGGATATACCGCTGGAGAGGGAGATATTGTTCTAGAGATGATCGTGTCGAGAGTCTCGTTGCTATTGAGTGAGACCTTCTCTTCAATTGGAGGCTTGAATATATAGTTGATACTAGTAACTACTTCGTATATTTGCATGTTTCCTGGCGCCTAATCAACCTCCCAAGCATTCAATCCGCGAAGCGCTTGGAGATGCAAATGCTTGTATCATTCGCCATGTCCACCGCGTCCGGTACTGCCCATTTTGGCCCTCCTTTTGCGAATCTGTCTTTTCATGAACATCAGCCTCGAGCAAAGTAACTTCGTACTAAAAGTATATGAAAATCGATAAGGCATTTCCAACGTACCAAAATTTATTGAGATCTGTCAAGATCTGAAGTAGTTGTGACCGCTAGCAAAAGATACCTTGACATTTTCTGAAAACACCTATAACTATATCAAATCTTGGCGATTTTTGATGAAAACTAGTGCGTTCAGATCGTCCTTTTGATTGTCCTATAGCCTTAAAAGCTGGAGTCACATGATGAGAGCTTTCTGCCCAGGTCGAAGATCATCCTAGACAAGTCTTCTCCAGTCTGCAACCTACATCTCGCATCTTAAGCGGAACAAATATCGTCTTACCCCTCCTCCACCTCGCCCCGTGCTCATGACGTGGAGTGATTGTGTGTGTGAGTTAGAGCACTGTTTATCGAGACTCTCTCGAAACTTGAGCCAATATACTTGTCTCGTAGGACCGGCAAGAAAGTGACCATCCGGCGGCGGTAAGAAGAAAACATTGTCTATTGTAACGCTGCTGGAGGTAGGCCGCTGTCAGGCGTCAAGTCGTTCGTGCTGCAGATTTCACAATCTATGTCGGTCTATAATGCTGTTGCATGTCACGATTCGCCTCGTCCAGTACTAGCTCCTCCTCGTACGACTTGTGAGAGGAGTCTGAGAGAGTGTCGTGAGAACAAGTTGAGAGGGTTGTGAGAGCAGGTCAAGAAAGTTCCCAAAGCGAGTTGAGAAAGTCGAAAGAGTATATTGAGAGAGTGCTAATTTCGATTGATATTTTACTGATTCAACGAAGCACGCAGACCACTTAATGTTGCCTAGCTGCTCGGGTTTTGACCCACGAGGCCCAGTGGAAAATGTGGGTCACGCGGGACAGAATTGGTTGAGCCAGGCACAAAAAGGTAATTACAGAAGCAATCTGGAAAGCAACATTAGCTTGCGTTACGTGTTGTGGTACAGTATCGATGTTGGTAAGAGGTGTGTAAGAGGGAGAAGAGGACGGTCGTCAGACGGTGGAATATGTAGTATGGTGGGTCGCAGTTGCCCTGGCTCAACAGTGTGCCTCAGGGCGTGCCTGCGGGTTCAGACTGTTGACCTTACCCGATTAGGCTTAGCTTGTTCACGTTTAGTCACGTGCGCGCAGGACTGCCTTATGCATATCTAGATGTTAGAATTCTTTCATAGTTACATTGAAGTCATTATACACCAACCTGTCTTACACGGACCGGATTTGGCCTATGCGACAGTCAAAGTACTTGATGGAACTTTTATGATTATTTTAAATTTCATCACAGGCTCTTCTTGTACCGATCAGGTACCGATTGAATTCCGGTCGATACCACCCCGCAAGATCCTTCCAAAGTCAATTCACCGCTACTCGGTTGCTTCCCAAGCATAAAATCATCATGGCATCCACCTCGTGGCGAAGTTTGCTGCCACAATTCACCTTGTCACAGAATGGCGGCACAAATTTTGAGCTTCATGCGCGGCATCCTCCCTGAATTCAATAGCCTCGTCCAAGATCGACTGTCCCACAAAGTTGTACAGTCTCTCGGTGTAGATGAACCTCAGCAGTACGTCGAGCACGTCTCTTTCGTCTTTCACTTCCAATTTTTCCATTCTCCTGACAAGTTGAACAATGAACCATGGCCTTTCTTTGCAACCTACGGAGACGTGTGCGCCGACGAAACAAGCCCAGAACAGAACCTCGGCAATCTCGCGTGTTTCGATCTTCCACAGCGCTGGCAGATCCGAGTCTAGCATGGCTCGCTTCAGTTGACTCGACATTGCTCTCGCCATAGTTGTTCTGGACGGTAGCCCTCCGAATGAGGCTACATCAGCAATAAGTAACGTCAGCCGAACCACATCCTGCAATGGCGTCAAAGTGGAAAGGAACGGCAGGCAGAGCAGATGATAGTCCGCCTGACAGATCATGCTGGTCACGATTCCGAATTCTTGTGGAGTTGTGTTTGGCATGAATCCGGCAACGCAAAGCTCTTTGTATTTCACAAAGTTAATCTGCCACTGGAGATATGATAAGAGCTTAGGCCCCAACTTCTTCGAGACGGAGGGCTCCAGGAACCCTTCTCCAAGTCTTGAAAGACCTGCGAGCGGACAGTCTTGTAGCATCGCGGCTGTGCCGAGCGAAAGCTCGCTTTCTTGGACTGGAGATGGTTTGAGGGGCGGTATCTCTCTGCACAAGAAGCAAGCTAAGTTGACCGCCCTACTGCTGTCAGTGATTGTATGAGCTCAAAGCTGGGGGGCTTTACAGCAGACAAGGCGCGTGAATCGTAGGGGGCAGCATCTCCAACTCGATACCCATGCCGATGAGTCTTCTCATGGCACATAGATGCATTCTGAGCTCTACTACGGTACCTGCCATAATCTACTAGTAAATCAGCAGCTATCTTACAGAACAACCAGGCCTTACCTCATTTCTGATCAAGAACAGAAGTGCCAGTGCACAAGCGACGTCAGCCGTCTTTGCGAAGGCCGCATCCAATCGCTTCCGCAAGCTTTGGAGAGCATGGTACTTGTAATAAAGAAAGTCGTGTGTGGAGACTCTGGTTTCCGCATGGTGGCCGATACACATGGGAGTTGTGTCTTTGGCGATCGATCCACCGGCCAAACGAAACTCAATCAAGGCCTTGTATATGATTGCATTGAAAAGAACTGGATGCTGCAACGCGAGAGGCAGCATGTGGCTGTTGTACTCATTGATAAAGTCCTTAGACCAGTAGAGTTTGTCAACGTATGGGCCAGCGTCTGCCGATATTAGAAAGAAGTCGTTTTGTCGGATAAAACTGTAAAACTCACAGAATTTGAGTAGGAGGTCTGTCTTCCGCTGCAACGATAGCGACGTCGAAAAGGGGTCGATAAGGCCATCGCTGTTCGGTGTTGTCAACCAAATCGTCTCACTCAATGGAAATCTCGAGAACGGTGAGTCGCTACTCGAACTGTCGCTATCGAAATTCTGAAACTTGTCAGATAGCAGTGTGACCGTCGGAGTCGGTTACCTTGTAAGCTGCTTCTTTTCTACCCTTCTTGTATGTCTCGTGGGCTGCTTCATCTCTCGTTGAGTTCGATTGCATGGTTCCTATACAATAAAAGTTCCGGAATCCTCTCGTAGTTTTGGTTTGGACTTCAGCCCGCCTTTTGTGTCCAGCTCTGGCAGCATGGGATCTCCAGGTGTTCTCTGCTTGCTTTCTGACTTGCGCATCTTGCGATTTGAGACCTACAACAAAGCTGATAGGTGCATGGTCACGCGGCACAGCCATGCTGGTATTGTAGAGCTTATTGAAGCTACCAAATATGTTATCAAATCAGCCTTCACCTCAATACCGAACTGGGGATATCGTACACTCAGCTTTCTAGGCAGACCTCACTTTGCAAACGACATCCCGAATTTGTGGTTGCTTTTCTGCGATCAGTGCAACCTGGGGTCAGTAATCAACACAGGTGTTCATAAAGTCGCTGAGGTGTTGGACGGGAAGGCGAGAACCGCTGCGGAACAGTACCAACGGAGAAGTCAACAGAGGCGCATCGCAGGTTTGACGTCGTTAGCTTCCCGCTGAAATAGGCTGCTCCAGCTAAGTTTCGGGCCATCTTGCAATCATAGATGCCATCTATCTGCAGCTGAATCAGCTAACCTACACTTGGCTGTGCTACGCGATCTTCCCACGGCCTGAAACTTTGTTATCCACATTAGACACAATCACGCATGCATAATGCGTACCGGCTACTCTACCCAGAAGTTTCTAGCTTTTGTCTACTAACCCAAGCAGCCGAGCTTCGAGCTCCTCATACATCAAGCGAAAGTGCTCTCTCTGGGCGCGCACTAGTTTCAGCTCTGCCGCCATCGAGTCGAGCTTCTTTTGGGCGCCCGAAAGGGTTTGTTGCTGCTTCTCTCGATATCTTTTCTGCGCTGCTCCGTTCTGGTCTTTCCGGCGCTAGTAGAGGTTAGCGGCTACATTGTAAGACTCTTCGTCGGCACCTGCCTGCTCTCTGGCTCGAGCCATGCTCGACTTTTGCACAAGGTTAAGCAGCGGACTCTCATCTGTCGTTGATCCTGCACATGACCTGATTCCCGCACTGCTTCCCTCCAAGGTACATGAGCAGCACGTGGTTTCCGAAGCACCACACAGGCTTTCGGGAGTATAATACATGGTCTGCGCTGTGATGTTGCTGTACAGGAGCATGCCTTCTTTATGACCGTCGTCAGTCATGTCGATAAAATCGAAGTGATTCGGCTCAAATGACCCGACAGATAGAGGTTGCTCCAATGACTCCGTTGAATCTACCATATCTTATGATCGGAATCGGTCAAGAGAAAAGTGATTGAAGTCAGAGGCTCATTTCACGCGCCGCGATGGGTCTATGTATTGACTGTCTTCCCCAACCCAGGCCGGTACAAATGCTGCACTGGAAATGGATTTCACGGTCACCCGACAACTCCTTACGGTGGGTCCTCTTTGGAATGTCCTCATCCTGGATGTAGTATATTGCCCTAGGCTTTAGCTGAACGGAAACAGCTTGCTTGCTGCGGAGCGCACATTGTATAAGCATTTGCCACCCTCGCAAAAGCCTAGAGCCAGGCATCAAAAATTACCATCTACTGGCTACCAGGCATTTTGCTGAGAGTGCCGAGAGTGGAGGTTTGCAGTTACCATGTAGCTAAGAAACGCAATTTTGCTTACCTAACCGCGAAAGTTCTTGGTGAAGAGAACCCACCAACCTTGCAGCCTGTGACGTAGTCAAAGAGCATGAATGGGTACCTAGAGATCGAGCGTAATATCCATCTCTTGAGGAGCGTTGCATGCAGATGCCAGCTTGAGGTCTTGTCAAGCAGTTGCAGTCACCTCGTGGCGACTACCTAAGACAAAGGCTTAGTAGCCAGGGTTGCTACAGAAATACTAAACAGGTGGACATCAAAAGATGTCATCTGTGGCGAGTGTGGGTCTCATCGCCCACGTGTGCCGCCATTTAGGTGTTGCAAAAGTGAAAGTATGGTGCAAGGAGGGTTTTGATCAAGATGCCAACGCTATTGTTGACCAGTGTTCTGATTGCAGCTTGATGCAAAAGTGTCTGTCGTTAGCAGGTACCTAAATTCTCGCGCTACAATGTTTGAGCTGTGTATATGTGGACACCTGCCAACGGGCTTCGTATAGCCTTCCGCCTAGAGAAGGCGGTCGGTCTGATTTTACTGTCATGCCGCAGTCGAACCTGGTCGTTGTCTAATCTTGGCAATGGTAGTTAGAGGATGCGAAAGTACCTAGGTATAAAACAGAGCAGATTGCAACCGCCTTCCCCTCGCTTCTGTTTGCCGCCTTGCCTTGCCCGTTCCCCATCCCCATCTCCACCGCCCATCCTAACACCACGTGATGCTCTCTTTGCCTGTCTTCTCCGCCAGAACCCAACCTGGAACATCTCATGGTCATTTCATATCCATCAGCGACTCGCCATGCCGCCGTTCGCGAAAAGTACTTGGCCTGGTCACAGTATTAACAATGGCAACGGATCTGTTCGACTTATGCAGCACTCACCCGAGATCCAAGCACCTTCCGTGCACAGAAACTTGACGATTGGTGCAATATCCTCAATATGTGTGAGCCTTCCGCCAATTGCTTGACTCTTGAAAAAAGCCACCGAGTCGTCATTTTCTTGAGGGTAGAAGAAAGACGTATCCATAGGTCCTGGGGCTATGGCATTGACCGAGATGCCCCGTGACATAAGCTCCTTGCTCAGTCCCTTGGTAAACCACTCTACGGGAGCCTTCGAGCCTTGATAGCTTGTGTAGAGGGGTGTGTAGACGGCAAGCAGGGCAGTGACAATGTTGATGATTTTGCCTCCATCGTGAACATGCTTAGCAGCTTCTTGGGTGATGAAAAACGCACTCTTGGAGTTGACAGCAAACATTTGGTCGTACTCGTCTTCGGAAATTTCCGTAAGGGGTTTCTTGAGGACCATTCCAACAGTGTTGATGACAATATGTGGCTTTCCGAGCTCTTTGATCACTGACTGAAATAACTGGGTAACATTTGCAACATTGGTCAGATCACCCTGGTATATTTTCGCACCAAGGGACGATGAAATCTCATCTGCTGCCTGCTTCGTCTTGCTTGAGTTGTAATGTAGGGCGAGTGTAGCCCCCTCAGCCGCCAATCGTCGAGCTATGAGTGCCCCTAGATTTTTGCACCCACCAGTGATAAGAACGACCTGACCTTTTAGCGACATGGTGAGGATTGATACTTATTGCAATGTGTAGGAAGACTGCGATTGTAAGACTCAATATGGAATGACTGAATTGTGCTATATAAGGAATTCTATCTCGTGGAACGCTCAACTTGACACGTCATCGGCACTCATACTGATCAAGAGAGGCTGAAAACGGTAACTGCAGCGCTTAGCTGAGAAGATTTGCATGCTGGTATGCTTTCAGTACGTATATCTCCAACCCCATTTTTTCGTCCTGTCAGGCCTGGTGTCCGAGGCCGGGAGCAAATGAAGGAAATGCCAAGAAACCTCTTTTGGCAGTTTGTTGTAAGACACGGCAGGAAGGACCAGGACAAACAACCTCTGAACTCTCTGTTGCCTCTAGGTCTATGAACAGGAATTCACAATGCAGAGTCGAACTCTATCGAGTCTGAACTCGGTAGTTCTAAATAAGCTTAATGGCTTGGTGGAGCCGGCACCACATTTCGATGACTGATCACCAGGAGTTCTGCTACTCACGTCAATGTTCCTGCATTCATAGATATTGGAAATGAGATTGTCAGGCAAGTGCAGCCGGACACACGATGTGCCATGAGGATCTGCATTAGTTAACGAGGTTACAATCACCAATCAGAAAGAAGAGGTGGGCTTGCCTTGACCAACCACAGTAGCTACACATGATCTGCTAGATGAAGAGATCTCTCGGCACAGTCCCTACCTTTGTACATAAACTTTTGTCTAAGTTTGCAAACAGTTTGTCATCTGCCGGTGAATGAGTAGGTAGGCGCTAACAGAATTCAGAAATTGCCAAGAGCCCTTGTTAAGTATAGTTCGCTAGCTCTACCTGCTTGGAAGCTACTGACTTCACGTTCCCCCTGTCTGCAGAACGCGATCGATGTGTCTGAATGATCACAACATCTTATGTCTTACTTGAAGCTGACATCTCGTGCATACAGCTTCGCTTATCAGTCGAGCGTCGATTGTAGTAACTTCATGCCGTTGATCGTGGCTGGACCTATCACATGTCTCAAGAACCATCACACTATCAATTTATCGACACGTCTCAGGATTCGAATGCAGCACCAACGCGAGAGCTGCAGCGCACTGTTCGCTCGCATGCTGCGAGCGTTTCTCAGCCAGACCACATTACTCGACGGCGCAACCGCATTCCGAGGCTGAATAACCCGGCTCGGGGAGTTACTGTTTTTGATGCTGGCCTGCGTACCAACTTCATCACAAGGGAGCGTGAAGCCTTGCCATCGGCTCGAATCAACACTGGCTTGACTCTCGCCTCGACACATGGCTGGTCATTTGTTGATCAACGTTCGCTTGACCCTAGCAATTCACTCTGGAACAGCCTGTCCGGGCAGACGTTGTCCCCTATCTCGCACCTTGCTACGTACCACAAACCATATGTACCTGGCATCATGCATCATTACATCTACAATCTGACCGTGAGTCTCCGATGTCCCCTTCTTTGAAAAGCTGTTCTATCTTTGGACTACTCGTGGTTACCGTTCCATCAACATCGCTACAAGGTAACCGAGATACACAGATTCCAATACCAGAGTTAGACGGAAGCTTTACTGAGCCACTCTTCCGAGCGGCATGGCTTCCCATTGTCGTTCACGATCCCCTCATCTTTCAGATAGTCGTACTTTTCGCTGCTACACATTATGCCACCTACGCAGATCCGAGCCAATACAACTCCTTGCACCTGGAACTGTTGTCCCTCAAGCAAGCCGCACTGTCAAGTCTGATCCAAAAGGTGCAAAGCGAACAGGGCACAACCAGCAGTAGTAGCGACACACTGATCGCCGCAGCGGCGAAAATGGCAAGTTTTGAGGCTATCTTTGGCGTAGTCGAAGCCGTAAGTACAACAAAAGAGTCACTGCTAGCATCCGTTCCTCATTGACGTGTAACACCTAGTTTCATCTGCACATGTCCACTGTTGCTCGGTTGCTGCAGACGCGAGGAAGCCTCGCCACACTTGGTATGAACGGCTTTCTTGCCCGACTTCTCTCTTTCGTCGACATAAACTCCGCATCCTTGTTGGGCACGAACCTCTATCTCGCAGACACCGGTCTTCTGCCACAACACCAGCCGTCTCATCCGCCGAGGTTTGACCAAGTTCCATCACAGGCTGGCCGCCCTATGAGTAACCCTGGAATCGTGAATCTGGAGCGTTTCATCGGGCTCATGAGTGGTCAAAGCATTCCCGAGAGGGCAGCCAGCACGCAACGCCGAGTTCAGGGGTCGGACGCGGCTCTGGAATAGACTTGCATTTCTAGAGTCTTGCTCCAGATCTGTCACAAGCGCCCAAAGGATCCAGGGTGAGCATCACTGACGCGGACATTACATCTTCAAGTATTCAGCGCCACCTGGATGTTCTCCTAGGGTCCAAGAATCGTCAACAGGGGGCCGCCGGCACCGCAATGATCGATGGAGCTGCATCAAACCTGCCATACGGCTGGCCCTCACGAGACCAAATGTCCATCTCTCTAGTGCACACCCAGATCTGAGATTACATAGCTAGTCGACCCGCGCGAACCCGGTTCTCCCTGCATCAAAGAGCTCGCCAGAGGCCCCAACAACGCGAGTCTCTCGAACGGCGTTGCAGCCCTGAACGACCGGATCGTGCTCATGGTCGACCAAGCTCTCGGCGGCATCTGAGGAGTCGATGTCATCCACGGCAGTGCCGAACTCCTCTTTACCGATGAAAGCATGATGGATCCAAACGCAACGGGAAGGGCGTCAACGGGATCCGCATGGACGGCAACACGCTGTACTTCAACAACCCCAGCCTCGGGACTTTTGCTCGCGTAACGATGGACCCGTCAAGCGGACGTAAAGTCGGAGACGTGAATGTGATAACCTCTGGACTTGGGCCTGACCACTTTGAGATTGACGAGCAACAGCTGTCTGCCTATATGACCAACCCGGTTGACAAACAGCTCCTCCGGATTGGTTTGGCGACTGGCCTGTACGACGTTGTTGCAGATGGTCTACCAGGACCAACGACTGCCAGATGGATCAGCGAGAAGGAGCGTGGAAAGGTTCTGTACGTGGCTACAGGCGGTGGCGTGGATGAAGGGCTAGCGCAAAATGTAACCCTTGGTGGCGCTATCTATAGGGTCAGTGTAAAAGCATAGAAGAGTTTCCCAGTGGAGGAGATCATAGATCAACTGATGTCCAAGCATAGTGAAGGAGACCAGGACGTTCAAGGTCCAATTCGACCCTAGATCCGATTCCATTTGAAGATGTTCCCAGCTTTGCGGCGTACATCAAGAAATTAAATATGCGCCACCTTGCCCTCACGATCCGTCATCAGTAGATATAAGTAAACTCGTCGTTCTTGCCATCCGTCAAATCGAGGAACGCATTCTTTCCCAAACCTTGCCCAACTTCGGACTCGTCCATGGCCGTATACTTGTCCTCCATCGAATGATCCTTGATATTCGCCGCCTTGCCATTCTTCACCCGTTTCCTGGATTGCATCTTGTTCAGGAACATCAGATTCGCCAGCTGGATGAGGACAACGGCGAACATGGTGACGAAGATGGCCAGGACCTTGCGGAGGCCGGGATGGTACGCTGGCGCGTCCTTTTTGTTGAAGAGTAGGGGCCCGATGATGTTGCCGGAGCTCGAGCCGGCGTTGTATAGAGACATGAGGACGGATTTCTTGGTACTGCCGCCTGTATTGCCCACGATCCAGGATACAATGAGCGGGTTCCCGCCGAACAGAAACGCGAGCAGGTAGTACGCCACCAAAAGACCTGCCGTGGAGCTCGACTTGCGAGGCAGGGTGTACAGAACTGCTAGGCCCGCGATGACGGGAAGCATGAGTCCTGCAAGGATCATCGACTTGAGTTTCGCTCTCTGTGCCGCATAAGAAGCCAACAGGATCACGATAAACTGCATTGCACCAAAGGGAATATTCAGCAATGAGGTTTTGTACTTGTCGAATCCGACACCCTGGAGAATGAGAGGACCAAAGGTGTTGGTGACTGCAGCTCCGACATTAAGAAGCATTGCTAGTCCAATCCAGAGATATGTCTTGGGTTCCAATGCAAGTTCCGCGATGTGGGACCATTTGTACTCCCGATTGCCTGTGCCTGTTTGGTTGGCACGAAGGCGTTCGATGGCTTGTGGCTTCTCAGCCTCAGTCAGGAAGCGCGCCGAAGGGATGTCGTTATCGAGATAGTAGTAGACAAATGGTACGGAGGCAATGGTAACAAGTCCGACAAAGAGGAAGATGATTTGCCATTCCTGGAGCACGCTGGACTTAATGCTCCCAAGACCGTAGGAAAGTGCTGAAGCCGCAATCGTTGCAAGACCATTGGTGCCATACCAGGCGGCAACACGAATCGGCTGCTCGGCTCGACGATACCACTGGCTTGTGATGACACTGAACAGGGGAAGACAGCCAGCTTCGAAGAGTCCGAGGAAGAAACGGGCAGCCAAAAGGGAGCTGTAGTTGTGGCAGGCTGCCATCGAAGCTTGTGCAATCCCCCACCCGAGGCAAAGTGTCGGCATGAGTATGCGGTGAGGGACTCGGACGATCAGAAAAGACGAGAAAGGCTGCCATGCCAGCTGTGCGATGGGAGCAATTGACCCTAGGAAGGAGTATTGATCGCCCGTAAGCCCTGTGTCGGTGGTCATTCCGAACAGCGCGCCATATCCGAGAACGGTCTTGTCGAGGATCTGGAGGAAATAGACCCAGACAAGAATAACGAGAATTCTTTTGTCGGTTTTGCGTCGAATGCGTTTGTTCTGGATACCGTCTTAGCACCAGAATTTGCATATCAGAATGAACGAAACGAAACCTACATCCTCATCGGATAATTCCACTCTCTGGTCCCCAACGATGGCGAGTGCTCGGTCGGCGTGTTTCAGTGAAGCCCGGCGGTCGATGACGTCTTTCGACACCCGCCCAGACTCGACATCTTCAGCATGGGCCATCTTGACTGTTTTGTCGTCGAAGTTTGCCATCTTGGAAATGACTCGTCCAAGGATTTGATGCCTATCCCGCGGAGGTGTGTCTGAGGCACTTGGAAAGGATGAAAGGTAGGCTGGCGATATTTAAAGCACTTCCTTGCTGCAGAAGAGAGCTTTGGCGAAGCTGGGAACGTTACTAACGGTGTGGGGTCTGGGCATCCATCATACAACCTCTACACTGCCCACCGTCAAAGACCGAAGCCCACTAGAAGCTTGCTGGCATGGAGGGAGACTTTCCGGGGTCGGCATGCCTTGGCGCAGAGCTTGTGGAAATGGTTGATTCTGGTTGAAGTTGTTGCAGATCATGCGTTACCCCGCAATGGTCTGTCGGTAATTGAACATGCAAAGGTCGAGTCATTCAAGCTACAGCACCAGCAGCCTAGTGGGGAAAGGAATGGTTCCGCTAGGTCTGAAAGACAGCGAGGTCATCTAAGGAACGGGCTTGATCGGTTGCATTTCCGGTCCAACGGCGCTGTTTCGAGAGGTTCACAGTGCACCTCTGATACCTTCTGTGGGGGTCGGACTGACCCACGAATCACCCCACGATAACGGGCGAGCCCATCCGGACCTTGCTTTCCGGCGCTCCGTTGCCCATGGAACTATGCTGCAGATTCCAGAACAGCCAAAAGTACAGGTGATCGACTTGGAAGACACTCTTAACCTTCAGACGGTGCTATGTGCACCGCGCTTGGAACAACCATGTGTCAAGCCCACGTGTTTCCGCTGTGCGTGAAGCGACGCCTCATGCGTCGGCAATTGAATGATTCGCAAAAACCGAGTGACGGCTAAAGGTCAGCAACTAGCACCAAGCTTTCCCAGACAATGCGGTGGCATGCAGCGGCATTCCACCGGCCGAGGCAGTTGAGTGATCTGCTCCTCGCTCGCACAGTTCGTGAACCTGTTCAGTCGTGTTGTGTCGAAGTGGAATGGCGCATCGTTTGAGAAGGCTTGCACCTTTGGACACATGGGCGTCAACAACGGTGAGTCGTTCCAAAGGGAATGAGGTGAGTATAAAATGCTAAACACAAGGCCGTTTTCCCCAGCTATTAGCAAGTGCGACATCGCTGGGCCTGCGACAGAAACTTGGTCCGCAGTGATAGATTCCGGCGGTTGTGAGTTGGCGATTGCCGCCAGAAGGTGGTTGGGGCTTGGACGCGCTGGCGGATGTGGACTCTTCCATGGCCGACGTCTGACGCTTCGTCTCAGGAACGACTCGGAAAATAACTGTGCAGCTACACTGCAAACTTCGAGGCAGGAGGTGTCTCCCTTATGGCGGAGAGACGCCGCACCTCGAGAGCAATGTCTTAGTCGTCACTAGGTGTGTTCTTCTGCTGACTTGCGGCCAACCTTGTTCTGCCAATTGTCCCAGTCGAAGACGCCGAGACCGTAAGTCCAGGAACCGTACTCACGAACCGGTAGAACCACACCCTGCTTCTCCTTGAAGAACACCAGACCGCCGGCGACTTCTCGCAGCGGGTTCCCTTCTCCTTCGCCGGCCCTGCCGACAGGACCGACATCAAAGCCACAAGCCTGGTAGAACCTTTCCTTTCCGTCTGCGGCAATGACACTACAGGCAATCCCTTCTTTGCGTGCTTGCTCTAATCCCCACTCTACAAGTGCGCGGCCGTGACCTTTTTTCTGGTGGTCAGGATGGACCGCCAGGCACTCAAGGTACCACGATTCTGAGCGATCGCCTGTCCATATATGGTCCAGGTAGTCATACGACCTTTCAATGATGAGTTCATCCTCCTTTGAAGCAGCCCGATTCGGAGAGAGGAATGTGGATATTCTCGTCAGCAGCCGAAATATAGGTTCAAGTAGACGTCCTGGAGGCAATCAGTTTGTTCCTAGTCGCCGGCCAATATCATGCGCATAGAAAGGATGTGTCGAGGAAAGAGAACTTGCATCCGCGACGGACTCGAGGAAACCACTATGACCAGCCAGGGACGCAACAATGACTTTCTCCCATATCGACATTTCACCCAAACACCCAGAAAAAGGAAATCAAAACGGGGACAATACTTACTTGGATCCCACCATGCCAGACCCCAACCAGCCCGATAGTTCTCTCTCCATCCGGGAGCAATTCGACTCCAGTGTGCAAAGCCAGTCACGATCCCTCCTCTCTTATCCACGGCAGGCTCGGTTGTCACAAGGAAAACGTGGCTCCAGTCCCAAAAGTCAACGACGAATCGGCGGTACCAATACTTGTCAACGTCGCGTGGATAGGACTTCCTGTATGGATGTATCAGGCGCCCGAACAGTACATCGTCATCGAATGCGAGGGAGCACGTGCGGGCTGCGTTGGAAAGATCGGAGAATCCTGCTCGGCGGAGCTTGCAGGTGGGTTGTGACTCGAGTAAAGGTGACAAGGAGCGCCGAGCTCGTGGAGATGGGGACATGGCACAGGCCAGCTGCGGGTGATGATTGGGATTCCCTCGTGGCTGCTGATTCGTGTCCGTATCGGGCTGCAGCTCTGGGGGAATCGCACGAGTCGTGCTTACTGTGGTTCCTGAACGCTGCTGATGGTGGATTCTGATAACCAGAAGAACTGTGTTAGGGCTTTGTGAAATGCAGGGGTCTTGATGGTGGAAGTGAAGTACCTGAACTGGATGCAGCCCCCAACGGTGCAGGTCGTACCAGAGATGCCTCTCCAAAAAGCGGTTCCGAACGAAGTAAGCACAGATGCCTTTCTGCAATCAAGGGAGGCACGCGACGGCTCAAACCTGGAAGCTGTTGCACTTGCTTCTCACTCTTCCAGCATAACTAAACCAGGTACTCTTTCCGGTTGGGATACTCTGAGGTCTAGTGGAGATGGTAATCTTTTTGTCTTAGAAAATCCGGCACCGGGACTGCGGCGTAAGCGGTGATTCGAAGTTGGCTACACGGTGTCCTTCCCTCATACAGGAGTAGCGCGTGCGGTTGGTGGAAGGTCCAAAAGTCATGTCAGAAGAGGTTGGATACAAAAGAACTGTGAAGCCCAATGTCTCGATGGATCTCAGAATTTTAGGGAAGCCCGGGCATTCTTCGGTCACGAAAGTGTCTAGCTTGCTTCGGCGGAGCATACAGTGCCGAAGTGACGAGGTAGGATGAGCAATGATGAGGAACTCGTTCGAAAATCGCGAAGCCGCTACATACACGTTGAACAGCGTCGTGTGAAAAGAAGGCGGATTGAAATGTTCAGAAGCCCGTCGCTTATTTTGTATAAGCACAACCCGTTGCAGTGTTGCAATACCATTCTCTTTCTATGAAGATGACCGTCCCTAGTTCTGAGTTCGCTGTGATGACAATAGGTAGCAGCTCGGGTGGTATCATTTCCGCATCCGTCACTAGCGGTCATTCTCTTTCAAGGTCATATTGTACACAGTACATAGTAGTGTCACAATGAGAAGAGCTTTTATCACAATGCTATCCCTGGTTGTGTTTCGTAGCGCACGTCCCATTGGACGTCCTTGCGGATGATATGGTCTTGACTGCCGCCACTATCGATCGAGTCATGCTCTCGCGTGCTGGTGAGCTTGCTGCCGACCGAGGTGTTCGGAAGCGCCGACGGCGTCTCCTGGGGATCATTGTATGACCTTCCACCAGACCTAGACTTGGCGGTGCCGTTGCCACGAATAGAATCCATTACATAGCCATTGGCGTTTCGAGTCGAGCGTCCACCAGAACCATATGCTTGCGTGAGTGATGGATCCAGCTGGATACCAAAGCCGCTGCTGAAGCTTTTGACAAACGACTTCAGGTTGGGAATGGTGGCCGACATGAGAGACCAGCAAAGCTCTACTTGCTGGATCACGATCACAGGGACAAGTGCAATACCTGGATTTTCAGATTTGGTGTAGTTGGCGACGTAATGAAGATGGAGGGCTGAGAGCACCACAACACTTCAACCTAGTCAGTATTTTCCAGACATACGAGAGATTGAAACTCACATCAGACGGAACGAAAAAGCAAGGACGACCTGACACTTCATGTGGAATGCCAGATGTACAGGCAAAACAACACAGATCACGATAATGATCAGGATCACCTCTGTCGCAATATCGAATGCCGTGATCAACTGCCACCGTAGAAACTGTGTTTATCAGCACATAAGCACCGGCGGTCTGTGAAATACCACACACCTGACCAGAGCATCCGGCGCTGTCACCTCGGATGAAGCCAGGAACGGAGCAGCTGGCGCCGAGCGCCACAATCGACAGGATGGCCCAAAGAGCTACTCCGGTCAACACCGTGAGACCGACGAAATAAAACAATCTTTGCCGTAATTCTTGCCCAGTCCTCGTGCCGGACAGGTTGAACAACCGCATCATCAAGCACAATGTCGAAGCCTTCGCCGCGGCCGCGGAAAGGATGAACAAGATTTGTCCGGCAAAGGTCGCCTAGCAAGATCAGTGAACTGATTGGGAACAAGCGTAGGAGTTTCGCATACACGACTCGCTTTCGTCAGTTCGCTTTCACGAAGGAGAAGCTGAGTCTTGCCCAGACCGTGGTGTAGGGCGAGCAGAACCGCAATCACTTCTCCAACTTGCAGGACCTGCAGCTTCGATCAGTCGGTGGTACACGACACTGCCGGGGATTGGTCGCTCACCGTCGCGGCCAATGCGATATAATCATCCAAGCCATATGTCCTGAGCCGGATGTGAGTTCTCAATGCAAGCGTGAGAACCGAGTATATCAGACATAGAATGCTCGCAATCCAGATTGTCCCAGCATGGTCGTCAGGTGTGATCTCTGCGAATCGATTGCCTCCTGAAACGTCCGCCATGCTTGGTAGTAGCACGGAATCTTCAATATGTTCGCAGTCCCAGTGTTGTTAAACCACAGAGGGAGCTCGAAGTCGGAGTATGAAGAGTCCAGCGTTCCCAGACGGATTGTAAGGTTCACCTTCTGACTGCCATATACCACCCTTTGCGAATACCTGGGAGTATGGTCCTGGATCAGTGCATCGACAATAGGCGGACGTAATGCTCGAGCATTGAGGTCCTCTGGGATATGAGAGTGTCGCTTCCAGGATGACGCCGAGATGTCTCGCTCAGGAACACATCCACAAAAGCCCCTTGTTGCCGTGCTGCAGGGCTCCAATTTGTGGCTTCCAATTAAATAGCGGGCGCAGATAACAGAGCGAGGAGCACGCTAGGGGGGATCTTGATACCCTTCGAAAACCTTGAATCACTGCAGGTCGAACATCTGGATCCGGCGTCATGAGGGCAAAGAGGGTCCGGAAACAAAGCGATAAGCAGACGGCTGTCACATACCGAAAGCATGTCACGACATGCCAAGAAGCGTATCCGAGAAGTTCGCAATATTGATTGCTATGCAGATCATTGTCAAAGTCAGACAGAGCCGAATGAAACCAGGGCAGTGAGGAGATGGCTTGCGAAGAATGCAGATTGGACAAATCAAGACGGCGCAAGGGAGGTGTTGAGTTTGCTGCCAATTCTTCAAAGCAAGAGGGGTGAGTGACAGGTGGTGTGGGCCCTCAATTGATCGGTCAGTTTTGATGCTCGGGATTCAAAGATGGGAAAGTGTTGGTCCAAGGCCTGGGTAGAGAAGATTACGCATTTCAGCCCTGAGAGTTCATGATGAGGTGGTCATATCATTTCGCCAGCGGCTAGCCGCTAAACTTGACCAGGGTTGTCATCGCCTTAACTAGTCGTGGCCTACTTCAACGTTTCGAGCCACAGCTAACCACAAGCTGCCACAATCATCGATGACAGCCAATAACTCCTTCCACGGGCGCACTCAGTGAAAGCGAGGTGGTGAGCACTATTCTGACCTGAAGACACTTGATAACGAGCACATATGTACAGATCGTGCGTGGTTTTCGGCAGCTTCCAGGTCGGCCCCTCCATATCGTGGGCCTCTTGTGGCCAAGCTCGCTGAAAATACACTTTTGAAACCCCTAAACACATGTTTGTTAAAACCGAAGACAAATAGACCTGAGACCAATCTAGTATCCATCCCAGCCACGAGGCTTCTGGGATGAGCATGCCTCAAGATTGTGCCCGTGTGGGTCTGTCGAAGGCTCTTGGTATAGGCAGCGATAAAACTTGGCGCGTTCCACCGTTGAAAGATGGCACTGTTCAGCAAGCGAAGAAGGAATTCTGAGGTGCAGAAAGAGGCTACTTGATTTGGTATGGAGCGTGGTGAGATATCTGACTGCACCCATGTTCGTCGTGGGGTGTGTTCGCCGGGTGCTGGCCAGCCCCTCCACTTTTGGCCCTAATTTTGTTCCCTCGGCTCAACTGGCCGTCTCGCCTGTGTCCGCTCAAAGCTGCCGAGAAAGTACTCCGTACGAGACCATTGCAGTTATGAAAGGCACTGCTCCTCCTGATCAGTCTTCGCGACCACATGGCATGGACGTGCAGACTGGAAAAGGGTCACTGCTCTATTTGTGCACCGTCGTCGAAAGGGACGTAGTCGTTCCCCGCCCAGGCAAACTTGCGCAAACAGACGTTGTCTGGCTCGTCTAGGTACTCCGTACCTGGCGAAGACCAATTCATGGTGTGCGGGTCGGTGGAGCAGCAGCAATGTCCATCCCTGCCCATTTCTCGCTTACCTCTGACGGCCCCATCACCTTTGGTTCTGCGGAATTCCTCACCTGCCTTGCTCAATTGGATATCCCCAGATTCGCCAGTTCTCCGCAAGCTTACTCTGGGCATTTACGCGTATTATCGCCTGCCAGTTGCTGAACACTTCAGTATTGGTGATGGCAGTGTCATGTGAAGAAGCATGTGAGTCTATGTACCTCACGGAGTCGAAAGCCTTGTATAGAGGAAGGCATCGTGGCACATTCGATCCTGCTGTTACAATCGTCCTGTATCACTGCAGCTGTTGAAGTAGCCCTGGCGCCTTCCCCCGTTCAAGGGCCAATGGGACTGCTTACTAGCTCCATGCAAAAACTCCGAGCGTTGGGCAAGATTTCTCACTGCCAGCAGCACCACTTTTGTGTTTCATGTTTTCTTTCTATTGGCTCGTCCACCGATATCTGCAGCCACCTGTGCAGGTATCTGCTCGCAACATAAACGCCATGAAGAACGAGCGACTTGGGCGCTCCGTGGCTTGCTTAAGCTTGTGACGTGAGCTCGGCATCCCTCCTTGCCGATACGGTTGGCACTGCGTACCTGTCCCGGGAGATACGGGCGCATCTCAACGATAAACCCCTTACTCTCACTATTGGCTTGAACACCAACGGTATCGAGTTCTCGTGCGGGACCGAACAACCTTTGACTCTGCGATCCACTTTTCATGGGGTGTTTGGGATGTGCATAAGCGCGTCGACATCCGTACACGCTCCTGTTGGCTCAAGAGGTCTGGATGAGGAGCTCCCTCGCTTCGACCCTGCTTCCATTGGCGAAGATCTGCACTTCGGAACAAAGGGACTGTACCTTGACACATGGCACTCGTCGTTCACTACGACCTCCTCTCCTCTGTGGTCTTTCTTCGTCTTTCCGCTTCAGCTGTTACCTGTGCCCCTCTTATCGAAGTTGCGGCGGCGGCATCTCACCTCGTCTGAGCGCTCTGTCGCCATCACCATTCTGCACCCATCTCCCTCGCTATTTTCGGTTTGATCAACCTATACCGCTGCAAACATGGCGCAAAACAAGGTCAATGGGGTGTCGGTCACATCCCAGGTGGACCTGGAGGCCACCAATGCAAATTTGCCGCCCGAGAAGAAAGGCACTCTCGACGACCAGCATGACATGTTTCGCATGGGCAAGCATCAAGAGTTGCGGGTAAGTACCATCAAGGGGAGTACCACGGCTGCTGACGTCCACAGCGCAACTTTCGTTTCGTTTCCATTTTCGGATTCTCGATGATTCTGATGGCAAGCTGGGAGACAATCTTGGGGTCAGTGTGTGCTCCACGTAGGCAAGGCACTGGAATTAATATGCGACCAGCACATCTATCATCGGTCTGATCAACGGCGGAACCGCGGGCATGATCTGGCTCTACCTGACTGCTTGGATTGGCTTTCTGGCTGTAAACACCTCGATGGCGGAAATGGCTTCGATGTACGAAAATCAAAAACGAAGCAATTTCCCCAACACTAATCATGCTTTAGGGCGCCAACTAGCGGTGGTCAGTATCATTGGTAAGCTCAGGCATTTAAATTTCCTCGCAGCCTTTACATGGTTTCGCATCTGGCAAGGGCATGCGTTGACAAAGTATCGTAGGGTGAGCGAGTTTGCACCAAGGAAGTATCAAAAGTTTATGAGTTTTATTGTTGGTAAGACAGAGAATGCCCAGTGATCAAAACGACATCTTACCAATTGCAGGATGGTTTTGCGTGCTCGGATGGCAGACCGGAGCCGCCAACACAGGTAAGAAGCACCTTCTCCAGTGTCACGCCCACGTACATCTGTACTGATGAATACCTAGCTTTCCTGGCTGGTACCCAGATACAAGGACTTGTCGTCCTGAACTATCCCGACTACACACCCCACCGATGGCACGGGACACTCTTGACCTTTGCAGTCGCCTCGTTCTCCGTGTTCTTCAACACCTTCTTGGTGAAGAGGTTACCACTGGTTGAGGGCATTGTGCTCATCATCCACATTTTTGGCTTCTTCGCCGTGCTGATCACGCTCTGGGTCCTGGGCCCTCGCGGAAACGCCAGCGACGTCTTCACCACGTTCAACAACTACGGCGGCTGGAGCAGCAACGGTCTCTCCGCCGTAGTGGGCGTCTTGGCGGTCATGATACCCCTGCTGGGAGCAGATGGTGCTGTGCACATGTCGGAGGAGCTCCGCGATGCATCGAAAGTTCTCCCGCAGAGCATGATCGCGACTACGGTCCTGAACGGGGCGATGGGCTGGATCATCCTCATCACTTTCTGTTTCGTGCTCGGCAACCTCGACGATGTTATCAGCTCGCCGACTGGACAGCCGTACATTCAGGTCTTCTACGATGCGACTCAGTCGTACGCAGGCGCGTCAGTGCTGGCGGCACTCGTGATTTTTATGGCGATATTCTGCAACTTGTCCATAACCGCCACTGCGTCACGGCAGCTCTGGTCTTTCGCTCGTGATCAGGGTGTCCCAGGCTCGCGCTGGTTCGCATATGTAAGTGTTCCTTGGTCTGACACGGCTTTCTCGCTGACTTCTTGTCCCAGGTCAGGCCAGGCTGGGACGTACCGGTAAACAGCATCGTGGTCTCGTTCGTTGTAACCTGCCTCCTTGCCTTGATCAACATTGGCTCCACGATCGCGCTCAACAACATCACGTCGCTCTCCCTGGTCGCTATCCTGGCTTCGTACATCGCCTCCGTTGGCTGTTTGTTCTGGAGACGACTGACGCATCAGCCGCTTCTACCAGCGAAATTCACCTTTGGTCGGTCGCTCGGTCTGTTCCTGAACGGATTCAGTCTGTTGTTCCTCATATTCGCCTTTATCTTTGCGTTCTTCCCTGGTAACCCGGATCCGACGGTTGCGCAGATGAACTGGGCTTGCTTGATGTTTGGAGGAGTCATGCTCTTTGCGGTCCTTCATTACATTGTACAAGCGCGGCACGTCTATGATGGACCTGTGGAATACGTACGGAAATTGGTTTGAGGGCAATAAGCATGATCGTTGTGTGATGATGGAGATGAATCTATAGGCCAACGACCATATGAATCAATTGAGCGGCCAACATCAGGAGTCGTCGAAGTTCGTTAGTTCCGAAGCTCGTGTTCAGAGTTGGAAATCTCCTACGATGATGTTCGAATGTCCTATATTCCCGGCCTTAATTCCCGGCTTTACGACAGTGCTGCAAGCACCACATATGTTGGACCATTCCTTCACCTGCGTCGGAGTGTCATTTGCCACGACAGACACATTTGCATAGTAAGGTAAAGCAGACCTGTTGATTGCTCCCGTGCTTCGGGCCGGATTGCAAACGAGCAATCGAGCAGGCGACAGCTTCGTCAAACGACGTTTGATGGCACGGCAATTCCGGCTACCCCGGTACGACGTCCCTTGGGTTTTGTGCAAATCCGAAGACGCAGCGAATAGCGGGATTGACGCATTCGTGCTCGCTTGCGAACTCGGCATCAACCCCGGATCGTGGGGACGGGTATACGGGCCCGGGCTTTGGGTAGCCTGAACGATCCAATCATCTACTTGCCCACGACACCGACAAACTAAATACTGTCGTGTTCCTCGATTTCTGGCACCCATACTGGGGTGGTGCTACCTGCAAGTAAGCTCACTGAATGGAAGTTTGCAACTGTGTCAAGCCCCGAACACGGCGGCCAAGTGATCAAATTGGGTTGAACAGGCAGTAATCAAGACGCCTAATTGGTTCCTGGTTCCATTCGTCTTATGCCCCGCGTTTTGAAGCGTGAGGGTTCAGCTGCCCAGCCTTGGCCAACAGTACCCTGGCAGAACAGTATTGGTTCTATGTCCTACCAAATGCAGGGTTAGGCATCCATCAACGTTATCCTGATAGCTCTGTAAACGATTGAGACGGCCCGGGATTGAGTGAAATGGCAAACATCTGCTGTTTGTGCTTCGTGATACCGTGTTGGCAGAGTCTAGATGTCGGAATGCGGTAACGGAACACGAGAAGCGAAGGCATATATGCTACATGCTGTCCCTCGGTCCCATTCCGTTACTCTCCTGTTTCCAGGCCTTCTTCTTCTTCTGAGAACACGCCTCGGACCTCCATTTTTGATAGCAAACCTGGTTCAACTTCTTGTCCTGTCTCGACTTACCAACACCGACCATGGCTCCGCATGCAACAGAAAACGGCGCCACTAATGGCACCTCACAGTCAGGGGGTCTGGACTTCACTACCTTCTCAAATGTGATCGACGGCAAGCTCTCTTCTACTCAGAAGACTCGCCATGGCATCAACCCTGCGACGGCCAAAGCTAATCCTGAAGTCCCTGTCTCGACTCAAGAGGACGTAGAGAGCGCCATGGCAGCAGGCAAGAAAGCGGCCAAACAATGGGCCAAGACACCCTACGCCGAAAGACAAAAGGCAGTCCTCGCCTGGGCGGACGCGATAGAGAGTGAGAAGGACGGCTTCGCGAAGTTACTCACCCAAGAGCAAGGCAAGCCGCTCCACTTCGCTGCCTTCGAAATGGATTTTACTCTTCAGATCATCCGGACCATGGCAAACCTCGAGCTTCCGACCGAAGAGATCATCGACGAAGCTGATCGGAAGGTACTCGTACGGTACACTCCTCTCGGCCTGACCGTGGGGATTGCGCCGTGGAACTATCCGGTCTTGTTGACCTGCTCGAAGATTGCGCCATGTGTGGTCACCGGTAATCCGATTATCATCAAGCCATCGCCATTTACGCCTTACGGTGGTCTGAAGGTTGTCGAATTGGCACAGAGGTTCTTCCCACCGGGCGTTGTGCAAGCACTGAGTGGCGATGACAGTCTTGGCCCTTGGTTGACTGCTCATCCTGCGCCTGCCAAAGTCAGCTTCACCGGTTCATCTGCAACGGGCAAGAGGGTGATGGAGTCCTGCGCCAAGACGCTCAAACGAGTGACTTTGGAACTGTCCGTCTTCGAAATTCCCTTTTTGTGTGGTAAGGAAGCTGACCGGGCGCTACAGGGGCGGCAATGATCCTGCGATCGTCCTAGATGATGTGAACGTCGATGAGGTTGCTCCAAAGGTGAATTTCCTATCGTCCGTGTCTGATGAAATATTGGCTAATGGTAGTTGATGTAGATCGCAACCCTCGCTTTCTTGAATTCCGGCCAGGTATGTCATCTCATTCCCGTAGCAGTGTCCTCTCAGGGACTATATGGCTGACCGCTCCAAGATCTGCCTTGCCCTGAAGCGCATATTCGTCCATGAGAAGATCTACGAGTCGTTCCGTGATAAGATGGTTGAGCACACCAAGACACTGAAAGTCGGCGAAGGTTTTGAAAAGGATGTCTTCCTTGGGCCCATCCAGAATTCCATGCAATATGAACGGGTCAAGGGCTTTTTCGAGGCCATAGACACCGAGAAGTACAATGTGGCAGTTGGGGGCAAGAATCCCGAAGGACCGGGATATTTCATCACGCCCACGATCATCGACCGGCCGAAGGAGGACTCCAGGATTGTCGTGGAGGAGCCTTTCGGTAAGTCATCTGCGCCTCGGGTTGTCAATTCTCGATTGCACAAGCGACTGATCATGGCACGTACAGGCCCGATCGTACCACTTTTGACGTTTAGCACCGATGAAGAAGCAATTGAGAAGGCGAACAATACCAACTACGGACTGGGAGCGTCGGTGTGGTCTGGCGATGTGGAACGTGCGGCGAAGGTTGCGAAGGAGCTTGAAGCTGGCAGCGTGTAAGTTGTCCTTGGCCTAAACAAGTCCCACTCGCGCATCGACAGATATTGACGTCTTCACAGCTGGGTCAACACCCACTTCGAAATCGACCCACGAGCACCTTTCGGCGGATTCAAGGAGAGCGGGATTGGCACCGAATTTGGGGTTGGAGGGTTGAAATCATACTGCAACTCGCAGACATTGTACCTGAAGAAGAAGTGAGGGGCAAAACGCATATCAGATGGCGCTGAGTAGCAGATCGGCTGTGTGGAAAGCGTCAAATCATACCACGCAAAAGGCGACGGATGTTGTGCCAGCAACTTATGTGGCGAGTAATCTTAAGCTTGTTGAAACGGAAGGACGCGTCTAAATCCTGCGTGTGCCTTATTCTTAACGGGAGCCGCCTGTTGCGAGTCCCTCGAGCTCCACATTCGGGGGCAGCACCGGACCAGTCCTCGCCAGTCCTTCGAATGCGGGGAAGGCGCCTGGGTGCCAACGAGCTAACTGGAACCAGCCCTAAACTCACCCGTGGATCTGGCTCGCCCCTTCTGCAGCACGCACCTTGTGGATTGGTCCTTCTTACCACTGCAATTTGTATCTTCCGTTGCGCAACGTCGCCTTCACATCGGCAGTCTAACAAACTTATCTCCATCCAACATTACGAAGGTCATCCACAGTATTGGGTCACAACCTGAGTCAAAATGCCTCTCTTTGGGTGTGCGACAGACTGAGGCGCGTATCACGAACAATTGAGATTTCGCCTCGAGCCACCGAGGCCAAATCATCAACTCGCTCCGCGTATATTCGTCAAGGCGCAGGTCAACAATGTCTCTCATCGATTACGACACTCGGTGAGCCAGAACAAACCGCCCACCATGTCTGATCCAAAGCGCCTGCGTCTCGACCACTCTCACAACGGTTCAGCTGTCGCTGAGCCGGTCGGGCCAAGCATCCACACCTCCGCCGACGATCGCCACCGCTCAAGCACGAGCAGGACGGAAGGTCGCCGACGCTTTGAGTGTACATATGCTGGATGTGGTCGAAACTATTCACGCGCCGAGCACCTACATCGCCACCAGCTAAATCGTGAGATCTCCTATGGTCACGATCTAATAGTACCCAAGCTGACTTCATCGTAGACAACCCCAAGGAGATTTTCAAATGCGACTACCCTGGATGCTCAAGAACGTTCGTCCGACAAGACCTCTGTATTCGTCACAGGGAGCGCCACGAGAATTACGAAAATCGCAGGAAGTCGATGTCCAAACAGCATGATTCCAGCCGTGAGCCACTGTCTCCGTCCTTGAGCGAAGGCGCGGCAACTAGTCCCACATCTCCCGACTCGAACACCTTCACGACGCCGACGGCTGCCTCGGATGCGTTGAAATCACCGTCCCTGAACCGAGCATCTTTCTCGGCAGGGTCTAACTTCAGAGCCACAGATCTCCAAGCGATCATTCAGCAAAGCATCCCGGAAACTAACAGCACAAGTGATCACCTCGTTGCGCAATCGTTCCGCCAACCAACTTTGCAGCGTAATGCCAGCACCGGCCTGCAGAATGATATGCAGCCCGGCACACTCGGTCGGCCAGAGGCACAGGGGCCCACATCCTCGGCAGCTCAAGGACCCTCCAGCATCTCGGACAATCTCTTCGACCATCTTGATCCATCCGTCTTGAACAAGACGAGAACGCACTCGAGCAGTTCCAGACTTCCAACCATTGCAGACCAACTGGTGCCTGAAGGGTCTTCTGGAACCTACGCTTTGCCCAGCTTAGGCGATCAGCCACTGAATGATTCGCCACTTTCTGTTCGAGATGAGTTTGCCGCATGGCTCTTTGACGACTCTGGGGCGTTTCACGCCGCTCCATTCTCACTGGGTTCCCAGGGCGGCATTGGCCTCGCTACCGGTGCGGATACCTTCGGCAATGCAGTATACCCAAATTACATCACCGACCCTGGACTGGACACATCCTACCCAACTTTACACACAAGGGCCGATAGCATAAATAAACTACCCGAGCTCTCGGGCGACAGCAGTCTTCTGTCGCACACCAAGCGAAAGGCATTGATAGCGTTGATGGAATACCGCTTCAGCGAGGGTGACAATCCGTCCGTTCGACAGCTCCGAGATGAGATATTCCAGGGCAACCTGGACGCAGAGGAACACGTTCTAAGCATCAGGTCCATGCAGCATTATATCGGCTCGTACTGGTACCACTTCCACGCCCAGATGCCCATACTCCATCAGCCTACATTCTCTGCAGATGAAATTCACGAATACCTGCTGTTGGCAGTGATGGCTATTGGTGCTGCCTTCCTGAACAAGGCCCACGGTCGTGCGGTAACCGACTCAGCAGCTCGCCTGGCCACGTTCATCGCCTGGCACTTACGCTGGCAGGTTTTCATGCATGGTGATTTCCATCCACCAGCCAAGCTATGGGTCTTTCAAACGCTTATCCTGCTGGAGATATATGAGAAGATGAACGCAACCAGGATGCTGCATGAACGATCACATATTCACTACGCCACCACGATCAACCTGATGCGACGGGGCACGGCCCTTGTCGAGACTGCGACCCAAGATTCCGCGCGTACGCCTTCGAGTCCGGAAGAGTGGTGGTCGAGATGGATCACGGCGGAAGCAACACGGCGTGCAGCTTATGCCGCGTTCTACCTCGATGCTGTCCACGCGACGATGTTCGGGCATGCGGCCATGATGGTTGTCCACGAGATCCGGCTGCCCCTACCATGCGATGACGCACTCTGGTCAGCCACCTCCGCGGCTGAAGTAGGTCGGGTCGAAGCCAGTTTGCATGCTAATGGCATCAAGCCCACCACGTTCCTTGACGGGTTGAAGAAGATCCTTACTGGTCGGAAAGTCCGCACAAACAACTTTGGCAGAATGATTCTTATGGCCGGCCTCCTCTCTGTGTCGTGGCATATGAACCAGCGGGACCTTCAAGTTTCCAGCCTCGGCGTATCGCAAACGATGGGTGTTCCTGATGGCTGGAGAACTCCGCTGACAAAAGCTTTTGATTTCTGGAAGAAGGACTTTGACGAAAATTTCGAGTACATGCGGCGCGCAGCCCTTCCGTGGCAGAAGAATGAGGGCGTATCTGGCGAGGAAGATATGGCGTATACAGCTGATTGTTTATACCATTTGAGTCGGATCGCCATGAACGCCGATATCTTTGACTGCCAGATCTTCGCCGGCATCAAGCGACTCTTTGGGAAGGTAGTAAGCAACGCTGACTATGAGAGGGTCAAGGCCAAGCTCTTCGACTGGGCAAAAGGACCCAGTGCCAGGGTTGGAGTCTACCATGCTTTGCAGTTGTTGAGATCAGTCATATTGCCGGGCAAGGATGGCGCAAGGAAGATGTACAATGCCCGTGAGGACTACCTCATGATGCGGCCGTGGGCACTTTACTTCGCGGCCTTGGTTGTCTGGTCGTATGGATTTGCCCTCGATGGTGTTCTCAGACCATTTCCGAGCCTGCTGCAAATCGAGGCCTCACCGGGAGCTGTCTCGACACACTCTCATGGATCCAGTCAGTCGATGCTGAACATGGCGCATGATGGAAGCGAGTTCCAGACTGAGGTGGTCGTGAAGGACGCACAGGCTTTCCTGCAGACTGTGGGCGGAGTAAAGTCGCCACAGCAACTCGAAACCATCAAAGACGGTAGGAACAATGTGGTTGGTGTCCTGACAATCCTGGAAATCGCCTTCCGAGGATCAAGGTGGGAACTGCTGCACGAGGCTGCTGGGCTCCTTCGCAATGCAATCATGTTGCTGCGTGGAGCTAGTCGTCAGTGACTTGGGAGACATCGGATTATTTTTGCGTTCTGAGCAGGTTTGCCCGAAATCTGCCAATTGGCACGAAAGAGTGCAAGCGCTTGTGCCTCTACCAGAACATTCGATCATCCTCATTGTGTCTCTAAAAGACACAGGACTGCAACCTCATCACTCTACTACTCTGCTGGATATCTCTAGATACCTACCAACCTTCGTATCCAGGGCCAACGAAATTCTTGTGCCGCGCGGGAGGCTCCTCGTGGTCAGGAAGAATGGTGCTCTGTTATGACCATCGTGCAGCGACCTGACCTTTGATCATGACTGCTCCAAATCTCGTGGGAGATTTTTGAACACGTAAATGTATTCGCAAAGGGCGAATGAGCGCAACAAGCAATAACTCCTCCACGGGTACTGTTGGGGTTTCACGGACTTGTTGATATTTCTAGTGGGGAAAGTTGCTCGGGCGAAAGCACTATTAACCCCCAAAAGAAAGCTATCTATCGAGTCATGACGCCTAAGTTGCCGTCCACGGGCACTCGCTACAGTCGGTGTTAACATCACCCGGGCACCCCACGCAACTCCAAAGAGGACGAAATCATGGGGGCGAGCACCTCTCCGTTTCGGACAAGGTGCCAGCGAGCGAGCAGTTTGCCGAAACCCCGGACTTGCTTCCGTCATCTTGCAGCGACCTCTCACTGGTGCCCTGAACACTTTCAATGTCACGCGGGCTGGCGAGAGACTTGTCTCGAGGCCTATTGTATCAGGGAACAGAGGCTACCTGAACCGGAATCACAAAATCTGTACTAAGCACCATCCAGTCACACCACATAGTCGACTAATATTCCTTATCTGTATATTGAACCAGGTTTGAACGTCTGTCCCGGTTATCAAGGACATCGACCTGTCGTGGATCATCTTGAAGTCCACTGATTCACGATATTCAACTGAAATGGCTACAAGTGAGCTCCAATCACTCAAAGGCGTCACAAATGGGCAACACCCTGCCGTGGCTGGCCAGCATTTAGCCAAGATCAAGAGCGTCGAGTACTTCCGAGTCAAGCCCAGATGGCTCTTCGTCAAGATCTCTGATGATCAGGGAAACCACGGCTGGGGTGAAGCTACTCTCGAAGGCCACACCAGAGCTGTCGAGGGCGCACTGGACGAGATCATCGAGAGAGTCGTTGGTCTCGAGGCAGAGTATGTATGGTCCGGCATGTCCCCTGTGAGCGAGAAGGCGCTAATTTGTCATGACAGTGACATCGAACATATCTGGCAGCTGATATGGCGACTGGGATTTTATCGTGGAGGACCAGTGTTCATGTCTGCCTTGTCGGGCATTGATATTGCTTTGTGGGATCTGAAAGGTAAGCATTTCCGATGTCCTTTTTCCTCGGCAGCTATTTCCTGACACGCCGCAGGCCGAAGATTGAACGTGCCGGTATATCAGCTCCTTGGAGGTAAAGTAAGGAATAAGGTCCAAGTCTATGCTTGGGTGAGTTGCCGTCCCATCTTGAGAGACTGTGCAACCCGACATTAGCTCGTCTAAGCTGTCATTCGTTGCCTTCCATTGAGACATCTATGGCCAAGGTTTACTGATATATGCTTTCACAGATTGGGGGCGACCGACCCAGTGACATCGAAGCTGCCGCAAAAGCACGTATCGCACAAGGTCTGAAATGCATAAAGATGAACGCCACCGAGGACGTCAACTGGCTCGACTCACCCTCCGCCCTGGACGCCTGCGTCGAACGTCTCAAGGTTGTCAAATCGCTCGGTCTCGACGCTGGCCTCGATTTTCACGGCCGCCTGCACAAACCAATGGCCAAGCAACTCGCCAAAGCCCTCGAGCCATACCGCCCACTGTTCATCGAAGAGCCTCTCCTTGTCGAGCACCCGGAGGCGTTGAAGCAGTTGTCGCAACACACCACAATCCCCATTGCGTTTGGCGAGCGGCTGTACACGCGCTGGGACGTCAAACGCTTCCTGGAAGATGCCAGCATCGACATTCTTCAGCCTGACATCGCGCACGCGGGCGGCATCTCCGAGACGCGCCGGATGGCGAGCATGGCGGAAGCGTACGATGTGGCTATTGCGCCGCATTGTCCGCTTGGACCCATTGCGTTGGCGGCGAGCATGCAGGTCGCGCTGTGTACGCCCAATTTTGTGATTCAGGAGATGTCCCTGGGCATGCATTATAACGTTGAGGCTGGAGAGGAGGATTTGAACACGTATTTGGTCGATCAGTCGGTCTTTGAGATCAAGGATGGGTATGTGGACGCTTTGACGGGGCCGGGGCTGGGACTGGAGATCAATGAGGAGGTTGTGAGGAGGATCGCGAAGACGGCGGGACATTGGCAGTGTAAAGAGTTTTACGGGCCGGATGGAAGTATTAGGGAGTGGTAGGAGCTGAAGGTTCGGAGAAGATGGACTGTTGAGTTCCATGTATAATCACGAGTGCTTGACGCGGAGATGAAAAGGGCCTAGACGCCGACCTAGGACGCTCTCGGCGGCATTTTTGCTTTCTTGCACATATTTCAGCTTCGAATTGGCGGCCGATGTCAGGAAGCAGCTCCGGCCTTTCGATGCCCTCTTTCCGTCGAATGTCGCTCATTCCTGGTCTCGCAGGCTGAAGGGTCTTCTGGCTCCTCCCAAGGACGCATTGATACGGTGACCAGCTTGCTCCTCACAACACAGGATCAGGTGCATGTTATCTACCCATCCATCCTCCATCCCTACCGTCACGAGAGGTTAGCGTGAAGATTCATGACGGATTGAAGCCCAATGACCCAGCCCATGGTACCTAGGTATCTCAAGGTGACACAAAGCATCCTTGGCCTTGAAAAAAGTCGAAGAAGCAAAGAAAAACTTACACGACAAACACTTCCCCCGTCACATAAGCACTCGCCCGACTCGCCAAGAACACTACCGGCCCCTTGAAATCATCCGGCGTGCCCCATCTCCCCATGGGAATCCTCTCGAGAATCTGCCTCGCCCTCGTCTCATTGGCGATCAGTGCCTCATTCATATCCGTCGCGATATACCCCGGCGCAATCGCATTGACATTAATCCCCTGGCCCGACCACTCATTACTCAGCGCCTTGGTCAGCTGTGCAATACCGCCCTTGGCACTTGCGTACGCCGGAACAGTCAAACCCCCGGAGAAACTGACCAGGCTGGCGATATTGATGATCGAGCCGCGGTGCGGCCCCGACCTTTGAAGCATGTACGCGCCAAAATCGCGGCACAGAGTGAAGACGGTGGTTAGGTTGACTTGGAGGACTTCGTTCCAGTCGTCGAGCGGGAATTCATGCGATGGGTGACGGCGTTGGATGCCGGCGCTGGTCACGAGTATGGAGACGTCGTGGCCGTCTCCGAGGATCTTGTTGGCGAGGCTGGACACGTCTGATTGGGAGGCTAGGTCGGCGGTGTAGATTGTTGCTTTACGCGAAAGGGCCTCGATCGCGCGTTCTGTGGTCGTATTGGAGGTGTCTCTCTGGCGTGGGTGTGAGTCTTGCTTCGAATGTGGGAGGCAACTTGCCGTACCTGGATCAAGATGATGTCGGCGCCTGCTTCTGCAAGGGCGATTGCCATGACGGCGCCGATGCCTCTGGTGGCTCCTGCTTCTTCATCAGGAATGCCCAATTCGTGGACGGTGGCTCCTGACCTGTGATGACAGCCGTCGTGCCCTCGAGCGAGAACATGCTCGGAAAGGTAAGAGCCATGATGCTCTTTCAATTAGCCCTAAAATAGAGATCGGACTACTGTGTGCAGTGGCCAGGCCGTTGTCGTATTTCTAGCCACCCAAAGACCCGTGAAGGTCATTCAGCCTTGTCGCCTTGCCCAAGAGATCCGAGATCTCCCTTCTGGTGCGGGAGGATTGGCGAAGCCAGACAGACACCTCGCTTCGCTATCTCGATACAGGTACGAGCGTAGGATGGCGCTGTCTTTCGCCTACAACGTGTGGGGACCTAGATAGCTTACCTGGACGTTCCGCAAGTCGTGCCCACGCTGCAGGGAATTATGAAGTTGTTCCGAAGTTGCTTGGCATGTTCATGACCCTTAAAAAGTTGTACGGGGAGTTTGGTTGTTGATCCGAACACCACGTACAGCACAGTGTGCTTGGGGGAGGATCATCGGCATGGGCGGCGCAAAACATTGGAATGCTCGGCGTGGAGCCCCCAAATGACACCTGTGGATCAGTCTCGTTAGTTGAAGGTGCCGTTGTTTCGGACAGTCGTGGGGGAGTCCAACTGAAAGCCAGTCCATCGTGCGGGGCGCTCCGAATCCTGGGGTCCATGGCCAGAGCGCTGGGATGAAGGGCAGGCATGACCACCATTAAGCCTAAGACAGATTTACATGATGCATCGATACCAAAAAGATCGCCTGGTCTGGGCCAGAGTCATCACTATATGCTCTGCCAAGTACAAGAGCATGTTTCAGCTCGGTCGAGAGTTACTGCCACAGCGTGATGCCAATTCTTACTCATATGGAAGCACGGGAAAGCAAGGCGGATATCCACATAGTCGAGTTCATGTAGACCACACGGTAGAGAGCACATTCGCAAGCACAGTGGAAACGATGTGCTTTCCAGATCCTCTACAGGCGGGTCTTGAAAGGGCTGAGGACTGACCAGCAGGCCTTTTCAGTTCCACGGACCTTCCTCTTCGGCCCAGTGATATTTGCCAACCTGGAATCAATCCTATAGCAGCCACAATCAGAGTATATACCTGAAGCCTGCATTTCGTTGCGCCTCGGTAGGACCGCTCTTCCCAACATCCTCGCCTCGGTCCATCTTTGCGTTTTCTCGGCGGAGATAAAAGCGGATGATAGTTGCAGCGACAATGGCCACGGCCGCAAACACAAGGTTGATGATGAAGGCGACAAGATATCGTGGCGGGGATCGATAGAGGTAAGAGGTCCAGATGTTGGGAGTGTTGGCAACTGCGTTGATAGTGGCGATGGCTGCTGCTCGTTTCGCGGACGGCTGGTTCAAGCTGCCTGTGATCCATGAGAGGACAACGATCGCGGCGGAGTAGAAAGAGGCAGGCATAAGCATGATGGCGACATCTGAGAAATTGTCAGCTGGAAGGACATCATCAAAGATAGGGAGGGGCCTTACAGCGCGCTGCGAGGTTGAGGGTAGACACGGAGATGATATTGGCGATCAGGGTGATTGCCAGAGGACAGACGATATGCAAGTAGCGCTCTTGCGTCTTGTCGGAATGGAAGCCGTTGATCAGCATACAAATGACACAGAGCATGTAAGGAGGAGCCGTCAGCCCGTAGGTCTTGTTCCTCGAATAGCCGAGTCCGCCCACGACAGACGGGAAGAAGTTGGTGACCGCAGCGGAAACATAGATAGACGTCAATAGCGCCATGAACGACCACATCTTCCAATCCTGAAGCGCCAACAGAAGACCCCTCCACCCGCTGACTTCTTTAGAGTTGTCCTGTTGGCCGAGATCGGATTCGAAGTTCCAGAGCACCCACTCTCGCTCCTGTTGCGAGAAGCCGCGAAGCTTTCGGATTGAGTTCGGGAGGATGAAAGCGAAGAGAATTGCCATGCCAATGGTGGCGACGCCTTCGATAAGGAACAGCTGCTCTTCTGCTTAGTTTGGCTCATAAGTCGCTGGATCAAGTATACGTACCCATCGCCAGCCCTCAAGACCACTGTGGCCGTCCAAGTTCAAAATGGCAATGGCAAAAAGGCCGCCGAAAGCGTTACCGAGTTGTGAGCCCGAATAAAGGATAGCTGTTCTGAACGCGAATTGCCTTCGATTGTAGAACAGGGAAAGAAAGTATAGAGCACCTGAGCAGAAAGCATCAGCACTGCAAGCACTTGTTGTCTTACATGCACATACCTGGGAAGAAAGCGGCCTCGATCACACCAAGGAAGAACCTGCATGCCAGAAGACCGCTAAAATTCTGGACGACTGCCATCAAGGCTGAGATCAGACCCCAGACTCCCATGGCGACACAAATGTATACTGCAGGATAGTCGATTTTCCCGGCGACGACATTAGATGGCACTTGAAACAAGATGTACCCGCAGAAGAGAATAGAGACCGCGGTTTGGTACTCCACGGCCGAGAGACCTAAGTCATCGCTAATATCGGCTAATTTTGCGGCCGCAATGTTCTGTAAAAGAGTTAGACACGACAGTTAGATGCTGCTGGGAGATAGCATACCTGGCGATCGAGGTAATTGAGAATGTACATGATCACAATAGCTGGCATAATGAAGCAGTCCAGCTTGAAGGTGGCTTTTCGTCCGAGGGAGGTGAGCTCAGCTTCAGATAGACCAACAAGTGCTGTGGGCATAACCAGATGAGAGTGCTCGATGCGCACTTTCTCGGCGCCGACGTCCTCCACCCTCAATGAGGCATCGCTGGGCCGCCTCGTCTCCTCCATAACCTCTTTGGTGTCCATATTGATTGTCAGTCTGCGTTTCAAAAAGGCAACCCAGTGTGATGGGAGAAATCAACGACGGTAAGAAAGGACGCCCGACGTACTGGGACTGTCTTTTATAGACTTGGAAATAAGCTTCGAGTAAGGAAGGGCTCGGTTGCCAAGACTCGCGGTCGCAATCAAGCTCGGGCAAGTTACGAGTCATGATGAACCCAATCATCGAATCATCCCGCCAGAGCTATTCGAGAGACCCCACGGGGGTTCTAGCTAGGGAAATGTAGCTTCGAACCTGTCGCCCGCATTCCAGGCCATCAGGGAAGCGAAGATGCGAAAGGTTGTGGGGGGTATTTCCCCCACAACATAAGGCCGGACGTGTACATTGCCCAGGAGGATCATCAAGCATCGAAATGTCGGTGGAGCTTGTCCAACTTCTTCCCGTTACAAAGAGCATCTTTGAAGTGTCAGAGCCGGGCACAATAAGAGACGAGGCACCGGAGGCTTGATTATGGACACTGCCCACTCTGCCAGGTGCCGAGGTGCTGTGGGGAGCTCGCTCTAAGCGAAGGTGTTAGCGCAGGTAAGAAGGCAGGAAAAATCAACAGCCCTTGCAGGACAAAGGGTTTCCCCCGCAGGTCGCGCAACTGCACCTGGGTACCTATGACTAGAGCAAGTGAACAGTCTCTGCAATGGTCATCGAAAGCGCGTTGACGCTAGGTCGGGGAACGTGACCTCACAAATTCACGTCCGCCAAAGGGCAAGGAGAGGTGAAGGTGAAGTGAAAGCGAAGAGACTTCGAATTTCCGCAGCAGAAAATTGAGTTGCAGCTGGCTTTGGAAGCTTGATATTCCGCTCCGAATGGTCCGCGCCGTCCCATCTCGTCGCATCCGAGTTTGTACTTCGATCAGAGCCATCACACGCAAGCCAGAGGCCACTAAATCAAAGCGCAGAAGCCTGCTTGTTCCATGGCTTTTGTCTTGGAAGTGACTCTGGTCCACACTCCACACACCACTTTGACAGAGAAGCGCGATTGAGCAAGGATGAAAGCCCTGGAGGATCACTCCTCCCTCAGTCGGACTTCATTCGAGTGTCAGGGGGTATCTCGACACCGCAGAATTCACTGAAAGTATGACGATTGTCCGGTGCCTCTATATCGCTGTCAATTGCTATGATTACTGTCGGCTGACCGGATATTGTATAGAACCTCTTCCTCTTGTTGAACTACCGCAAAACCGCGGCGCGGTCTTCCTAATCGCACTGCCGCTACAGTCCTCTTTCTTAGCCTTGCTGGACCTCCGTCCATGATCAATACTGTCTTCTATTGGTCAGAAAACAAGATCCGAAATATGTTCTGAGCCTGACCTCATTTATCCGGCCAAGCGATCATAGGCCATATTTCCGCGATCTTCCCCTGCTCAAACTGAAAGAACACATGCTCGTAGAAGACCACGCGGTCTTTCACCGACTCTTTTTTCTGTGACTCATAGCTCAACCTGAATCTTGCTGAAACCATGCCGTTCAGGTTGGACGGGTCACCGTGGGGCTCGGTGACTAATAGCTCCACGTCGAGACGAAAATCGAGAAAGTCCTGAATGAGACCATCAATCATGCTGCCAAAGTCCTTGGCGGTCATGGGAGCTTTTGAGTTGTAGATGACATCGTCGTGAACGAATTCTGGTAATGAATTGAATTTCCGCTCGCTCAGGCAGGCTGCGTATTTGAAACAAATTGAGCGAAGATCCTTGGGAAATTCTATATTCAAGAGACTAAGCGGACGGTCCTTTGTTGTTTTCGTGCACGTGTAGGGGAACACGGTCCTAATATCTGACTGGGGGTGGAGGAATAGGCGCGACTTGAGGACTGCAACACATAAACCCTGATGTGGGTACACGCCTTCACATTGAGATCCCGATGGGGCAACGACTCAGAAGTACTGGGAATTCGGCGAAATGTCAAGATCGACATACCTAGGTTCTGCACCGGGCACACAGATGCTCTATTATGTAGAGCCTCTTGCACCGAAAAGGCTCCTGACCGTCACGGGATACTATAATAGTTTGAACGTGTACGAATGTAATGCAAGAATCGAGTGCGTTCCTTCGTTCGGCAACTCTCAGTTTTACTTCATCTCCCGGTTCACAGCCACCTCAAAGATGACCTTCTGCTTTACATTGACGTCCAGACCTGTCCTCTCCTTATTTAGGGCAGGTTGAAATCTACCACCATTCGCCTGTGCACATCAGCCACCCATACCAAGATCTTGCACGTGTCGATTTACTTACCCTGCAACTTGTCCATTTTTTAGTCTTTGCACGGCTTCATTGAACTCGCCCATCCCAACCACGGTTGGCTCCAGGTGAAGTTTTCCTACCAATAACGATCAGCACGATTGTTTCATCGGGCCTCATCGTGTCATCTCACCCCGTCTCGCAAATTCCAATGTCTCAGCTATATCGATCCGACTGCTCGACAAGGTACCCTTGATTGATTGATTTCTCAAACACAGCCGGGTAGGGTCCGTATCGATGTGGTACTTGCCCTTGGGTGGGAGTCCAATGCTGCCACAAATCAAATGAACGTATGTCCTTCAACATCTTGAAACCGTGCAGCCTCTGACATACCACATGACCACCCCACCAGGGCGTGACCCAAGATAATCAAGCGAGACTGGATAAGATTGTACAGCTGGCCATGTCAGCTTCTTTTTGGAAGAGTCACTGCTGCTTCAGAAGATACACACCACTGACAAATACGCCATGAGCACCGCCATCGGTGATTTCCAGGACTCTCTTGACCGGGTCTCGCTCCGTCAAAAAGTCGACAAAGCACTCAGCCCCAAGGCCGAGTGCAAGCGTTCGACGAGCTGTTCCAGTATCGACGACCAAGGGTCGAATGCCCATGGCACAGGCCAGCTGTACGCCTTGAATTCCTGTTCCGCCACCTCCTCCTGGGAAGACAGCCCAGTCACCAGCTCTGAGCCCGGATTCTTTGAGCGAAGAGTACATAGTGCCTGCAGAACACATGGCAGGTCCCGCCACGTAGTCTGAAACTCCCTATTCATCGTCTTTGTCATGGTCGGAAGCGGTCAGTCAGGGCAACATACCTCGGGGATCAGCTATGTCCGTGACAGTCTATCAGTGTCCATTCGGTCAAGTTCTCGGAAATTGCTGCGCAACTCACATGGATAAAGGTCTCCGGGACAGCACAGTACTGCCTGTAAGTTCCTGTGGATGTCAACATCTGATCTGCTCCTATGTGGGCAGGTAATCTCTCAGCGTACCGTCCACAGTCCCGCCCGTGAAGACGGCTTGTTGACAGTATGTCTCTTTGCCCGTCTTACAATACTGGCATAAACCGCATGTACTATGGATAGGACCATAAGCCGCCCGTTGGCCGACTTTGCAACTCTTCACGCTGTCGCCAATCTTCACGATCACTCCAGCACCCTCATGGCCGGCACAAGAGAGACCCATCTCCGACATTTTTGGGAAGTCCCAGTCGTTCGTCATAAAATGCACATCTGTAAGACATAATCCCGTTACGTTGAGCTTGATAAGAATTTCGAAAGGCCCTGCAAATACCATGGTCAGCAGCTGAAATTCGGGCCGATGCGACTTATCTTACCAATATCTGGCACAGGGACTTTCTCCACTGCCACGAAGAAATCCGGACCTTCGTTTTTCTGTCAGATTTGTAAGTGCTACTTCGTTTCCATTAGACTGCAACCATCTACGCACGACGACCGCTCCCCAACACATAGTTGGCACTTCCATAGCCGCTGCTTCCCTTCCCGGCATCCGATGGCCTTCCTCGTCGGCTTCGCGTAATCGAAATCGAAAAGGTATGGTCCTGAACAAGGTAGAAGTGAATGACTTACTACACCAATCAATCAGGTACACGGCGAGAGCCTCTACACTTTGAGTGCCAAGAGAAATATCAATCAAGGCGAATAAATGACAGTATGGAGGTACGTCGTGGCCGGTGGACGGCTTAGAATGTGCCACGGTCACCAACGTTGCCTGAATTGCCCAGGGAGAGAATATCTATATGCGCTTCTTTCGCCGAAGTTTGATCGAAGCTATCCTTCTCCAGCCGCTAGGACGTCAAAAAAGACAGATTTGGCGCCTAGATCGCGGACCAAATGTGATCGACATCATATCGCAGGCCGTATGGAGGCTGCCTACTGGGTTCACTGTTCCAGGCCCACGATATCTCTCATGGTCGGGGTAGGACGATGTTTTCGAGATCTCGCCCAGGATCATTGTCATGCAGACTTCTTGTCGTACGAGGTACAGTTATGCTTAGCGTTAAAGGAGCTCTGGATTTTAGGACGTTGGCCATTCACTTCTATGGTTCCATTATCTGTCGGCACTCAACGATGAGTTGGTATAGAATGATCAATTCCTCGCACAGTCTATGGGATGAGGAAGCTCACTGAAGCCAACATCGGAAAATGATTCGGTCTTCAGGTCAGCGCCACGAGGAGTCTTCGCATCATCCAGGCCACCAGACAACAGACTACCGCTTCTCACACGGTATGCACATGCTCCTCACCAACTGTGTGGAAACCAAGGGCGCGTTTTTTCTCTCCGAATTCACGTTCCATCTTGTACGCTAGGGGACTGTCGCTGGCAAACAGGATGTCAAGATCCTCCAAGTGCCGGTTCGCGGTCTCGACGTAAAACAACCATATAGGGATAATCTGGAGGAAGTTCATAACCGCGAACATGATGAAAACCCACCACCCCACGGCGCTGATGACATATGGGATGACCTCGTTTATGACCGCGCCCCAGACGGCAAACGAGACCATGGACAAGGAGACCCCTTTTGCACGCGTGGCGAGAGGAAAGACCTCTGTCGGATAGACCCAGCTGCCGTGCAAGTAAGCATTGGACTCATTTTTATCAGGCTGAGGGAGAACTTGAAGTAAGCGATGTTGGGGAGACCACTTACCAGCATGTAATCCACGTGCTGCCGAACCCGCAAGTGTACAAAAATACGAATGCTACTACCGCAGCACCATACGCTTTTTTCTTGTGCAGTTCGGTCTCTGGTGTGTTGATGGCTGTTCTTGCGAGTGGCCCTGCAATGAGCAGAGAAGAGCCCATGACCAACAAACCAATCAACATCAGCTTTCGTCTGCCGGCTCGCTCGACGAAGTACATGCCGATCGGCACACTACACGTATAGGATATAAAGTTGAAGCCAGCCAGAAGCGCTGGTAAGTTACCAGTGACTGGAAGAAGGTCACGAAGTCAGTCACCTCTTCGTATCGCATGACAGCAATTAGGATCGGGGTACTCACATCCACTGAGACCGAAGATAATCGGTCCATAGGCGGCGATAGCATCAGGACCACAGAGCTTCTCCATCATCTGGATACCCATAGCGAGACCGACGCGACGGCGAGTGTGCAGAGCATCTTTTTTCCATATCATGGAGATGAAGCCATGCGCTGAGGATGTCGCCTCGATGCGAATGGCTTCTTGGATCTCGGCTAGCTCCTGTTCGATCAACTGCTCTGAAGGTCGAAGGCGACACCGTTGGAGGATCTCTCGAGCTTCCTCCACCCTGCCCGTTTTCGCTAGATGCCGGGGTGACTCAGGAAAGAAGTTGGCCGCCACAACAATGAACAACAAGAAAACCATCTGAAAGCCCTGTGGAAAACGCCAGGCGAATTGGAGAGACTGAGTCTTGAGAGCTGCGTATTCCATCCAATAAGTCCTATAAGACGTCAGAGAGAGGGTCAAATCCATTTATGCGATCAGTTCAGCTTACATAGTCGCGCCCGCAACGCACATAGTAAACTGCACAGAGATATATGCGCCTCGCAAATTGTAGTCTGCGATTTCCGAGGTCCAAATTGGTGCTATGGTGTTGAGATGGCCGCAGCCTACGCCGCTGATAATGCGTGCGCAGACCATCCAGGAGAAGTTCTGAGCGGAAGTCAGGAGACAGGCGCCCACGATGCCCCAGACGCATCCCAGCTGAATACTTTTGAGGCGACCGATCTTGTCGGCGTAGCTCCCAGCTAGAAGAGCACCTATGAAGTGATGTCAGCACGCTTCGCCCTGTTTGAGGCGTCGTCGTTCCTCTGTAGCTGACAGGCACAACAGAAAGGGACCGAAAGAATTGGTGGCAGTAGTACCTATCAGAAAGCCGAGGAACCAGAAGCTCACGATTCCTCCGATACGAGCGGCATCATTGTTCGTGCCTCCAGCGGAATCCACAACCTTCAGATAGTCTGGGTTGATGTTGACCAGGCTCATGACAGCAGCGTCGTATCCGAAGAAAAACAGACAAGTTCCTGCGAGGACCAGGATACATGCCACCATGGGCATGCCCGACAGTTTCAAGCATCTCGACCGCGAGTAGCCTCCGGGAATATACTTTGACCACGCGGGTTCGTCTAGAAAGCATCAAACATCAGTCAACTCCGGGTTATCAAACGAGGCTCTTGACTCACCCTGGATATATTGCTCCGTGACAACGACATTGGACTGGACTTCTTCCCAATTCTCGACTTCGCTCTTTTGGTCGGTCATGTTGTGAGGTCGGAAAGATTGCAGATTGGTTGAGGGAGACTGGAAATGATGTCAGTGCAAATGAGGCGAGAGTTGGTGGTAGATCAAATATCAGCCAACATCGGTGGTAGATCCGATAATGCAGAACGTCAATCTATCAACTGGATCTTGAAGCGGGATTTTGCAAGGGTTAAATGTAGTCTTCGCCGAGATTTTGACCAAGACCTGTTTCCGACGCAACGCGTTATGGGGGGAGTCTGGGGGGAAATTACACTGTGGGGACCCCTCGATTTGCAGTCATCAGAGCAGGCATTGAGGTGCAGAGCATCGTGGAAGAGGCGCCGCGCAAGGAACAGCATCGTCCACAACATTCGCCGAAATACAGCGACCCACAGAATCGCTAGCGGCTGTAGGGTCTGAACTCGGCGGGCTTAGGCTGTCAAGAGTGCGAGTTCTTGTAGTCTCTGTAACGAGGCAGCTCGGTACATTGACTCGAAAAATGGTGGGCATGGCACGGGGAATACAAGGACGAAGTAGGATGCAGAGTTAACAATGAATTGACCTGTAGAGCTGCGGGTGCGGCGGGCAAACGCTAGAGCGACAAGCACGTTCGGCGAATATACAGTACTCTTCTAGTTTGACTTCCGGCTAACTTGCGGCCAATTTGTACCCCACCGCGTGAAAGCGATCATGGTTGTGAAGCGGGAATGCAGCACCTACAACCGTAATAGCTTACGTCAAATCTTGATCTCAGGGCAAGAGGTTGAGCAGCGATATCCAAGATGCAGATAACATGGGCATGCTTATGGCAAAAATATTGTTCTCGGCCTCAACGAGATGAATATATATTGTTAGGATATGGTTGCCGGAAAACGGGAGACAATAGTGCCTGACATGAGCGGTAAATTACTGTGGTAGTGCTGCTATACGAGAGTCATGCGGGAACAAAGGATTCGATGTTTCATGTCGCAACCTTAGTCAATTCCTATGTTTGGGCTCAGTTTCGGTCGACATATATTCGAGGTGAAGGCCTAGAATTTCAAGCTACGACAGAAAGCGTTGCAGGGAATTTACTGTATCCATGACGGTATCTGGCAGTTTCTTGAATGTGATGCCCAGAATCTTTACAACTTTGCTGCTGTCGACCTGGTAGATCCCGCCTTTTGGATACCCACCACCAGCGCTATCCTCGGCGGGTAACTGATTTCGTATTTGATCGTGGTGCTCTCGGACTATGTCCACTAGCTCCCTGTTACAGAAGTAGCCAGCGGTGACCAGGAAGCGTTGGTCTGCCGCTTCGGGGGTCTCAAGTGCCCGGACGTGGCAGAGGGCGAGGTCACGCACGTCCACCCACGTGAATGTGGCGTTTTCCGGGACCTTGTCTTTGAACTTGCCTTGGATCAAATCACATATGACTTGGTTGCTGGTGTTGAGGCTGTCCAGGCTGCTCAGATGGCTTATCACGGGCCCAAGTACTTGCGGTGGACAAAGTGTCGTCAGGGAGAAGTGAGGTTTCTCTTGTTTTAAAAACCTCCAGGCCGCCTTCTCGGCGAATGTTTTGCTCGCCCGGTAGCCGTTCGCAACGTTCTCCGAAGCTTGATCGAGAGTGATAGGATTCCAGTCCTTTTCGGTGTACGTGTGTTCTGGCCATGGTCCCTTGAAAGGGTTCACGACCGAGGCAAAAGAGGAGGTGATGATAACTTTTTTGACCGTGGGTGCCTTCTTAACAATGGATTTCAATATACCGGTCGTGCCTTTTATTGCAGGATCCAGAAGATCTCGTTGCACATCGGTCACGTTGAAGTGGAACGGACTGGCAGTATGAATGACCGCCTCGAAAGGCGGAGTGGAAACGAGGGCATCGTCGAACGCATCCTCCTGTGCAATGTCTTCCACGATCGCAAAATCCAGTCGATCTGTACCGACTGTGGGGTATGCTGCTCTGATCTGGTCAGCCTTGGCCGTAGAGCGCACAGTCGTGACCACACTGTAGCCCTGCTGAATAAGATAGTCCAGAACATGTGCCGCGATGAAGCCAGAGCCGCCGGTCAGCAGAACACGCATCATACTGAATCAGGTAGTTTTATGCTGGTTCGAAGATTTCTTATGTTTGTGTACTCCTGTCGTGTCGCAACTGTATGAAGCAGAGGTAGGGAAGTCACGATCGGTCTGAAATTGGTGGCTAAGATCCCTTGTGTTTTAAGATGTAGTGTCGCGTAACTTCCGCCTACGGACTTTTATCGCCAGATTTCTTTGGTGTAGCTCTCCGGGTCGTTCTTGTGCACGATTCGGCGAATACTGGAAGCACCCGGCGAAATTGGATGATCAGGCCAAGAGAGCCCTGGTCGCAGAGACTTCCACCAGGAATGGGCTGTCAGATCAGCGTTCGAGCTGACTGTGACACTGAACCTACTTGAACTCTTTTCTTTTAACTTGCTAAAGCTTTCCACTATGGCGCAGCGACACACGGCTTGCCCGAAAGTCTTCAGAACTTGGAGGATTACGTGGAGGAAGCCAGAACGAAGCGGCCAAAGAATCTTGTCCACCATAACTGACACAAGGTGAAGTCCCGTCCGGCTTCCAGCATCCAATCTGCTGCATTGTCGTCGGGACCGGCGACACGGGCGCTGAGTCGCGCCATCTCGTGGCGCCAATCGCATTTTTAGAACGGGGGAATCATTTTCATTTCCGTGAATTTCTCGAAGACCGCGCGCATAGATTCGACAGAATCCACATACCCATGCCAACCGAACTTGCGGGCTTTGTTCATGCTAGGATCACTGTCAGTGTTACTTGTTCTCGATCGATGACTCGAAGATTGCTCACCTTGTTTGCCATGACCATGTTAGCTCTAGCGCAAACTGTAAGAAGGCAAAGGTCTTCTCAGGATCCTGCAACGGCTCAGTGTTGAGCTCGTGTTCATGCTTCAAGTCGACCCAAGCTTGTCGGGTTGCAGGCTCCTTTGCCCAGTCGATGAAGCTGAAAGTCGACCGAAGTTTACCTTTCGGGCCGTATCTATCGTGAGAAATTCAACATTCATGATCTGACGAAAGATACGGGGTTGACATACCCTCGTGGCACGAATGGCAGCTCAACCTCGTGGTAATTGACATCCTCTTTGGGTGGGAGCCACTCCAAGCCAAACCACGATGCCAATATCGGCCACAGTTTGGCAAAAGTGAACTCTGATCCGTCAGTGATGTTGAAGGCCTCCCCAGCAGCGTGTTCATTCAAGACGAGCCACTCATAAAATGTACCGAGCATGACGCCTGAAGAGATAGGATGATTGTTGTCCCATGATGTGAGATCGCCGGGATAAATGAGGGCCCGCTTAAGCTTTCGCTGGACGGAAGCATAGACTGCCAGCGGATAGAAGATGGTCATGTCTGTGCCAGCAACTGCCGCCAAAATCCATTGCGGCATGGTGACATTGTAGCTTGCCCTTGGGTGGGATGTTATATATTTTGCCAGTAAATCTTCTTGAGTATAGTAAAAATTGGGTTCTAGTTCGACCCGAGGGGCGCCCTCGGTGAGCGGTACGTTAACGTGGCCTTGGTGGACGCCGTAGTTCTTGCCCCCGGTTTGGAGCACGATTCGTTTCGGGAAAACATTCGCTCGGTCTAAGGCCAGAAGAAAGTTCTCGAAGAGCCGCCCTGCACAAGATCAACTCACTGAATATTGCGCACCGACTCATAGTCTCTCACCATTTAGTTCGGCCAAGTGATTCGCATCGCCAAACACCTTCGAGTCGGTATCTGGCCTTGCTACCTGTACGTAACCGAAGTAGAAGATGTAGTCACTGAAACCGCAGAATGGTCAACAATGTCTCCATCAGGCGAACGTGCCGGGAGAAGAGGGGCAGCTTACGCCTGGACGTCGTGTTTCTGTAAGACACTGGCGACCTTGTCAGGCTCCCATAGCAGATCCACTGCGAGATGTTCGACGTTCTTCGCCATGGTCGCAGGCGGCCTCCTTGAAACAGCGTACACCTTTTCCCATCGATGCGGACTGGAGCTCAGCACATCAAGCACAGGTTGGCCAGACTGACCGCTTGCGCCCACAACCATGGCTCGAAGATTCTTCCAGGCAGGATCTATAACGGGTAATCCGTGGAAAATTCCTTCTGAGCGTACATGGTATGTCTTGCTCGCCGTCTCGGCCATGGTGTTTGGTGGGACTGGATCGTTAGGTGAACTCGTGACTTCGCGCCCTTGAAGATTATCGTGCAAATATTAAATAGAAGACGTGTGTTTCTCTCCTCGAAATTTGTCAATGAGGAGGCGATGATGCCATACTGCACTGAGGTGACTCAATACCATTCGGCGAATGTTATACGATACGTCATCATGCTTTAGGTCCTCCCGAAGGCTACTCAAGGACGGATCTCGTGAGGCTTGAATTAGTCCGTATAATCATTCGTGTTATTCCGTGTAAATCCACTTTTCTCATATTCCGTGTAATTCAATAGCGCTTTTGATTGGTCAGAAAGCACATAGCTTATTATATTAGTCCGTATAATAGTTTTGATTGACTAGTTTACTTAGTATGGTAAGTGCTAATGCCTACGTCTACGTAGAAGTGCCTACGCCTGTATAGAAGTGCGTGCGTCTATATAATAGTGCCTGCGCTTATATGGAAGTGCTTGTGTTAATATAAGAGTGCCGGTGACTAGTGGAAGTGCATGTAGCTAGTGGAAGTATCTGTATCTATATAGAAGGGTCTTTAAGAGTATCGAAGTATCTCTGGAAGTATCTCTGGAAGTATCTCTGGAAGTATCTCTGGAAGTATCTCTGGAAGTATCTCTGGAAGTA